>CM024758.1:123477661-123541727 GCA_014218235.1 Colocasia esculenta | reverse complement strand
TCCTGTGAAGAGGAGGTTCGAACCAGGGAAAATCCTTGTAGTGTGATTGTTTGTTGTGTTTGTTGTTTTCTTTTCTACTAAAAAAAGTCGAACGAAGTGTTTTGTGTGAACATTTTTATTGACAGGTTTAAATAATCAAATTAAGAATCTCATTCACCCCCCTCTGGGCTCTTGCTAGCTGGGCAACATAAAGGTGTCAGGCTTGGTCCTGCGGCAGTGTTGCTTGCAGGTGTGGTGTAGTTTGTCTCCACAGTTCTTGTTTGTTGAGGTGGAGTGGCAGCTGGACTTTCGTTCGTGGCTGCGAGACTGAGAGGTGTACTTGTGTGGCTTGTGCGGTGTCTGTGGCTGGTGTCGGAACCGTTCTCGAGACTCGTGTTTGGCGTACCCTTCCTGTAGCTGTTGCACTTGAGTGTGTTGCCGTTTATTTAATTACCCGCTCTGTAGTTCCATGTTTAGATGATTACGTTTTACAACTTTACTATTAATTGTGTTTTCGACTTGGGGAGCTACCCTACTGAGCCAATGACTTGTGAGGCTCACCCCTTTTTTTCTAGGTGAGCATGAGCAGGAGGCTTCATGTCCTCTAGTAGCTCGACCAGCCGCATAGTAGAGTCAGGCCGTCACCACTAGTAGAGTTAAAGTTCTTTCTTGTGGAGCCTGGGGTTGTCCCGGGCTATGTTTATGTTATGTTGGTTATATAAAGAACTTGAAATGTACTTTTTCTTATGGACATATATAAGCAATGTAACTTATGTGTGCTTAATGTGGTTCTTTATGTTTCCACGAAAATATGTGTTGATATCCTTGCGAGGCTTCGGCCGATCGCGGGAGACAGAGTCGTGTCAAGCTCGTTATGGTGTTAACGGGTTTGAACGACGTGGTCCGTTACAATGGTACCACTTCGATGCTTTAAGGCTTCCCTGCAATTAAGACACTAAGATTTAGGTACCCAAGTTCTTTTGGGTCCTTGATTGTTAGTTTCATCATCTTTTCTTTTAGGGATCCATTTTAGGTGTTTAGTTGTACAAGTTACTTTAGTACGTCCTAATTTGTTACAATGACTACAACAAGAATTTCTACTAACTTTTTCAGTTGGGATGTACTTAAGTTAGATTTGTATTCAGTGTTTTGTTCAAACTACAAATTTTGGGTTGGATAGATTTTAGGGTGGACTATTGTTTCTTCATTATTTGGTGGAGTATATCCTAAAACCATGCTTCTTCCTACCCGATCTTCTAGCTCCTTTAGTATTAGAGTTATTTACCATTGTAAACTTTTCAATTGTATTAGTTAATATTCATTTTCCTGGTTAGAGTGTCAATTCCTTTTTAATTTATTTACGGTTTCTGACTTTCTAGATTTTTATTCGTTCATTTTTATTTTTCAGTCGTCACATAATAATTATTTCTCCCTTTTAATTCGGGAATTTGTCTTTCTAACTACTTATTTTCAGATTTTAAATTTGGTTAGTAATTTCTAAACATGCATGACTTTTCTTAGTAGTTTTTAATATTTTACACACATCTTAATTTACTATAAAACTCATTAAAAGCTTCTTCTAAACTTTCAGAATCTGGTTCATTACAGGAGTAAATGAAGAGTCAGAGGTTACCGTTTCCTCTATATCTGCCATGAAGGCCAGGTTGACCTTTCTTCTTCTTCTTCACTGGAGCTTGACTCCTGTCTGAGTCGCTGTCATTGCTCCATGCAGCTGCCATAGCTTTTTCTTATTTCCTGAATTCTTTGAGTGGTTCTTCTTCTTGAATTCTGTCTTTTTCAGCTTTGGACATTCTGCCTTAATATGTCCTGGCTTCTTACATCGTAGCATATAGGTTCTGACTTCTTAACTCTTTTCTTTTAGGTTTCCTAAAAACCTTTCCCTTTCTTAAAATATCTTCTTCCAGATTGATATTTTTCTTAGCCAATATCCGCTTGCAGTCTTCTAGATAGAAGAGCTTCTTCATCTCGCTATTCTCACCACTACCTTCATCTTCTGATTCTTCTTCAGAACTACCTTCTATAGCTTTTAGCATGTTGTTGTGCTTCTTCCTGTTGGAGGATTCTCTAAGCCTCTCCATATTATTTCATGGGCCATTAGTGACCCGATAAGCTTCTCAAGTGACATCTCTTAAGTCGTTAGCTTCTTCTATTGCTATCACTTTAGGAGTCCATGAAGCTGGTAGGGATCTTAATATTTTTCTTACCATCTCCATGACGTAGCTCTTTCCAAGACCAGCCAAACCATTGGTGATATCTGTGAATTTGCTGTACATTTGTGTGTTGGTTTCTCCTAGTTGCATTTAAATCTCTCATACTGAGCTACCAAGATATCTATTCTTGTTTCTTTGACTTTGTCTGTTCCCTCATAAGTGATTCTAAGTTTCTCCCACTTCCATCGTTGATTTACATGCTGAAATTCTATTAAACTCTTTCTTACTAAGAGCACAACATAATATACTCTTAGCTTTGCAGTTAGAGAGATCTTCTTCTTATCATCATATGTCCAATTTCTCTGTTGTTTAGAACCACTAGATCTCCTTCTTCTATGATGGACAGAGTTGAAAATTGAGACTTGCAGGAAGAACTCCATTTTGGTCTTCCAATAGTGTAATCTTCACCATCAAATAGAAAGGTCGGTTGACTGACTGACCTTCTGTATACCCTTGAGCTGTCATTTATCTTTGCTCTTAAGATCGCGAGATCTT
The DNA here is from genome assembly GCA_014218235.1 of Colocasia esculenta. NCBI lineage: Eukaryota > Viridiplantae > Streptophyta > Magnoliopsida > Alismatales > Araceae > Colocasia > Colocasia esculenta. Next base: position 123,539,022 of record CM024758.1, on the reverse strand, counting down.
CTTTGTCGAAGAGACTTGGCTCTGATACCACTTGTTGCCCGCTAGTAAGCCCCGAGGGGGGGGGGGTAAATGGGATTTTAAAAAATCATTTAGATAAAAACCTGTCAATAAATACTTAACAGGAAGACACTAAGATCGATGGTTAGTGTTAGAGATAATGAGACAAACACACAAAGAATCAATCACACAACACATGAGTTTTATCCTGGTTCGGACCTCCTATCCCAAGGAGTCCTACCTCCAGTTCCCAAGCAACAACTTGGATTTCACTAACCGAGGGTACACATCCAGCGTAGCTGGCCTTCTCTTCTAACCCTGAAGAGGTAAACAACCAACATGATACACAGGTCTTCCTTCCTTACCGAAGGGAATACACACCACATGTTTTCAACAGGTCTTCTCTTCACAACCCGAAGAGGAACTTCACAACAATGTGAAAGAAAGCGAAAGGCCCTAGACCAAGCTCACAATGAAATGCTTGATCTGAGGCAAAGTCTGAGAAAGAAAGATCAGCAATAAAAGAAATCTCTCAGAACTACAAGCTCTCAAAAATCTAGACAATGAAGGATGAGAGCTACGAGCCAAGGAATGTGAATGAAGCAAGAGGCTATTCTTCATTGTTGAAGGGTTTTCCTTGAGGCTCTATCACACAAGGATTCAAATTATCGAAATGTTAAGCTGGGAGTCTTCAGTCCTCTATATATATATCTTCTCATGAGGATTCAAAAATTCACCAAACTCTAACTCACAAATGTCTTTTTTACACAGATTAAACATGGTTATTTATTATCATAATTCAATTTCCATAATTTTAATAATTACATAAATCATGAAAATTCATGAAAACCTCATGACTGACCTTTGATCACCCTTGACCCCACATATAAACGTTACAGCATGAACACATACCCAGAAATCATTTAAATATATTAAAGAAGATCAAATAGTATTTTTCAGAACACTCAAGAACTTAACTGCACAGTCCTGGCCACCAAACTGGGTAACTGCAACATCTCTTGCCGTCAACTGATGAACTTGACGGCAGGGGATGTTGCCGTCAACTTCCAGATAGCAATCTGCACAGTCACACTCACATGGAGAAATTGGAGGGTCCAGGACTCGAGGAAAATCCGTTAAAAATTCTAGGACCTAGGGGACATGTATAGGGATGATGTACATAGGTTACTTACCTCTAATAAAATCCTATAAGATCAAATCTTGCTGTTGAAGCCCTTCCTCACGGCCAAAGCAGAGGGGTGCTCAGAAAGTCCTTTGATCTAGGTTCTCCAGTCGTTGTAGGTCAGTCTCGGGGGTTGGGGCTGCCTCCTTGATGGTTGGACTACGCTCCAGTCATTGTAGATCTCCTAGAAAATCCTCCTGTCGCCGGATCAGAGCTTGGGAAGTCCAGCTTTTCTCATACTAGGGTTTCACAATGACAAAAGGGCTTTGTGCGGGCTAGAAAATGGGTTTTTTATAAAGTTGGATAGGTTGGGTACGCACTGGGGTAGGTTACCAAGGTTTAGGAAGGGTTTCCTAAACTGGAACCGGCCATAATGCGAGCATTAACAAATCTGGAACCGTTACGCAGGAGGATATTGACGTCAACATCGGTTGTAGTCAACTGCACAGTTGATGTCAAGGGGCTGGCCGCCAACAGGGGGTTGGCGTCCAGGGGGTTGCCACCCACTGTGGGTTGGCATCCAGGGATGTGGACGCCAACCACACTGGCATCCAGGTCTTGGCCGCCAACTGCACAGTGCAGTCAAGACCCTGCCAAACCCCAAAATAAATGCGTAAATATATCTAAACAATTTAGTATATGTAAAAATAATTAATACTATCCTTACCACATAAAATACATGCATTACATGATATTTAATTAAATCCAACTTACACTAATCATGATTAAGGATAATATGCATCAATAACATGCATATATGCACATACACATTCACATTACATAGTCACATACATTGTGCAGGAATTTATAATGAAATGTGTTCATTATCAGTTGAGTTCTACCTGTACATTATCATTCAAGCATCTTACACATCATAATAATTTAACATGCTTAAGTAGATAATATCATTTAAACAAGATTAGCTTTATATATTCCTATACACACCAAGGTTACTTACAACATGCATAAAATAACTAAATGCAATAGGCAAATCAATAATTAAATAATTGCATGCCCATTTAAATATGTATTTGCATGTACAAAAATAAACTCATAATTATTTACAAAATGTATGACAATAATTTCTTACTATGAGCACATATAATATGCATGAGGTTTATAGATTTATTACATACTTTGATAGCAATATAATGCATGCACACTTATATTTATATTATACTCATACGAAAATAGCTCTCATGCACTTACATGGCCTATAGCATTACTTACCGATCACATGCACAATATTACTTAACTATTTTATGCCTCAGATATCTTTTTTTTGTATACACATTATACATAAATTTAATTAATTGTCTATTCTTACCTAACTATCCTGTATATACATGCATGAACTAATGAGGAGTATAGAAATGATAATATGCACAATTGAATACACACGCTACTCGCGCGACGACAAGTAAAGCACATTGCACCATATAAAATAAAGAAAAATTCCGAGGTATCACACTCCCCCCCCCCCCGTGAAAAAGATCTTCGCCTCGAAGATTGATTCAAGTACCTCTGGTGAGTCATTAGTGCCATCTCCGGGGAAAAAGAATGAAATCCTCCTTCTCTTTGGCTGGTGCTTGAAGTTCTGCTGCATGCTCCTTTGATGTCGATGCTGTAGCACTTCGGGGGATTAAACTTCTTCAACTTCAGACATTCTTTAATCGATGGTCCTTGCTGCCGCATTTGAGGCACCTTCCTTCCTTGCCCAACACCGATTCCTGCCATGGTGTTTATTGCAGAGTGCATAACACATGGGTTTCCCGCTAGCTGTAGAGGCCGCAAACGTTGTCGTGCTAAGAAGCTCGTCCAGAGTGTGGAGATCGCATTCCAAAAGTCTCGCTCTCACTGCTGGTCTGAGTCTCATTATGAAGTTTCTCACCTTGCGTTTTCTTCATGCTCCCTAGCCCTAGCCTCACATTTCTTGACTCTCCATTGCCTGCAAAACAATTCAATCTAGTTACAGTCTAACTTATTAAATCCTATCTACCTTTCTTACTATTTTTCATTCATTATTATTACTTTCTACACATATGGACAAATTTTCTATAAAGACTTTGCAATACTGTGAGATGATGGTTTATTCATGTACAGTCTCAACCTTGATGCTCTGATACCAATCTCTGTAATGACCCCCTTTATACCAGTACGATTATACCAATCCCCTCGGTACAAAGAGCATCGTCACAGTGGGATAGTAACCCAACACTAAACGATAAGGTTGATATGTCCATGAATAATAAAAGAGTACAACGGAATTAAAAAAAATATTATATTTCATTCCATCATCACCACACATTCCACAATCTATATAGTAAAAGAAGTACTAGAGTCCACATTATTACAACTTGAAGAGAACTACATTGTCTGTATTGTCCATATGAATAACATTATTCAACTATAAATTTAAGCAACTACCAAAAATAAAATCTCCTCAAGTGCTATTCTTGTATGCGGTATCAATCTTCACTATTCTCTCTCAGCTACTGGATAACCTGTCACACCTGTACGCCGAAGCAAGTATGAGTCTTACAGGACTCAGCAAGTAATCTAAAACATCAAACTTATACATATCACTACACATTAAACTACCAACAATAATGAAACACATGCTATCATACTAATCGCGTTAATTCACATAGCACAAGCTTTTATGGTTAACAACACCTATGTTTCCCAAACACATTCAGATTAACACATGCTCATATTAAGTCATAAAAATAACATACATCTACACAAGTTCTCTACACATTTTATATATCTATGATACATGGTTCAAATCTTTACCATATCATTGCATAATTTAATCAAATTTAAATACAAGGTTATGTACAAGATGATGAATACTTTAGCATAGTATTTGGTCAATCCTCATGTATTCATGTCACTTTATCATACAACTAACTTGCGTGTTTAATATACAATTTATCATACACTCATAACACTTGCACATGTTTTCTAGTAAACTACATAATATGATATTAATCTTTCTATCATAGTTAAGCAATCCAATTAATACATACATGACATGAACATATGCACTCTTAAACACCTATCATGTAACATGATATATTAATCTAAACATTTTTCCTTATGTGTAACAGCTCTACCAATTAGAATATGCAATTATACATAACGTAGATAACAACCTAACATGATCTCTATTTATTTTCACATGCACTTTTCTCATTTATTTACACATTTCATTTGCTGTTTTAATATGAATAATCACCATGATATCACCTTATTAAACATGGAATGAAGATTTAATACACATTCAAATCGGATGGCAATCATCTACAAATTAAGCATGAAACTACATACTAAATGAGTAGCAATTCTATCATGGAACTTAGACATTATTTCGTGTGTTTATCAAAAACAAAATCTCATTTAGCTTGCTGTTTTGACATGAATTAAACTTAATTACATAGATTTACACTTATTTTCATGCCATCTTATTCATTTGTCATTCTACATACTCAATTATCTACATTGCGTTTCTTACATATTTACATGCACATATTCATACACACCACATATGGAGATGGTTAAACTATATCACATAATACTAACATGATATTACAATTATGATGGTGACACATGAATGACATAAGTAATTACACATGTATTAATATATTGGTTTTCACATGAAATTATACTTTTATTATCTTTTACTATTCCCTTTCATATCAATTCACACTCCTTCCATTTCCTTTACTCTTACATTCACATTTATCACTTTACACTATATTCACATTTAAACTCCTAAGTTGCCATGACACATAGTCCTAACTACCAAGTAGAGGAAAACAACACTTTAGCCCTTAGCGTTTATCACTTAGCACTTAGCATTCACTTTCACATATTTGTCACCTAGGCAATGCGGTGGCAAATCTAGGTAACTGCGCAGAACCGGGAGAAGCCCTCTCCACCCTAACCAGCGGTACTTGTCACCTCCAGGATTTTATCCTAATGCCCTTAGGATTTATCTCATAACGTTGAGCCTTCCATAGGGACTTTTCTATGGTACAGCTCTCAGACCCCTATGGTAGCAGTGTCATACATGGCTAAATATTTCATTAATCACTTTATCATTCTTATCACCTTTTACTCATGCTCATACACATATTTTTCATCCCATTTCACATACACTTTACATAATATTCACATTTCCATTTATAGAAAATTCACATTACTGTTAAATAGTGATAAATAACTTAAGATAAGATATTACATGCTGCTAACTCTTAATTTATACAAAATTAACTCTAACATGCACAACATGGTTGTTTTCACATTTAAAACCATAAAAATACCTACTGTCATCAAAACTTCATGAAATTTTTATCAGAGGTTAAAAACAACAACCATAATATGTACTCAATTTTCTATTTTTATGAACAGAAATATAATTATAACAGTTAAACCAAATCACAGGTGCATTTATCACTAATTTCTCTAAAGCAGAAATTCTAGTAAGACAGTCTAATATGCTAGTGTCAATGTGTATATACGATAAACATATCATTATAGAAAATTCACCAAACTCTAACTCACAACTGTCCTTTTTACACAGATTAAACATGGTATTTTATTATCATAATTCAATTTCCAGAATTTTAATATTAACATAAATCATGAAAATTCATGAAAACCTCATGACATGACCTACTTATCACCCTTGACCCCACATAAAAGTTACAGCATGAACACATACCCAGAAATCATTTAAATATATTAAGAAGATCAAATAGCATTTTTTAGAACACTGAAGAACCTAACTGCACAGTCCTGGCCACCAACTGGGTTAACTGCAACATCTCTTGCCGTCAACTGATAAACTTGACTGCAGGGGATGTTGTCGTCAACTTCCAGACATCACTCTGCACAGTCACACTCACATGTACGGGGAAATTGGAGGGTCCAGGACTCGAGGAAAAATCTGTAAAAATTCTAGGACCTAGGGGACATATATAGGGATGATGCACATAGGTTACTTGCCTCTAATAAAATCCTAGAAGATCAAATCTTTCTGTTGAAGCCCTCCTCGGCCAAAGCAAGAGGGTGCTCAGAAAGTCCTTTGATCTGGTTCTCCAATCGTTGTAGGTCGTTCCTCGGGGTTCGGGATGCCTCCTTGATGGTTGGACTATGCTCCAGTCATTGTAGATCTCCTAGAAAATCCTCCCGTCGCTGGATCAGAGCTTGGGAAGTCCAGCTTTTCTCATACTAGGGTTTCACAATGACCAAAGGGCTTTGTGCGGCCAGAAAATGGGTTTTTATAAAGTTGGATAGGTTGGGTATGCACTGGGGTAGGTTACCCAAGGTTTAGGAAGGGTTTCCTAAACTAGAACCGGCCATAATGCGAGCATTAGCAAATCTTGAACCGTTACGCAGGAGGATATTGACGTCAACATCGGTTGTAGTCAACTGCACAGTTGACGTCAAGGGGCTAGCCGCCAACAGGGGGTTGGCGTCCAGGGGGTGGCCGCCCACTGTGGGTTGGCGTCAAGAGATGTGGACACCAACCACACTGGCGTCCAGGTCTTGGCCGCCAACTACACAGTGCAGTCAAGACCCTGCCAAACCCCAAAATAAATGCGTAAATATATCTAAACAATTTAGTATATGTAAAAATAATTACATATATCCTTACCACATAAAATACATGCATTACATGATATTTAATTAAATCCAACTTACACTAATCATGATTAAGGATAATATGCATCAATAACATGCATATATGCACATACACATTCACATTACATAGTCACATACATTGTGCAGGAATTTATAATGAAATGTGTTCATTATCAGTTGAGTTCTACCTGTACATTATCATTCAAGCGCCTTACACATCATAATAATTTAACATGCTTAAAGTAGATAAATATCATTTAAACAAGATTAGCTTTTATATATTCCTATACACACCAAGGTTACTTACAACATGCATAAAATAACTAAATGCAATATGCACATCAATAATTAAATAATTGCATGCCCATTTAAATATGTATATTGCATGTACAGAAATAAACTCATAATTATTTACAAAATGTATGACAATAATTTCTTACTATGAGTACATATAATAGCATGAGGTTTATAGATTTATTACATACTTTGATAGCTAAATAATGCATGCACACTTATATTTATATTATACTCATACGAAAATAGCTCTCATGCACTTACATGGCCTATAGCATTACTTACTATTACATGCACAATATTACTTAACTATTTTATGCTAAGATATCTTTTTTTTTGTATACACATTATACATAAATTTAATTAATTGCCTATTCCTACCTAACTATTGTATATACATGCATGAACTAATGAGGAGTATAGAAATGATAATATGCACAATTGAATACACACGCTACTCACGCGACAAGTAAAGACATATGCACCATATAAAAGAAAGAAAATTTCGGGGTTTCACACCTGCACATAATAAATGCCAAACCATAGACAGCTAGACTGTCTCTATGCTTGTCAGTCAACGTTAGAAACCATACAGAAGAACGTACACCAAAATAGTAATGCCATTCTGCTATCCTGAAAAGTGTTTGTAATAGAAACATAGGAATAGAATGCATTCATATAGATGACGTGCGAAGTGTGTACAGTCATAATAAATGCAAGGATATTAGTGAGGCACGCGGGAAGACTTAATTTTCATAGTATTTGAAAATATATTTCAATATCATGTATGAAATCGATGTAATCCATGAAGTCATTATGACAATGAAATAGTTGTTCAACTTATGAAATCGTTGTTTATGCAAATTGTCATGCAAATATAGGCAAATCATTGTTCAAACATAAACAAGTCATTGTTTGAGCAAATCGTTGTTCAAACTTAAACAAATCGTTGTTTGAGGAAATCGTTATTCAAACATAAACAAATTGTTGTTTGAGCAAATCGTTGTTCAAACATAAACAAATCGATGTACAAGCAAATCGTTGTACAGACATAAACAAAACGTTGTTCAAACATAAGCAAATCGTTGTTTGAGCAAATCGTTGTTCAAACATAAATAAGTCGATGTACAAGCAAATCGTTGTACAGACATAACCAAATCGTTGTTCAAACATAAGCAAGTCTTTGTTTGAGCAAATCGTTGTTTGAGCAAATCGTTGTTCAAACATAAGCAAATCGTTGTTTGAGCAAATTGTTGTTCAAACATAAACAAGTCGATGTACAAGCAAATCGTTGTACAGACATAAACAAATCGTTGTTCAAACATAAGCAAGTCGTTGTTTGAGCAAATCGTTGTTCAAATATATGCAAATTGTTGTTTGAGCAAATCGTTGTTCAAGCATAAACAAGTCGATATACAAGCAAATCGTTGTACAGACATAAACAAATTGTTGTTCAAACATAAGCAAGTCGTTGTTTGAGCAAATCGTTGTTCAAACATAAGCAAATCGTTGTGAAACCGAAATCCATGTTTCACTTGACAAATCGTTGTGAAACTGAAATCGATGTTTCACTTAACAAATCGTTGTGAAACCAAAATCGATATTTCACTTAACAAATCGTTGTGAAACCGAAATTGTTGTACTCACTTATCAAATCGTTATAAGATGAAATCGTTGAGCGAAGGAATCGTTCATGCTCACTTATCAAATCGTTACAAGATGAAATCGTTGTTCTACAAGGAAAATCGATATGTACTTAGCAGAAATGTATGCTCTGAACTTTAAATGATACAGTGTAAGGATTACTTACAGATTAGGCTTGACTTATTCCCTGTGGATGAACTTCATAAAAGATTGTTAGAAAATAATTGTTGAGGTTTTGTTAATCATTAAAATTATATATAACTAAATAGAATTATATGTGGATGGACTGATCATCACTACCTTTGGTCGATGCTAAGAAGAGTCTTCTGCAGATCGTTGCAAAACTCAGGTAGAGGAAGATGGCTCTGGTTGGGGGTGATCTCCTCCTCCTCTGATGCTCAAGTAGTCCTCCTCACGACCCCAACTAATGGTAAACTCGTCCCCAAGGGTTTTGGGAAGAGTATTGAAGTGTTAGGGTGGTTTAGTAGTCCTATTGTGTCTAGGAAAGGGGGGTTACGTTTTGGGTTTCACCATTCCTTGTTTGAGGAATTCCAATCCCAAGTAGAGTGGATAGTTTTTAGGAAACATCATAGTGTGGTTAGGTGTAACGGCCCTGGACATTCATACCCAATAAGGGTCCATATCCAGATCCGCCTCCCGCGATCGGACCGAAGTCTCGCAAGGGATATCACTAACACGTGTCCAGTAAGAATATAAAAGACCACAATTACAATATATAACACAGAAAAGTACAAGTGTATATAACTGTAAACCACAATGTACAATAGTCCACAATTACAATATTAAATGTCCAAATAAAGAGTACAACTACCTAGGGCATACCTCGAGCGAGCACAAGCTCAAACGACTCAACTACTCTACTGCTGATGGTACAAGTCTGCACTACTCTGCGTAAACCACGCCGAAGTCAGCCAACACCTGCTAGGTCAGCCAATACCTGAAACAGACTGTAAGGGAGTGAGCCTCAACACGTCACTGGCTCAGTAGGGACCTCCCACAAAGAAACACAACTACACAAGAGACCTCAACCCCAAAGGGCCTCACTGGAAACACCGGCAACTGAAACATAACATGCACACACAAGCATGTTAAATTACAACTAATCATAAACACACTGACTAAACCCCAGTCCTTGAAAAGTAAAGGGAAACACAAGACTAGCTTAACACCGCTAGTCCACCCTTCAACTAAAACACCTCGACCACAAGCCTCACCGGCAAACCACTGCCTAGGCTACGGTCTCACAGGCTAAACACACACACGGAGCATCAGGATTGGCGACAACCAGCCAATACCCGTAAACCACATCATAATCGGAAACCAATCTATTCAACACGTGGATAGTCACATCACAAGACCTCCACAGTACGCACGGTCTCACCTCAACACCAGTTGAGGTCGGACTCACGTACCAAAACACAACTTTACCCACGAGGGGTACATGTACCTGCTATCACGAGGTACAACACTAAACCACAAAACCGTGCCACCTCCAGGGCACACCACAATGGTTATCGATTTCACGGTTATAACCTTAACTAGCGGTTCACACACAAACCACAAACAGTGGTCAAACACGAGTCGGTACGGAGACGACGCCACCACATGGGAACAAACTACTGGTTCATGACGCCAGTATCCAACCTAGACAATAGAGCACGAGAACTACCTCTTAGTCTCGCAGTCACGGACGAAATGTCCAACTGCCGCCCACAACAACAGGCCAAGAACAGTGGAGACTAACCACCACAGCCTGCAGGTCCCCACACCCCGCACGCCCAAGCTTGACACCTTAGGGACTCCGGCTGAGAACCCTAAAGTGAGGCACTGGAAACAGGACTAGCTGGGGACCAGTACGTCTACTGGTGTTCGTAACCCCAACCACGAGCGTGCTACAAACGGCCGTACACTCACAAACACAAGCCGTTGTCCCCTGTCGTCTTTCCCCTCAGCCGGAGTACTACTCCAACCCAAGAGGAGGGTGTCCAGGAAGACGACACAGACCTCGATGGTACTCCGGTACCAGGACAAGCCCTAAGCACCCGGTGCTAGGGTAACTAACTAGAGAGGTATTCCAGAATAGGCGCCGGACCACCAGACTCGGTAAGCACACAAACCACGATATACAATCCTTTATTATAAATCACGGTATACAAGTGTCTAGCTTAGCTTATCAACGGTCACCATGTGACCTTCAAGCCAACCAACGCCGACACATACATAACCCATGGTACACGAGTGTAAGGAATGGCTTGTCATCGGTCACCCTATGACCCTCAAGCCATCCTACACATCACCACTCATTAACGGGGTCACACATGACCGCTAAGACCACACATTTGACTTATATACATTAACCTATTGGAACAAAACCTTGCCTGTCATTAGGCACTCTGTGACCTAAACACTTAACATATATTACAATAATCTTTAGAGAATGACCACACACTCGGGCTAGGTCTACACCAGACCTTCACTGCCCAACAGCCGAAAATCCCTTCGGAGACCGAACCGCGTTAGACACAGGCGATGCCTCTCAAATCGCGTCGACCTGTTTGGATGTCATTCCAAACCTTGTCGTGACAGGGCCAAGCACCACGACAATGTCTCGTCGGCCCTTTTAGATGCAATTCCAAAGGTTGTCGCGACAGGCCTTAATGACGTAACCAAGTCGCGTCGGCCCGACACGATGCCACTAGACCCAAACCAGTCAAACCTCCGGTCAACCCATAGTCGAGTCCGACCTTGTCGCCGCGTTTAACGCTAATGCGACAGACCACAAGGTCGCGACCAGACAACCGACTTAACAAACACATCGGAAAGCAGAACGTATCGGCTCAACGCGTTGCGTTCACATGAACGGGTCCGCTGTCCTGGCCGCGTTTCAACACTCATAGGGAGGTCAGCTCACAGGCTGAACCCCCACTCCCACATGGGAGAAATCATCACAAAACCAGATATCCATTCCATGTAAAGCTGTGAACATGTAAAACACAACAAGGGCAAACCACCCTCACATGCTCCAACCTTTAACCCAATCTAAACATGCTTTAAAACTGAGAACAGAGGTAGGAAGTCTCCCTACCAACTGGAAGACGCCAAAACCTCCTCGCCGACGGCACACCCACGCTCCGAGCGTCGTCCTCGCGTGGTTCCCGTGCTGCATGGACCACCGGAAGCTGAAATCGGCGGAAAACCTCCATCAGGGATGCCACAACATCTTTCCCTACGCCGGACAGAGCATCCTCTGCTCTGTCTGGCCGAAACGAAGCTTTTATCACACTGATCAAAATTGTGTCCAGGGCAGACGCCGCGTTTAAACCCTTTAAACGCGCCCCCCCTGTCCGACACCAAATGGAAACCCGTGCCATGTGTCACAGAGGCGGTTCCTGGAATCACGTCCAGCAAGGCTGCCGCGTTCATAATCGCGTCGCCTTCCTCCGCCGCGATTACAGACAGTGAACCAGCAATGCAAATGGGCTGGCATAACTGGCCCACACTGCTCACCCTGTGCACAGAAAACCCAAACACAGCCCATTGACCATCTCGTGGTCAAGAGCACTACACATAGACCTGATAAACCCGGATCCGAACTACAGTACTGTTACATTAGGCGCAAATTTGGGTTGCTATGGAAGGCTAATTGCCTTTGATTTTGCCCTAATTATCCCTTTCTATTTTCAGCTCAATTATGGTTACAAATTTTGGGAATTTTTCTTATTGCGTTCTTGTTCTTTGGGCTAAGAGTATTTGTTTGTCCCAACAATTATCCACTAATTGTCTTGTCTTATTAGGAGACTAACTATGAGATTTATTTCATTTTAATCGCATTTTTTACACATACGATCATGACACGTATGTTTTAACCACCTTGATAAATATTAAACTATTATTTTCAATTTATTCTTATTTTTAAATCACTAAATTTCTGGGGTGCTACATACATATGGTAAAATTCACTCATATATATTGAGGATTCACTCACATAAACCATTCATTCACTCATATACTCATTGCTATTGAAACACTTATTGTTATGAAATAATTTCTATACATATATTAATTTTTCACCTATATATAGCAAGGATTCACTTATATATAGTGTGCATCCACTCACATATACTTTAGATTCACTAGCATCTGTATTACCTCTATATATAAACTTTGAATATTCATAGCAATTGTCACACCAAAATTTTCTTCCATGAGATTTCACTTTTTTCTACCTTTTTGCATGAGTTGTAAAACTAATTATAATCAATTTCAATTTCTACGATTGTTGGTAATGGAACACATGTGCTTATCTACATTGAAGAATATATTAATATAAAAATAATTATTATTATAAACTATAAAATTCATTGAAATTAAAATAATTTTTTTAAAGAAAAATATCACCTAGCAAGTTTCTCATATCTCATAAAGATATCTTCTTTCGGACAATTGCAACAAGTCCTCTTTCATTGAATAAGAAGGTTGCATTGATATCTAAGAGATCCTTACTGAACCACCTTCTTCTCCATATTGTAGTCTTCTTTATGTAACAATTTTAAATCAAAATTATGATACTGTTAATTTGTTTTAGTATGTTTGAATTATGTTATGAAATAAAAATTTACCTACTTTTGTCAAATTGGTCATTCATGCATGATAAAATGGAGGTAAATTAATAAAGGTACATTTATAATTGCTTAAAGTAAATGTAAATATAATTGATTTGTTTAAAATTCAACATACATATCTTTCCATTTCTTAGTTCTTGCTAAATGCATAAATATTAGAATAGGTCATTATCATTGGATCTCTACATCCTTGGTCATTTGAATAGCAAAATTATCTCACGCTACACAACTTAACTTTTCTTTCCTAAAAAATGAAAAAAAATAAACAACATCAAAAAATCTTTTTTATAGTAAAGGACTTATAAAAATTTTGAAGACACTTACTGTTCATCTTCGAATTTAAATGTGAATCCATAGTTTTTTTTTCCTATTGTTGTTATTCTCTGAAACCTTATTGATTGTAATCAATTCTCCAATCACATCTAAAATATGATGACATAATAAGTAAAAAAATTCAAAATTATTGTCCTTATTTTTTGAAAGTATAACAACAAATATTTAAATGTTACTTACCAACCAAGTATGTTTCATTAATATGTTCTGAAATAATGTCACCAAATTGAAATGCTTGAACAAACAATATAACATCATCACATTTTTTGACAAAGATGGCTTGAACAAAATTTATTTTTGCAGGCATGATGCATTGTTCTATAATTTCTATTGTTCTCACCAACCACAAAGTTTATATGTAACGACCCTAGATATTTATGTCCAGTAAGGCTCCATATCTAGACCCATCTCTCGCGAACAGACCAAAATCTCACAAGAGATATCTCATACACGTGTCCCGTAGAATATAAAAGACAATTACATTGTATAAGATACATGATAAAGTACATGATTTCATATACATTTACAAAATTACACTATCCCACTACACAATTACACTTCCAAAGAAAGGTACAGAAACCTAGGGCATACCCCGAGGAGTACAATAAGAGCCAAAGCTCACACAACTGCTGGTGGTACAGGTCCGCCTCCCCAAACCATGCTCGCTAATACCTGAAAAAGTGCTGTAGGGGAGTGAGTCTCACAACGTCACAGGCTCAATAGGGAACTCCTAAAAAACAAACAACTCTATATAATATATATATATATATATATATATATATATATATATAAAACCATGAGTAACCTAAAGATACACTAAATAACACCAGGTCAGTTAACACAAGCTTATCAATATATCAGCAACAATTAAAAGGAAATAACTCAAAGATAACTTAAGCATGCTTTCTATTCAACATAAATAAACATTTCAAGACTTATGATTAACCAACATAGTTAATCAGAGTACATTGCTGACTAAAGCCATTATTTGATAAAACATATAAAAGAGTTCTAATAAAAGAGTACTAAGAGAGTTAATTGGAAACTCACACGATCACAAGCCTATCAAATCACAATTGCTACAAAGTAGACCACTATCTAGATCTGGAGAATCAACAGGATGAAGTCAAAGGAATCTACAAAGCAAAATCGGAGGGACCATAATGCAAAGCTGGAAGGAATGACGCTACCACTCGGGTCATTCTACTGTTCATGATGCTAGTATCCAACCTAGATAACAACATACAGAAACACCTCTTAGCCTCGCAGTCACGGACAGAAGGTCCAACTGTCGCACAACCACACTGCAAGGTCAAAGAACTGTGGAGACCAACCAACACCACTCTGTAGACCAATACCACGCTGCAGACCCAAGCTTGGCACCTCTAGGGCTCTAGACGAAGTCCCTAAAGTGAGGCACTAGAAAATAGGACTAGCTGGGGACTAGTACGTCTACTGGTGTCCGTCCCCCTACCACGAGTGTAACGTCGCGCATTTTTCGGATCCTCGTGGATCGTGTGTTTAGCGCTTGTGGTGGCCAATGTGAGGCCAATGTGGCTTGTGTGCCGTGTGTGTGTATGTTTCTGGGGCTTACTGGGCCGACGTTTTGGGCCTGCAGTACCCTAGATTGCTCAGCCTGTCATCGTGACAGGAAGGTCTGTCGCGTTCTTAACGCGACAGAGGTGGCCGTCGCGTTCATGTGGCCGCCTTGGTGCGTTGAGCGTCTGCATGTGCTCCACGTGTAGCGCTCAGGGCAGCGGGCGTTGGGAAGGCGACGCTCAGGTCCGTCGCGACCTGGTCGCGACGCCACGATGCGTCGCGTTCCGAACCGCAGTAGGTTTTAAATAACCCCAGCCAAGTAGAATGCACAGGGTTTCTGCTCGGCCAGAGGGAGGAGGTGTGGTGATTTTTGCTGGTTTTTGGCGTCTTCGACGTGTCGCTGCGGGGGAGGCAGGGCCGAAGCAGGGGAAACGCTGGGGGATTGCTGCATAGCGTGTTCTCGCGAAGGTAGGTGAACTCTTCATATTTTCAAGTGTAAATCACATGGATAGGGTTCCAATCAGTTTTTGCTTTCTAACAATAGATACCATGCTTAGGTATTCACAAAAGCATGAAACGAAAATTAAGGGTGGTTTGTATTGTGGGAATGGGCTGTCATGGAGAGAGCCCGGATTAGGGTTCCCGCCTGGTAAGGTGACGGGTCCCTATGTCGCCTTCAGATCAAGAACGTGACCTACCACATGTCGCCTCTTGATCCTTAACGTGACACATAGCTGTGTCGCGTTAAGAACGCAGGCGACGGGTCCCTATGTCGCGTTCTTAACGACACAGCTATGTGTCACGTTAAGGATCAAGAGGCGACATGTGAGTAGGTGTCACGTTCTTGATCTGAGGCGACATGTCGTGGCGACGCCTTCCGAAGGCGACCCAATGGGCTGTCGCGACTTGGCCCGAGAGGCCCTGTTTGTGCATGTTTACGCATGTGATTATCTGATTATCGTTATCGGTACACTCAGTGTTAGTGAGCAGTGCATTGGCACTTGTGGCGCTCTGGGAAGCATGTGGTTTGCGAGGCTAGCTCACAGGTTACGTAGCTAGCTAGTAGTTTGCCTGTGGACATAATGTTCACACGAGGCAGGTATGTTCACGTGTTGTGGACCGTCAGTACATGAGGTTTACGTGAGGTTTCACGTGGTTTATGCGGTGCGCACGTGTCTTCTGTGCGCGTGTCAGGTAGTAGACGCCTACCGTGGTTACCTCTCCAGTTGGGTGCCCCAGGTTCTCTGTGAGCCAGGCTGTTAGCTCGGGGCTTTGTCCCGGTACTTGTGCTGTACCGTCAAGGTCTGTGTTGTCTGACCTGGACACCCTCACTCCTTAGTTTGAGTTGTACGTCTGGCTGAGGGAAAGACGACAGTGGGACAGTGGCTTTTGAGTTTGTTTTTAGTCACTTGTAGCGCGCTCTTAGTTGGGGGTACGGACACCAGTTGTCGACACTGATCCCCGACTAGTCCTTTTCCAGTGCCTCACTCTAGCGAGCCCAGGCCAGGGTCTCTAGAGGTGCCAGGCATGGGCCTGCGACTGTGTGGTCCGCAGGTGGTGGTGTTTAGTTGGTCTCCACAGTTGCTTGTCTTTTTCACGTGGAGCGGCAGCTGGACCTTTCGTCCGTGGCTGCGAGACTAAGAGGT
Source organism: Colocasia esculenta (assembly GCA_014218235.1). Lineage (NCBI taxonomy): Eukaryota > Viridiplantae > Streptophyta > Magnoliopsida > Alismatales > Araceae > Colocasia > Colocasia esculenta. The sequence continues at coordinate 123,522,091 of CM024758.1, read as the reverse complement.
AGACCTGTGTTAGTTTGTCCGAGTCTGTTGCTGGTGTCGCGAACCAGTCTACGTGGCTCGAGTGTGGCGGTCTCTACCGTAGCTTGTACACGTGTTGGAGTTTTGCCGTTTATTTATTGCAACTGTTTTACGCAGTCGGCTAGCGGTGAGTTTGTTTATAGCTTTAATATCCTGTTTAGTTGTGCTATAAATTGCTAGCGTAGTTTACTGCTTTCGGTACTTGTGTTTGGTTTGCTCGGTGTTGGGGAGTTCCCTACTGAGCCAGTGACTAGCGAGGCTCACCCCTACTCCCCACAGGCGAGGGCAGGAGGAGGTTTCTCTACCATCGTCCAGTTCGGAGCCGCGGCGTAGCGGTGTTGGCCCAGCGCCTCCAGCAGTGTAGCTTTTCTTTCTTCAGTTGTACCTGTTGTACCTCGGGGTATGCCCCAGGCTTGTGTACTTTCCTTTATTTCTTTTGAAGTTGGCTATGTAAACCTTGTATATTATAAATGCAATGGTGTGTTCTTTTGTGTTTTCACAGACTAGTGTGTGGTATCCCTTGCGAGGCTTCGGCCCGTTCGCGGGAGACGGACTCGGGTCAAGCACGTTACTGGTTTAACAGGCTTGGATGAGGCGTTCCGTCACAGTTGGTATCAGAGCAAGGTCCGTGTGAATATAAAGGAATTAAGAAGTTACATAGCCATATCTTTTTCTAGATACACTGCTGGTAGCTGGCCTTGGTTTTGTAATGACTCGTTGTTTTGCCTATGGTTGGCTTGTTGTGTGTGTAGGCAGTTGTAATGGCCGATAGAAGAGACTGGGTGGTGGAGGAGATGACCCTGAGGACTCGACTCAGCGGATGATAGAAAGGATTTGGGAGAGCCTCACCGATATTCGGATGAGGATGGATCAGCAGGCACCGGTACCACCAGTGATCGGAGAGGCGATATATGTGGCCCCAGTTCCGCCACCGCCAGGGGTGGAGGTACCTTTTGTGGCACCAGTACCACCATCACCACCCGTGATTGCGGCAGAAGAGCCAGTGGTGCAAGTTGAAAGGTTTTTGAGGTTGCAGCCGCCTACTTATTCTGGTGGGCCGAATCCAGATACAGCGGAGCACTGGATTCATGAGATTGAGAGGGTCTTCATGACCATGAGGTGTCCGGCAGTGGACAGAGTTGTGTTGGCTACTTTTCAGCTGAGGGGATTTGCGCAGGAGTGGTGGCGTCTGAAGATGCAGACCACCTTTGCAGGCAGAATAGAGGGTGCTATTACCTGGCCTGAATTTCTTGAAGTGTTTAACGACACATTCTTTCCTCTTCAAGTGCAGCAGGCAAAAAGGGAGCAGTTCAGGACCTTGCAGCAGGTGGACTTCGGTTCTGGAATATCAGATGCGGTTCATGGCAGTGAGCAGTATGCACCCTATGTTGTCACGGATAATGCTATGATGGTTGAATATTTTATCCGTGGTTTGAGGCCAGAATTGCAGACTGCAGTGATACCATTAATGTGTAGAACATTTGAAGAAGCAGCCCAGAGAGCAACCACTCTTGAGAGAGCAGTTCGGACTCGTCAGGTGGGCGAGTCAGGTTCGGGTAGTTTTCGGCTACCCCAGCAGTCAAGGTGTAGTAAGGGCAAAGCATCAGCAGGACCTTCCTCATCAGGTTTTGGTAAGTGGGGCCAGAAATTAAAGCAGCATTTAAATGTAAAGGAAGAGGATGGGGAGGTCATCAGCAAGTTCAGCAGGGTCGTGGTAAGCCAGAGGTGGAGGAGTCGCAGCAAAGTACTGCTAGGCAGCCTACCCTTCCACCAGGATATAGGTGTTTTAACTGCAATCAGCCGGGGCATTTGATCCGTAATTGTCCCTATCCGAGGGAATATGGTTATGGTAGAGGTGTTCAGCAGCCGCAGCAGTCTCAGCAGCCATCGGTAGGTCGTGGCAGAGGAGCATTACCGGAGAGAGGTAGGGGTCGGGTTATGGCTATCACCCATGCCCAGGCGGAGGCATCGAATATGATAGAAGGTACTATCCCCATTTATGAATATTCAGCAAAAGTTTTATTTGATTTAGGTGCCTCGCATTCATTTATTTCTGAAGAATTCCTGGATAGTATGGCTCATCCTTTAGAAGAAAAATCATGTGAATTAGTAGTGGAGGTTCCCTCTGGTGAGTTTATGCTCACCTCGTGTTATATAGATGAGGCTCCAGTTGTGTTTGAAGGGAACCAGATGCCAGGTCGATTATATGCTTTACAGTTGACTGATTATGATATTATCTTGGGAATGGACTGACTTGAGGCCTATGGAGCTATGCTAGATTGCAGGAAGAAAAAGATCAGGTTTTGTCACCCCAATGTTTTGTATTTGAATATCAAGGTATGCCTTTCTGTGCTTCTAAGTTTATAATTTCTGCAATTAGAGCTAGAAGGTTGATTAATGCGGGGTGTGTGGCTTACTTAGCTTCTGTAAGTTTGGTAGAAACTAGTAAGTCAGTTGAGGCAGTTCCCGTGGTTAGGGAATTTGCAGATGTGTTTCCAGATGAGTTGCCTGGTTTAGCTCCACACAGAGGTGGACTTTACTGTTGAGTTGTTGCCGGGTACCATGCCGATTTCTAAAGCACCCTATCGGATGGCACCGGCAGAGCTCAAAGAGTTGAAGAAGCAATTGGAAGAATTGCTAGAAAAAGGGTTCATTAGGCCGAGTCACTCCCCATGGGAGCACCAGTGTTATTTGGAAAAAAGAAGGATGGAAGCTTTCGAATGTGTATTGATTATAGAAAGTTGAATGATGTGACCATTAAGAATAAGTACCCGTTGCCATAATAGATGATTTGTTTGACCAATTGCAGTCAGCCAAGGTGTTTTCTAAAATTGACTTGAGGTCAGGTACCATCAATTGAGAATCAGAGAAGAGGATATAGATAAAACAGCTTTCAGGACTAGATATGGTCACTATGAATTTGTGGTTATGCCGTTTAGGCTGACCAATGCTCCTGCAGCTTTCATGGATCTGATGAAAGAATTTTTCATCCGTACTTGGACCAATTCATTGTGGTCTTTATAGATGATATTCTGATTTATTCAGCTTCTGAAGAGGAGCATGCTGCTCATTTGAGGTTTACTCTTCAGTTATTAAGAGATAATCAGTTGTTTGCTAAATTAGTAAGTGAGTTTTTGGTTAAAGGAAATTCAGTTTTTGGGTCATGTTATCTCGGCAGATGGAGTGGCAGTTGATCCAAGTAAAGTGAATCTGTGATGAAGTGGGAAGTGCCTAAGACAATTACAGAGATTAGAAGTTTCTTGGGGCTGGCAGGCTATTATAGGCGCTTCATACAAGATTTTTCTAAGATTGCGGCACCCATGACTAGACTGACTAGGAAGGGTGTGCCATTTGAGTGTCAGAGGAGTTTTATGGAATTAAAGAAAAGGCTTACTACAACACCGATATTGACACTACCGGTAGGAAGTGGTGGATTTGTTGTGTATACAGATGCATCTAGAAGAGGGCTGGGCGCAGTATTAATGCAGCATGGCAAAGTGATAGCCTATGCATCCAGGCAATTGAAGCCAGCAGAAGAGATTATCCCCCCATGATTTAGAATTGGCAGCAGTTGTGTTTGCTTTGAAAATGTGGAGGCATTATTTGTATGGCGAAAGATTTGAAATTTTTACAGATCATAAAAGTTTAAAGTATATCTTCTCTCAGAAGGATTTAAATCTTCGCCAGCGTAGATGGGTGGAATATTTGAAGGATTATGATTTTAGTTTGGCTTACCATCTGGGTAAGGCCATGTTGTTGCTGATGCCTTAAGCAGGAAGGCTTATGTAAGTCACATGATGATTAAAGAATGGAAGTTGTATGAGGAGATAGCAGAGAACTCCTTGTACGTGCCGAGTAGCCAGCGCGGGCAGTACTAGCCAGTAGTACTGTAGAGCCGTCTTTGTATTGGCAGATTGTTGAAGCTCAGAAAGTAGAAGCAAATTTAGCTGAAATTATGAAAATGGAAGGAGTTACCCTTGATGATAATTGTATGGTTAGGCTCAGAGCCAGGTTATTTGTACCAGCAGAAAGAGAAGTGAAGCAGAGAGTGTTAGAAAATGCTCATAAATCCCGGTACACTATTCATCCAGGCAGTACTAAGATGTACCAGGATCTGAGAAAGCATTTCTGGTGGCCTCATATGAAAAAGGAAATAGCTGAGTTTGTTTCAAGATGTGCTGTGTGTCAGCAAATTAAGGCAGAGCATCAGAAGCCTGGAGGTCTATTGCAACCGTTACCCATTCCGCAGTGGAAGTGGGATGATATTGCTATGGACTTCGTGGCAGGCTTACCGAGAACAGCATCAAGTCATAATCGAATATGGGTATTTGTTGATAGACTGACTAAAGTGTGCAGATTGGTGCCAGTGAGTATGTCTTGGCCAGTGGATAAATTAGCAAAAGTGTATGCTGATAGAATTATTCCCCTTCATGGTGTTCCAAAGTCAATTGTATCCGATAGAGATCCCAAGTTTACTTCAGGTTTTTGGAGGAGCCTGCAGAGAGTTGTAGGCACTGAGTTGAGGTATGGCTCAGCTTACCACCCGCAGACGGATGGTCAAACAGAGAGAACTATCCAGACGATTGAAGATATGTTCGAGCTTGTTGTTTAGTTTGGGGTGGTAGCTGGGAGCATCATTTGGGTATGGTGGAATTTGCTTATAATAATAGTTACCACACCAGCCTCGGGATGGCACCGTATGAAGCTTTATATGGAAGACCATGTAGACACCTTAAATTGGCATGAAGTGGGAGAGAGGCAGTTAGTGGGCCCTGAGTTAGTTCAGCAAACTACAGAGTTGGTAAAGTTTATTAAGGAAAAATGCAAACAGCTCAGAATAGGCAGAAAAGTTATGCTGATAATCGGAGAAGACCATTTCAATTTGACGTTGGAGATTATGTTTTTCTGAAAATTTCTCCTAGCAAAGGTATAGTAAGGTTCAGTAAGAAGGGAAAGTTGAGTCCAAGATATGTGGGACCCTTCCAGGTGTTGGAAAGAATTGGGGAGACAGCATATAGACTGGATTTGCCAGCAGATTTTGCAGATGTTCATGATATCTTTCATGTCTCCATGTTAAAGAAGTGTATTGAGGACCCAGCGCAAATAATCAGTTATCAAGGAAGTGATTTGAGACCGGACATGTCCATGCCAGAATATCCGGTACAAATACTGATCGCAAGACGAAAAGGTTGCGAAATAAAGAAATTGACTTAGTTAAAGTCAGATGGGAAATAGGTTGGGTGGTGAGGATACCTGGGAGTTAGCTGACGAAATGGCTAAAGGATATCCTTACTTGTTCGAGTAATGTTTTAAATCTTTTTAGATGATAGTATTTGTAAATGTATGTGTACATTGTTTGAAATTATGTTATGAATTTCGAGGTCGAAATTTCTTTTTAGATGATAGTAATGTAACGTCGCGCATTTTTCGGATCCTCGTGGATCATGTGTTTAGCGCTTGTGGTGGCCAATGTGAGGCCAATGTGGCTTGTGTGCTGTGTGTGTGTTTCTGGGGCTTACTGGGCCGACGTTTTGGGCCTGTAGTACCCTAGATTGCTCAGCTTGTCATCGCGACAGGAAGGTCTGTCGCGTTCTTAACGCGACAGAGGTGCCGTCGCGTTCATGTGGCGCCTTGGTGCGTTGAGCGTCTGCATGTGCGCCACGTGTAGCGCTCAGGGCAGCGGGCATTGGGAAGGAACGCTCAGGTCCGTCGCGACCTGGTCGCGACGCCACGATGCGTCGCGTTCCGAACCGCAGCAGGTTTTTAAATAACCCCAGCCAAGCAGAACGCACAGGGTTTCTGCTCGGCCAGGGGGAGGAGCTGTGGCGATTTTTGCTGGTTTTTGGCGTCTTCGGCGTGTCCTCGCTGTAGGGAGTTTGGGAGAAGCAGGGGAAACGCTGGGGGATCGCTGCATAGCGTGTTCTTCGCGAAGGTAGGTGAACTCTTCCTGTTTTCAGGTGTAAATCGCATGGGATAGGGTTCCAATCAGTTTAATGCATTTCTAACAATAGATACCATGCTTAGGTATTCACAAAAGCATGAAAACGAGAAATTAAGGGTGGTTTGTATTGTGGGAATGGGCTGTCATGGAGAGAGCCCGGATTAGGTTCCCACCTGGTAAGGCGACGGGTCCCTATGTCGTGTTCTTATGCGACACAGCGATGTGTCGCGTTAAGGATCAAGAGGCACATGTAAGTAGGTCGCGTTCTTGATCTGAAAGCGACATGTCGTGGCGACGCCTTCTGAAGGCGACCCAATGGGCTGTCGCGACTTGGCCCGAGAGGCCTGTTTGTGCATGGTTTACGCATGTGATTATCCGATTATCGTTATTGGTACACTCAGTGTTAGTGAGCAGTGCATTGGAACTTGTGGCGCTCTGGGAAGCGCGTGGTTTGCGAGGCTAGCTCACAGGTTACGTAGCTAGCTAGTAGTTTGCCTGTGGACATAGTGTTCACACGAGGCAATTGTGTTCATGTGTTGTGGACCGTTAGTACACGAGGTTTACGTGAGGTTTCACGTGGTTTGTGTGGTGCGCACGTGGTTTCTGTGTGCGTGTCAGGTAGTAGACGCCTACCGTGTTACCTCTCCAGTTGGGTGCCCCAGGTTCTCTGTGAGCCAGACTGTTAGCTTGGGGCTTTGTCCGGTACTTGTGCTGTACCGTCAAGGTCTGTGTCGTCTGACCTGGACTCCCTCACTCCTTAGTTTGAGTTGTACGTCCGGCTGAGGAAAGACGATAGTGGGACAGTGACTTTTGAGTTTGTTTTTAGTCACTTGTAGCGCGCTCTTAGTTGGGGGTACGGACACCAGTTGTCGACACTGGTCCCCGACTAGTCCTTTTCCAGTGCCTCACTCTAGCGAGCCCAGGCCAGGGTCTCTAGAGGTTCCAGGCATGGGCCTGCGACCGTGTGGTCCGCAGGTGTGGTGTTTAGTTGGTCTCCACAGTTGCTTGTCTTTTTCACGTGGAGCGGCAGCTGGACCTTCGTCCGTGGCTGCGAGACTAAGAGAGACTTGTGTTAGTTTGTCCGAGTCTGTTGCTGGTGTCACGAACCAGTCTATGTGGCTCGAGTGTGGCGGTCTCTACCGTAGCTCGTACACGTGTTGGAGTTTTTGCCATTTATTATTGCAGCTGTTTTACGCAGTTGGCTAGCGGTGAGTTTGTTTATAGCTTTAATATCCTGTTTAGTTGTACTTTAAATTGCTAGCATAGTTTAACTGCTTTCGTACTTGTGTTTGGTTTGCTCGGTGTTGGGGAGTTCCCTACTGAGCCAGTGACTAGCGAGGCTCACCCCTACTCCCCACAGGCGAGGGCGAGGAGGAGGTTTCTCTACCGTCGTCCAGTTCAGAGCCGTGACGTAGTGGTCTGGCCCAGCGCCTCCAGCAGTGTAGCTTTTCTTCTTAAGTTGTACCTATTGTACCTCGGGGTATGCCCCAGGCTTGTGTACTTTCCTTTATCTTTTGAAGTTGGCTATGTAAAACCTTGTATATTTATAAAGCAATGGTGTGTTCCTTTGTGTTTTCACGGACTAGTGTGTGGTATCCCTTGCGAGGCTTCAGCCGTTCGCGGGAGACGGACTCGGGTCAAGCACGTTACTAGTTTAACGGGCTTGGACGAGGCGTTCCGTCACAACGAGCGTGCTACAAGCGACTGAAGACAACCACAACACACAAGTCACTGCCCCATTGCCATCTTTCCCTCAGCCAGACGACAACTCGAAGAATGAGAGAGGGTGTCTTGGAAGATGACACAAACCTTGACGGACCCCGAGCACAAAGGTGTCTGGCTCACAAAGAACTTAGGGTATCCGATTGGAGAGGTATTCCAATTAGCATCGGACCACCAGACTCGGCAAACCACACAAGTAACAATTGATTACACAAACATATTTTCCATTATTTGATAACAATAATAATTACTTTCATTGCCCAATATAGAAGATTGAGCCACAAACTAAATCCTGATTTATAAGCTCTAAACATCTCGGCTAAATGGTAATAATCTGTAACCAATGCATTAAAACATAAACTTATAAATATTAAGCCAAATCCTCATGTTTCCAATCTCCTCATTTACATAAATACTTAAACAACATAAAGCACATTACCTAATATTAAGCATAAATCCATTCAATAATACTGAATCATGTTTTACTAATGTTAACAACCCTTAAACATCTTAACCCAATGATAATTAACCAAAATAAAAGCCACATTGCACCCACATCACCAAACCTAAAACACATCAGCTCGAAAAGCAGAACGCGACGGGGCACTTGGTCGCGTTAAGAACGTGACAGCCCGATATGCCGTGATCACAAATGAGAACGCGATGGGGTCAAGGGCTGCGACCAGAACGTGACAGCCCGACCCGTTGCCTTCTTAGACAAAAACCCTAACCTACGGTTCTTCATCCAGAAATCCCAAAAACCTCATTTTCCCATCATTTCAAGCTACCACAAGTATTTAAACGACTAACACTCACAACCACACATCGATTCAACCTGTTCATACTTAAAACCATTCACAAAACACCATGAAGTAAAGACATCTCCCTACCACATGAAGAACGTGATGAATGGAATTCAATTGAAGCTTTCCACGCTTCGGGCAATCCCCACGCACTGAAACCACGCCAAACCTCAAGCTCTAAGGTCAAAATCGCCTAACAATCGCCGCAACACCCTTCTCCTAGCCGGACAGAGCTTCCCCTACTCTGTCTGGCCGCATACAACTTTAATGAAACCAGAATCAAGAATGCGACGTATGAGGTCGTCACGTTCAGAACGCGATGAGCCACATGTCACTCAGGTGGCTGAAGAACCAAAAAAGGCAGTAGAGAACGCGACGCAGGCAACCGTCGCATTTAGAATGCGACATACAAGGCCAGCACGTTCTCAACTAGAGAACCAATGGGCTGTTTTGGCTAAAATCTCCGGCCCACAACACCCACACGCCACACCAAAATCTCAGCTGAGGCCCAATGGCCACATGTTAGCCCAAGGCACCACACAAGAACCATTAAACTCAAATTCAAACGGTCATGACGTTACATTATAATTATATAAACTTTACCTTCCTGTGATTGTGCCTTAAAGTTTTTTATCACTGTCTTCTTCACTGAAGCTTGAATCGTCCACTCTATTTTTTGGAAGAAAATGAATGCTACATAGAAATGAATACAAATAATTTATAGTCAAAGATAGTTACCTTATCATCTAATAATAGCATATCAATGCTATTGAATTCACTAAAATTGTTGAACCTTGGTGTATTTCATAATGTTGAAATCCTCGCTTTAATTCTCCAATTCTCCTTGAATAGATTGATATTGTAATGACCCGATCTCTCGGACCCCCCGCTAGGGACCCCGAAGCCCACGTCACCACCTACAAATCCAAAGATTTGGAAAGGTTAGAAGAATAGTCTAGTGAGATAAGCTGTGAATTCAAATAACTATAACAAGAAGTTAGTACAAATTTACAAAAGTTTGTACAACACATACCAAATAAAAGCACAGATACAGGAAGAAATGTGCAATCCTTTAGGTGTATACCCTGAGGACTTGCAAAACACAACTCCGCAGCTCATTCCAATGCAAGAGCTCACACACTCTCTCTCGTTGTTGCTGGCAGCACATGGTGCCACTAACCACCTTTGTAACCATCTGGCACCGAGCTCCCACGATGTAGGGACCCTATCAGAAGAGAGTAGGGGGTGACCCTCACAAACAAGGCCTAGTAAGAAATTTTAGTCCCTTATCGGCCAGAGCATATGAACTCCAGAAAGCAGTACACTAGCTACACTACAAAGTAGTAACGAAAAAGAACTATGCTAACTACTGCTACACGGGAAAGCCGGTACCACGCCATGATCGCCAACCAACTTTGGGACACGCACGTGACCTTCGCAAGGACCATCGGACTCGGCACCACATGAAATGATCCTCAGCACGCCCACCGAGGCCAAGCATCCAACAAACCATGAAATAGCCATGTGAGAACAGAGTCTCACCACACAGGCACACCTAACCCTAACCCTAACCTTGGGCACCCCACGAGGTCGTGAAAATCATACACACACAGCTACACATTGGTGACTTACAACCAACACTGACCCTGGACGCTCCACGAGGTCAAGAATTCACACTCAGGCGTACACGGGTACCCTCATGACTGGGGACCTAGAGAATGAAGACACTGAGAAAGCACCCAAGTTGGAAGCCACCCTACACCATCCCTTAGTATGCCAACCAAGGATGGAAACACACTCACGCCATCCCTCAGGCTGTCGGCGAGGATGAGTGCCCGACTTAACATGAGAATGAGAACATGACATACAAACCACGATATAATGGGAAGCACAGGGTACCACGACCAGGTGGAAAACCAACAACGCCCTTAGAAGCTAGACATGGATACGCTACAACCGTCGTGCAGGCTACAACAACGAACTACGTATGGAAACACGCCGCAAAGGAAATGTTGTCACAACAATAACAACCACACTACTGCCACTGTAGTCAGGAAGGGCACACTTGCCACTCACCACTCGACTGACGGCTCCTGCCAACAACCTCTCTAGAAGAGTGAGGCCAGTGAACCACCTCAAGAGAACACCAAAACAACAACAACAATCGCAGCCTAGTCAAGCTACGGCCCCACGCATGGCAACCACTATGCTGATTTAGAACCATGTAGGGAGAGGTAGTAAGGAGAATGGACTATCTGGACCGCACTGAGAAGAAAACTCCACAACCACCTCGGTGTCCCACCCCAGCCAAGAGAGCTCTACAAACTACTCGGTGTCACTATCCAACCACCATTTTCCCCTCTGCTCCACAGTCACTAACTTGAGCATGCTCGTAGCCTGAAGTACTCCCTCAGATGGGCTCACGAGAACGAGGGTCCCAAGGAACGTTAACAACCTCTCAACGAGACAAGCCCTCAAGTAGCAAGCACCAATAGGTAGGGCAAGCACCAACGATGAATCACATCAAATAGATGGCTTGTAAACCTTGACAAAAAGCACAAGGCCAGCACAAACTGACCTATCGAGATCCTCGAGACGGCCGTCAACCAACATAAGAACATGCAACTAAACCAAAAGCTTGGCAAAACAGAAGGAAGGGTACACAGTTGCACAGGCAGCTGAAAGGTGGCACAACGTGTAACATCATGGTAGTTTGAATCCTAGTTTAGTGAACCTTGCGCATGTTTTGGTCCAATGTGTGGCCATTGAGCTATGTTTTGAGATTTAGCGTGTTGTGTGGGTGTTGTGGTCTGCGGATTTTGGCCCATGTAGCACCCCAGTTCTTTCGTTTGAGAGTGTGACTGGGGAGGATGTCACATTCATAACGCGGCCTCCACCACATCGCAATCTCAGAACCACCTGCTTTGGTTCTTCGGCTGCATGGGCAACATGTGGTGCATGTCGAGCTACTGTGTGGCGTTGTGTTCATGAATGTGATGGCCAGATATGTCGAGTTTTTAACGTGATGATAGATCCTGATGCATTATCAAATTTCAATGCCTTAAACTCCTGTTTGTGACCAAACAAAGCTAGCAACCTTGTTCGATTGAGGTAAGCTCCCTAGAGTGGGTTCTTGGTGATTTCGGCTTGGAAGCTTGTGTTTTGGCATAGTTTCCTTGCGAGGAGGTCGATTGGAGTGCGGAAAATGTTGCCCAACTAGCAAGCCCATAGGAGGGGGGGGTGAAAGGGATTTAAAATTCTTTTAGATTTAACACCTGTCAACAAAAACGCTTTAACAGAAAAACACTAAGTTCGATTGTTAGTGTTAGTGATAGGAAGACAACAAACAAATAAGCACACAAGCACACAACACAAGATATTTTTATCCTAGTTAGGACCTCCTATCCCAAGGAGTCCTACGTCCAATCCCCAAACAACAACTTGGAATTTCACTAACCAAGGGTACTGTCCTCCTTAAGGACCCTTACACATCCAGCCGCAGCTGGCCTTCTCTTCTAACCCCGAAGAGGTACAAACCACCCTGACACAGGTCTTTCTTCCTTAACGAAGGAATACAAACCACCTGTTTCCAACAGGTCTTCTCTTCACTACCCGAAGAGGAACTTCACAACAGATGTGAAAGAAAGCGAAAGGCCCCTAGACAAAGCTTACATGAAATGCTTGATCTGAGGCGAAGTCTGAGAGAGAAAGATTAACAATGAGAAAATCTCTCAGAACTACAAGCTCTCGAAAAAGTCTAGACAATGAAAGGCTGAGAGCTACGAGCTAAGGAATGAACGGAGTGAAGTAAGTCGCTCTTCTTCATTGTTGAAGGTTTTCTTGAAGGCTCTATGACACAAAGATTCAAATTGACGAACCTAACTTTCTGAGAGTCTTCAGTCTTGTATATATATCTTCACTTTAACAAAGTAGCCGTTGAAGAGACCGTTGTCTCTAAGATTAATGCTCGTTAGACTGCATGGTCCATCGTGCGTGACAGGTAAGCTTGCAGTCATTTAATGCTCTAGAGCCATGCACACAAAGAGAAGATTCACACCCAGATCCTTCAGCTTCTAGTTGTCCAACGTTGTAAGATCTTGTGCTGTCAGGACCTGCACATAATAAATGCCAAACCATAGACAACTAGACTGTCTCTATGCTTGTTAGTCAACGTTAGAAAGTATATACACCAAATAGAGATGCCATTCTGCTATCCTGAAAAGTGTTTGCTATAGAAACTAGGAGTAGATTGCATTCAGATAGATGACGTGAGAAGTGTGTACAGTCATAATAAATGCAGGATACAAGTGATGACCGCGGGAAGACTTTGACTTTCACAGTATTTGAAAATATATTTGAATATCAGTATGAAATCGATGTAATTCATGAAGTCGTTATGACAATGAAATAGTGTTCAACTTATGAAATCGTTGTTTATGCAAATCGTTATACAAATATAGGAAAATCATTGTTTAAACATAAACAAATCGTTGTTTGAGCAAATCGTTGTTCAACATAAACAAATCGTTGTTCAAACAAAAACAAAGTTGTTTGAGCAAATTGTTGTTCAAACATAAACAAATCGTTGTTTGAGCAATAGTTGTTCAAACATAATAAATCGATGTTTAATCAAATCGTTATACAAGAGAAAGCAAATCGTTGTACAAGCATATCGTTGTAAAGATATAAGCAAATCGTTGTACAAGCAAATCGTTGTAAAGATATAAGCAAATCGTTGTACAGATATAAGAAAATCGTTGTACAGGAAAAAGCAAATCATGTACAAGCAAATCGTTGTTTTCTCTTATGAAATCGTTATAAGAGTCAAATCGTTGTTTCCTCTTATGAAATCGATATGAGACCGAAATCGTTGTTACACTTAGGAAATCGTTGTGAGACCGAAATTAATGTTTTACTTACAAAATCATTGTGCTATAAAGGAAATCGTTGTTCTACACAGGAAATCGATGTGTACTTAGAAGAAATGCATGTTCTGAACTTTAAATGCTATAGTGTAAGGATTACTTACAGATTAGGCTTGACTTATTCCTTGTGGATGAACTTCATAAAAACTTGTTAGAAAATAATTGTTAGAGTTTTGTTAATCACCAAAAGTTTATATATAATTAAATAAAATTATATGGGGATGGACTGATCATCAATCTCCCCCTTTTTGGTGATGACAAAACATAACAAAGACATAGCATGCAATGTGCTGAAATAAACTTAAGTAAAACTTTCTAAATAAAGATTAAAGTTTGTAGATATGTATTTCAGAATGTTTTATTTTCTTCCCCTTTTTGTCATTAAGTAAAAAGAATCAATGTAGACAAAGAAAGAAGAGAAGAAAGATAAATGGAAGACAGAAAAGACAGTATATTATTTCACTGAGGAGGTACAGGAATGTAGAAAGCATGGGATAGAAGGGAGGCATAGCGAGTAATGATCGGCCATGCCTTGCGTTCCTACTCTTCAAAATAACCTTGGAAGGCTCCATAAACCATAGAATAGGAAGGTCCCATAACAGGAGCCATCCTCTGGATGTGCAGTTGCCTCTGAGCTTCCACAAAATTTCCATACTCATCCTTGCCAAGAGACATTTTGTAGGTGTTGGAGGTACCAAAGCTGGCATGCTGAAGAAATTGATTTATTGAAACGGGGTAGAAGATCTGCTGGTGCTTCAGTTCCTTTTTCATTGAAATATAGACTTTGTATCTCTCAACCCACATATCAATGGGTCTCGAATAAGATGAATGGAGTTAAGATCTAGAAATTGTGCAGCAGACAGAAGAGGTTGATTTGATCTGGCCTGAGAAGCATTGAGATCAAGAAGTTGCTGAGCAGTGAGAGGGTAAAGTCTTTCCCAGTCTGATGGAGATAGCCATTCACATTCAGACAAAAGAGGGGCAAGAACATCAGACTTGATGTGGCCCTGGTGATATTCTCGGTAGACGAATATGTGGAATGCAAGGGAATTTCCTTTCTACACTGAAATGCGCCCCATGACCCTAGCAAATCTTTCAAAAATAAGAGGGCCTACTGCAGATTCCATGACTAAGGAATGAAGTGGAGGCAGAAACACAACATCTGGTATCTCCAAAGTGGCAAAATCCACTTGGATGGAGGTGGAATGAGCAGTATCCGAACCAAGAAGAGAAATAGCTTGCCGGAATTGGCCAAGCAGAACTTCGGGCAGATTATGGAGATAGTTGTAATCAATAAACATCTAGAAGTACCTGATGAGCTTGATCTCCTTCTGGATGAAAGGACCCCAGGTATTTTGTGATGAATCACAAACCACTCAGAGAGAGTGAGTAGGTGATCCCTAGGTGGGAATCGAGCAGAGCTGGCAGATATGAATTGCTTATATAAAGACTGATGGCCCCGAGCCCATTGTTCTTCAGATTTAGCCTCGATCATAGAGAAGATTTTTGATTGTTCGGCTTTGGAAAGAGAAGAGAGAGGGATAACAATATTTAGATGGTCGGTTAGATTAAGGTGAGGAAGGCCAAAAATGGTGGCAAATGTGCATTTCTGGAGGAATTCACAATAGATAGACCTTCTTCGATTTTCAACAGTGAGAGAAAATCAAAGAGGTGGAAAACGAGGCTCAGAAGAGGTGGCAAGGTTGGAGATATTTTTCTCTTTTTAGGAACATGGCTGGAAGAGCCTGTCCTATGAATGTGAGTGCCAACTGATAGGACTGAGCGAAGTATGACTACTTCAACTCATCTTTGATGTCCTAGATAAAGGGACCTTCAAGTTAGACACCCTATGGAATGATTGTAACAAAAGAGGGAGGAGTAGGAGGATGAAGGAAAGAATAAGCAGTAGAGGGAGGTGGTATGGATAGTCCAGAAGATGAAGGACTAGAAGAGGAGGCTCCAGCTGAGGAGGATGATGCTAGAGGTGCCTCAGAAGGAGGAGGAGGAATGAATGTGGAGGAAGCAGGAGAGAAGAGGAGGTTGTGGTAGGAATGGTGTAGGTGAGGAAATGTGCTTAGGTAGGGGTTGTTTGAAGGTGGCAGGAGTTGGAGGAGCAGTGGTAGATGAAGGTGGAGAGGGGGCTGGCGTTTGAAGAGGAGAAGAAGGGGCTCTAGGAGCACAACCTCTTCTACAGGTGCTTCAACTCTGCCTTGCTCATCCTGAGATTCCACTGGCCCGGATGGCCCTGACTGCTCATCCACAACTGGCCCTGGAGGCCCTGGTTGCTTAGCTGATGGCCCTGATAGCCCAGATGCTTCCTGTGCTGGCTGACCCTCAACAACCTTTGGCCCTGATGACTCTGCATCCTCAGCACCAACTGGCCCTGATGGCCGGACTTCTTCTTCTGCAATATTTGGCCCTGATGGCCGGATTTCTTCTTCAGTCCTTGGCCCTGGTGGCTGAGCTTCTTCTTCTGCATCAATTGGCCCTGATGGCCCTGAACTGAACACAGGTACTGCAGGAGTGGGAGCAGGAGGGGCAGGAGTTGATATTTGTGCCCTCACTAAGTCTGAAAGAGTTGAAATCATTTGCTTCATGCTCACCAACTCATTCTTCATTCCTTTTAGTACATCCTTCACCATTCCATTTCTTTCACACCAGTGCTCTGGCTAATGAAAATTGATGAAATATCAGATTGAACAGAACACAGAATTTGTCCTTGTGCATCTAACCTCTCAACTACTGGCTTCAAGTGCACATGGACCTTCTTCTTCCTTGACCTTCGGTGTGCCTTCCTTGTAAGGAGAGGAATTTCAGTGGCCACACCCTTGCCTTTGACACTAGTGCCAACAACTGGCTCCACATGATCAACATCTTCATCTGAGGGGCTCTCCACAACCCCTTCCTGGAACATATCAGTAGGGGCACTAGCTGTGTGCTCCCCCTGAATCTCTGCTGCCTTTTCAACTTCAGACTCCTCCTGAGCAGGAGCATCCAACATAGGAACATCTTCACTATGGCCTGGTGCACAGACCCTGGAATAACTTCTACTTGATGAACATCCCCACTAACTTCTGTAGGAAAACTTGGAGGGATTTCTTCATGGATTTCTTCCTGCTCCCCCCTGAATACTGGTGACAGTTTCCAATACTTCTTCAATTATAGATGCAATAACTGCCGTGGGGGTTTCAACCTCTGATGATTGCCCAACGGGCTCAATGTGCTCAAAAGGTATTTCTTCAATTCTACTTAAACTTGCCACTGGTACGTCAATTCTGATTTCTACTGGTATTTCCTCTTGGACCACTGGGATTTCTGTTCTGATTTCTTCTTGCAGATCTTGGATTGCAGGAACTGCTGGATCTTCAGCTGCTTGGGCTTCAACCCTTAACTGTACCTCTGCTTCTGCCTCTGCTGCTTGAACAGGAGGAACTTCTGGACCCTCTCCAATGATAGCCTCACTTTCAGCGACTGAGGTCTTGGTCCAAACACCAGCTACTGATGAGAAGCCACTTTTCTTTAGATTTCTGCTTCTGATGGCCTGCCCCATCTTCTCGGACACCTCACCATTCAAATCTATATTGTAGTGCTGGAAAATTTTTGTCAGCAGGTGAGCATACGGAAGAGAAACGTTTAGCTTGTTCTTTGTGTCCCAAATGATTGCAGATGCATACTTCATCCTCTCAATGATCACCTCTGCCATGTTGATATCTTGGTTCTGAATCGCCCAGAACATCATATCAAGTCTGTCTTAGTGCATGTGGAGAAAGTAGCACTCCCAGGCACTAGAATTTGGCAAACAATGAAGTGCAGAATCTAGTTGAAGGCATTCAACTGATTAATGTCAATCTTTCCATCCTTCAGCTGTATTTAGTACAATAATTCCTAAACCCTTGACATGAATGTCGACACTGTCTACCCCACTGCGACCACTAGTAGACACTCCAAATAGACTCTCCAACAGATCATACGAGATATGAATAGAGGTACCTTTGACTGTGGAGGTCAGGGACCTGTCCGCTTCGGATTTCAAACAGGTGTAGAAAGCCTTTACCAAATCTGGATAGCTTGCCTCTGAAATGGTCACCACCTTATCCACTTCATCCTCTGCATTGCTGCTACCACACTGTGCATCCTGTTCTTCTCCAAATCAGCCACATCCACTGTGTTGTTGCCACAGAGCTTCGTCTTCACCGCCGCAAACCGTTCCTGCTGCTCTGCTGTGAGGAATGCGGTGCTGTAACCGCCAACAGTGCCGGAGATCCTAGAAACCGCCATGGATTTGAGTAGGTAAAGGTTCTGGAGGATCGTGGGAAGGAGTGGAACAGAAGCCCTCAAGAGATTTTGGCACGAACAGGGGGATTTTTTCGAAATCACAAAGAGAGGATGCCGGAATCGATAGGGTTTATCACTCCAGGCGAGTCGAAAGAGATGAGAGAGAAAGCTGGAATCGGTGTGGCATAGATTATGGGATTTTAAAAAAGGTAAAGTTGCTTTTGAAAACGCCACAATAAATGCGAAAAACGACAAAAACAGAAACTATTTCGCAAAGGGTAAAGTCTTATAAAATAACGAATCGTCAAAGCTAGTAATGACGCAAGCAATAAAGGAATTTTTCTTAATTCCAGGGGAGATAGTAAGCATTATTCTGAAAATATTATTATTTCATTTACATATAGAGAGATCTATTACAAATTACACATGCCTAGTTCCCTTCTAAGATATGTAAATCTCTCTTCAGGTAAGGCTTTTGTAAAGATGTCTGCCAACTGATTCAACGTATCTATAAAGAAATATTATATTTCCATTAGCTACATGATCTCTAATAAAATGATATCTAACCTCTATATGCTTGGTTCTGGAGTGCTAAACTGGATTCTTGGTGAGATTTATTGCACTTGTGTTGTCGCACAGCAAAGGAATGGTCTTGATGAGCAATCCATAATCCTCAAGTTGCTGTTTTATCCATAGGAGTTGTGTGCAACAGCTTCCAACAGCCACATGCTCAGCTTCAGCTGTTGATAGTGCTACTGAATTTTGTTTCTTTGAGGACCATGAAATCAAGCATCCTGCAAGAAATGACAACTACCACTGATGCTTTTTCTATCTACCTTGCATCTAGCATAATTAGCATCAGAATATCCAATTAAACTAGTTTCGCATGATTTTGGATACCATAAGCCTAGATCATGAGTTCTAGCTAGATATCTAAAGATCCCTTTAATAGATATTAAATGAGATTCCTTAGGATCAACCTGATACCTTGCACACATGCATACACATAAATAAAATATCAGGTCTACTAGCAGTTAAATAAAGTAATGATCCTATCATACCTCTGTAAAGTTTTTGATCTACTTTCTTACCATCTTTATCACTGTCTAACCTTGTAGATGTGCTCATTGGTGTGGACAGTGGCTTTGCATTGTCGAATCCAAATTTCTTTAATAATTCCTTGGTGTATTTTGCTTGGCAGATGTGTGTGCCTTCTTTGTCTTGCTTGATTTGAAGTCCAAGGAAATAATTGAGTTCCCCCATCATGCTCATTTCGAATTCACCCTGCATAAGCTTTTCAAAGTACTTACACAGAGATTCATTAGTAGATCCGAATATTATATCATCCACATAGATTTGCACAAGTAATATATTTTTGACTTTTGACTTAATAAATAAAGTGCTATCTACCTATCCTATGTTAAAGCCATGGTTTAATAGAAATGCACTAAGCCTTTCATACCATGCTCTAGGTGCTTGCTTTAAACCATATAATGCTTTATGCAATTTGAAAACATGATTTGGAAAATCTACATCATTGATGCCAGGAGGTTGTTCTACATAGACTTCCTCCTTTATATATCCATTTAAAAATGCAGACTTCACATCCATTTGAAAAAGTTTTAAATCTAATGCAGATGCATAAGCCAGTAAAATTGAATTGCCTCTAGTCTAGCCACTGGTGCATAGGTTTCATCGAAATCTATGCCTTCCTCTTGGGAATATCCTTGAGCAACCAGTCTAGCCTTGTTTCTAGTGATAACACCAGCTTCATCCAATTTGTTTCTGAACACCCATTTGGTGCCAATAACAGGATGATCTGAAGGTCTCGGAACAAGGGACCAAACTTGGTTTCTCTTGAACTGATTAAGTTCATCTTGCACGGCTAAAATCCAAGATTCATCAGACAGTGCTTCATTGACTGTCTTCGGCTCAATTTGAGAAATAAATGCTAGGTAATCACATGGAATAGCATTACCTCTTGTTCTTACCCCAACAGATGGATCTCCAATGATGTTGTCTCTTGGATGATCCTTCTTGTATCTCCATTCCTTTGGAAGATCATTATGGATATTTCTTTCTGTTGCATTTCTTTCCAGGGGTGGATCTTCATTATCCTTGATAGATGTATCCTTCAGTTTCTTGAATAATTTTTCTGCATCATCATCATCACTATCTACTTCCTTTCTCAAGGAAGGGTTAGATTCATAAAAAATAACATAGACAGTTTGCTCAATTAATAAACTTTGTTTATTAAAGACTCTATAATCTTTAGGCTTAGAAGCATACCCATGAATATTCTTTCATCAGATTTGGAATCTAACTTACCAATATCTCTCTTACCATTGTTATATATGAAACATGGACAACCGAATATTCTGAAATGACTGATCTTAGGCTTCTTTTCCTTGTAGAGTTCATACGCAGTCTTCTTCAGGATTGGCCTGATCATCACTCTATTTATTATGTAACAGGCTGTGTTGATAGCTTCGGCCCAGAAATATCTAGGAAGATTGTATTCTGATAACATTGTTCTGGCCATGTCCAATAATGTTCTATTCTTCCTCTCAGCTACTCCATTTTGCTGTGGTGTCCTTGGCGCTGAGAAATTGTGCTCAATTCCTTGATCATCACAGAATTCTGTAAATTTTTCATTTTGAAATTCTCCTTCATGATCTGATCGAATACTTATTATACTGAACTTCTTGTCATTCTGAACTTTCTTACTGAACTTAACAAAGCTGTCAAAAGTGTCATCTTTATGCTCCAAAAATGATACCCATGTGAATCTTGAATAATCATCTACTATCACAAATCCAAAGTTCCTTCCTCCTAAGCTGGTGGTTCTCATCGGCCCAAATAGATCCATATGCAATAGTTCTAGAGGTTTGGAGGTAGTTACAACTGTTTTTGACTTGAAATAAAATTTTGTGTGCTTCCTTTTTGCACAAGGTTCACACACACCTTCTAGCTTATTTTGGGCAAACCTTTCACTAGATTTCGCTTGACCAATTTTCTAATTCCATCCAAATTGCAGTGACCCAATCTTCTGTGCCATAGTTCAGCTGATTGATCTTTATTTGCTGCAAGATATACATCTTGATCTTTTCATTCTTCTAGGTGCAGTACGTATAGGTTCTTTTCTCTGCATGCTTCGAACACTGTTACACCATCTTGCATAATTACGCACTTTGACTCTTGAAACCTGATTTGGTGACCCTTGTCACACAGCTAGTTGATACTTATCAAATTGTGCTTAAGTCCTTTCACACATAGGACATCTTCTATGAGAATTCTGCCTTGAGTTTCTATCGAACCACAGTCGATCACTGTACCCTTTCCATTGTCACCATAAGTCACTGTGCCTTCTTCATCTTTGATGTGCAAGAATAGCTTTCTGTTGCCTGTCATGTGCCTTGAGCACCCGCTGTCCAGGTACCACTTTGATGCTCTAAGGCTTCTCTGTAATGATAACACTAAGATTTAGGTACCCAAGTTCTTTTGGTCCTTGATGGTTAGTTTCTTCATTTTCCTTTTAAGAATCCATTTTAAGTATTTTGTCGTACAGGTTGTTCTGGTATGTCCTAATTTATTACAATGACTACAGCAAGATATCTACTTATTTTTTCAGTTGGGATGTACTTAAGGTTGGATTTATATTCAATGTTTGTTCAGCTACAAATTTTGGTGTTGGATAGATTTTAGGATGGATTATTGTTTCTTTATTATCTGGTGGAGTATATCTTAAACCATGCTTCTTCTTTCCTGATCTTCTAGCTTCTTTTAATATTAAAGTTGATTTACCATTTGTAAACTTTTCTGTTGTATTAGTTAAATATTCATTTTCCTCAGCCAGTGTATCAACTTCCTTTTTAAGTTTATTTAAAGTCTCCTGATTTTCCAGATTTGTTATTTGTTCATTTTTCTCTTTTAGATCTTCATATAACAATTCATTTCTCCTTTTTAGTTCGGAAATTTATTTTTCTAATTGCTCATTTTTAGATTTTAAATCTGAGTTAGTAATTTCTAAACATGCATGTCTTTTCTTGGTGACCTTTAATAATTTACATACATCTTTATATTTACTATATAATTCATTGAATGCGTCTTCTAAACTATCTGAATCAGAATCATTACAAGAAGTGAATGAAGAGTCAGAGGTTACCTTGTCATCAGTGTTTGCCATGAAGGCCAGGTTGGCCTTTTCTTCTTCTTCCTCGCTAGAGCTTGACTCACTGTCTGAGTCGCTGTCGTTGCTCCATGCAGCTGCCATGACTTTCTTTTTGTACCTTTTGAATTTCTTGGAGCTGTCCTTCTTTCTGAACTCTATCTTTTTCAGTTTTGGACACTCTGCCTTGATGTGTCCAGGCTTTTTGCATTCGTAGTAAATGGGTTCCGACTTCTTGGCATCCTTAACTTCAGGTTTGTTGAAGTCTTTTCCCTTCTTGAAGTATCTTCTTCCAGACTGATACTTTTTCTTGGCAAGTATACGCTGCAATCTTCTGGATAGGAAAGCTTCTTCATCTTCACTGCTCCCAATGCTTTTATCACCATCTGATTCATCATCAGATGTGTCTTCAGCAGCTTTGAGAGCATTGCTGTGCTTCTTTCTGCTGGAGGACTCCCCAAGCGTTTCCATGTTTATCTCGTGGGCCATTAGTGACCTAATGAGCTTTTCATGAGACATCCTCTTTAGTCGTTAGCTTCTTCTACAGCTGTCACTTTAAAGTCCATGAAGCTGGTAGAGATCTCAATATTTTTCTTACCATATCCCATGTCATAGATCTTTCCAAGACCAGCCAAACCATTTATAATGTTTGTGAATCTACTGTACATTTGTGTAATTGATTCTCCTGGCTGCATTTGAAATCGCTCATACTGAGCTACCAAGATGTCTATCCTTGTTTCTTTGACTTTGTTGGTTCCCTCATATGTGATTCTAAGTTTCTCCCACATTTCCATCGCTGATTTGCATGCTGAAATTCTATTAAACTCTTTCTTACTAAGAGCACAACATAATATGCTCTTAGCTTTGCAGTTAAGCGAGATCTTCTTCTTATCATCATCTGTCCAATTTTCTCTGTTGTTTAGAACCACTAGATCTACTTCTTCTATGATGGACCAGAGTTGAAAATCGAAACCTTGCAGGAAGAACTCCATTCTGGTTTTTCAGTAGTTGTAATCTTCTCTATCAAATAGAGGAGGTCTGTTGACGGACTGACCTTCTGCATACCCTTGAGCTACCATTTATCTTTTCTCTTCAGATCGTGAGACCTTCTTTGACGAAGAGACTTGGCTCTGATACCACTTGTTGCCCAGCTAGAAAGCCCAGAGGGGGGTGAATGGGATTTAAAATTCTTTTAGATTTAAACCTGTCAACAAAAATGCTTTAACAGAAAATACTAAGTTCGTTAGTGTTAGTGATAAGGAAGACAACAAACAAATAAGCACACAGCACAACACATGAGATTTTATCCTGGTTGGACCTCCTATCCCAAGGAGTCCTATGTCCAGTCCCCAAGTAACAACTTGAGATTTCACTAACAAGGGTACTGTCCCCCTTAAGGACCCTTACACATCCAGCTACAGCTGGCCTTCTCTTTTAACCCCGAAGAGGTACAAACCACCCTGATACACAAGTCTTCCTTCCTTAACAAAGGAATACAAACCACCGGTTTCCAATAGGTCTTCTCTTCACAACCCGAAGAGGAACTTCACAACAGATGTGAAAGAAAGCGAAAGGCCCCTAGACCAAGCTTACAATGCAATGCTTAATCTGAGGCGAAGTCTGAGAGAGAAAGATTAACAATGAGAAAATCTCTCAGAACTACAAGCTCTCGAAAAAGTCTAGACAATGAAAGGCTGAGAGCTACGAGCTAAGGAATGAATGGAGTGAAGTAAGTCGCTCTTCTTCGTTGTTGAAGGTTTTCTTGAAGGCTCTATCACACAAAGATTCAAATTGACGAACCTAACTTTCTGAGAGTCTTCAGTCTTGTATATATATCTTCACTTTAACAAAGTAGCCGTTGAAGAGACCGTTGTCTCTAAGATTAATGCTCGTTAGACTGCATGGTCCATCGTGCGTGACAGGTAAGCTTGCAGTCATTTAATGCTCTGGAGCCATGCACGCAAAGAGAAGATTCACCCAGATATCCTTCAGCTTCTAGTTGTCCAACGTTGTAAGATCTTGTGCTGTCAGAGACCTGCACATAATAAATGCCAAACCATAGACAGCTAGACTGTCTCTATGCTTGTCAGTCAACGTTAGAAAGGATATACACCAAAATGGAGATGCCATTCTGCTATCCTGAAAAGTGTTTGCTATAGAAACATAGGAATAGATTGCATTCAGATAGATGACGTGCAGAAGTGTGTACAGTCATAATAAATGCAAGATACAAGTGATGCACGCGGGAAGACTTTGACTTTCACAGTATTTGAAAATATATTTGAATATCATGTATGAAATCGATGTAATTCATGAAGTCGTTATGACAATGAAATAGTTGTTCAACTTATGAAATCGTTGTTTATGCAAATCGTTATACAAATATAGGCAAATTGTTGTTCAAACATAAATAAATCGTTGTTTGAGCAAATTATTGTTCAAACATAAACAAATCGTTGTCCAAACATAAATAAATCATTGTTTGAGCAAATCGTTGTTCAAACATAAACAGATCGTTGTTTGAGCAAATCGTTGTTCAAAGATAAACAAATCGATGTTTAAGCAAATTGTTATACAAGAGAAAGCAAATCGTTGTACAAGCAAATCGTTGTAAAGATATAAGCAAATCGTTGTACAAGCAAATCATTGTAAAGATATAAGCAAATAGTTGTACAAGCAAATCGTTGTACAGATATAAGCAAATCTTTGTACAGAAAAAACAAATCGTTGTACAAGCAAATTGTTGTTTTCTCTTATGAAATTGTTATAAGAGTCAAATTGTTGTTTCCTCTTATGAAATCGATATGAGACCGAAATCGTTGTTACACTTACGAAATCGTTGTGAGACCGAAATCGATGTTTTACTTACGAAATCGTTGTGCTATAAAGGAAATCATTGTTCTACAAAGGAAATCGATGTGTACTTAGAGGAAATGCATGTTCTGAACTTTAAAGATACAGTGTAAGGATTACTTACAGATTAGGCTTGACTTATTCCTTGTGGATGAACTTCATAAAAACTTGTTAGAAAATAATTGTTAGAGTTTTGTTAATCACCAAAATTTTATATATAATTAAATAAAATTATATGAGGATGGACTGATCATCAGAAAACACTTGACGAGCATCCTTCTTCGTGTAGGTAGGGGAATTCTCCCACTTTCTTGCATGGTTTATGTGGTTAAATGGTTGGGAATTGTTGAACATATCATCTCCATATATATTCCTAGGTTTTAGTGATGACAATACTTTAAATAAATGTCAAATATTTTTATTGAATAATGATAACTATGCAAACAAACATCAAATTGAAATATCTGATGATATGTCGACGGACATGGATGGCATGTTGACAGACGACCTCTTGTGGTCAACATGTTTCACTCTGTTGTCAACAGATCACTTATCTCTGGTCGACAACTTTCTCTTGGTTGTCGACACATGTTTTGTCCTTATCGACAGATAACAACTCTTTCCATTGTTGACTTCTTTATCTCCTTTCTATATGAATTTTGGTGATAACAAAAACTCTAATTTTATGTGATCTACATATATTTTTCATTAAAATTGTCAACAGAAAATAAATAAAAAATAATTGCTCTAAGGATCATCAGCGTTAGTATTTCAAAACTCAGTCTCAAGTATTTTACAATATTTTCTAAATCTGTATCATTAAAGAACAAAAGGCTTTCTATCTATTACTGACTAAGTCTATAGATTAGACAAGAAAAGCATTCTATCAATTGCTATTTAATCGTTCCTATTTGTGAACATTTATCTCTCACCATACTGACTGGTGACCAAGTGACTTAATTCATACCGATTAGTGTTGTTTCATATCGATTGGTGAACAAATAGTCTAATTCACACCGATTAATGTTATTCTTGTTCCGATTAGTGAACAAATGGTCTGATTCATTCCAATTAACATTATGGATGTTTCGATTATTAACTATCAACGCTTATGCTATATTGATTGGTGAATATATATATATATATATATATATAATGTTTTACAAATAGAATATCTGTTAACTTAGTTATTATTTCTCTTATATTTAAATCCTAGAAGCGCATGATGTTTTTCATGTTTCTATGCTGAGGAGATATATTCGTGATTCTTCACAAGTAGTCAGTTACATCCAAGATGATTTGCGGCCTAATATGACCATGCCAGAATATCCAGTTTAGATCAAAGGAAGAAGAACACAGAAACTAAAGAATAAGAAAATTGAATTAGTGAAAGTTAGATTGGAAAAGAGAAAGGAAGGTGAAGACACTTGGGAACTAGAAGAGAAAATGTAGAAGACGTATCCATACTTGTTTGAGTAAGCCTTTAATTTTTTTAGGTGGTAGTTATATATATGGTTAATTATATGATTTCCAATGTGGTTTCTTCCTGAATTTTGAGGATAAATTTTTTTTAGGTGGTAGTAATCTAACGTCGCAATCGTCTGAATTCAAATTTAGTGAACCTTGCACGTGTTTTGGGCCAATGAGTGGCTATTGAGCTATGTTTTGAGCTTTAGCGTGTTGTGTGGGTGTTGTGGGCCAGTAATTTTGACCCACATAGCACCCCAGTTCTTTATTTGAGAGCACGATTGGGGAGGGTGTCGTGTTCATAACACTGCCTCCACCCACGTCGCGATCTCAAAACTGCCTATTTTGCTTCTTCGGCTGCATGTGCGACATAGGGTGCACATTGGGTTGCCGCGTGGTGTTGCATTCATGAACACAATGTTTTGTTGTGTGTTTTGATGATGACCTACATAGTGTGTTTCATTGATGACTAATCAATTTGATGATGACTAAATAATGAATAGTTTGGCATGACTCTATCATTTATATTTGAAAATCATGTATCCTTGATATGCTGCTGAAATGCATGAATGGAAGTCAATTGGAGGACTGGATAATAAGTTTCTTCTTTCCAGTCGAAGTGCACAAATTTTGACCAGCACAAATTTCTTCTATTCAGTCGAAGCTATGTAACTTCAAATATTCAAATTTCTTCTATTTAGTCGAAGCTATGTAACTTCAGATATTCGAGTTTCTTCTAGTTAGTCGAAGCTCTAGTACTTTGGCTGATAAACTGCATTTCTTGATAATCGAAGCTCTGATACTTCAACTGGTTAGGTTTAGTCTTTGATAGTCGAAGTTCTGGTACTTCGACTGATCAATGACATTTCTTGACAGTCGAAGCTCTGATACTTCGACTAGTTAGTTTTAGTCTTTGATAGTCGAAGTTCTTGTACTTCAACTGATCAACGACATTTCTTGACAGTCGAAGCTCTGATACTTCAACTGGTCAATTTTAGTCTTTGATAGTCGAAGCTCTGGTACTTTGAATGATCGATTGCATTCTTGACAGTCGAAGCTCTAATACTTTGACTGGTTAGTCTTAGTCTTTCTTAGTCGAACTCTGTTACTTCAACTGATTAGATTTAGTCTCTGTCAATCGATGGTCTGACAATGTGATACTACATGGATGTGTGACACGTGTCCTATTTGAATGTTTGAATATATTTGATAAGTTATTTTTTCACAAGACACATCACCTTCAGGACTCTACAGAAAGACCTAAATTTCTGTGTCCATGCATTCCAAGGTACAAGGAGGGTACAAGTGGCTATAGCGCCGCCAAAGATCATAGCTTCCTAATTAGAAGAGAAGGCCAATGTGAGAGAAGCACAAAGCCAAACATCTGTAGGAGAATTCAATAGGAGCAACTTGGCTTGGTGTCAACTTGCAGATCCAAATTTGAAGCCTAGAGGATTGTGAAGTAAAAAAGAGCGTCGTTGATTCTCCATAAGAGATTGCAACTCAAGCTTCCAACAGATAGTCTTCAATGAAGAACATCCAATTCATACTTCTATTCCTTATTTCTATTGGATTGTTCATCAGAATTGATTTGACCAAGTGTGGTGTCATCTGTACAAGTGTTTTGTACAGATCTTAGTGTGTGTGGTTGTTCAAATCAGATCAAAGCTAGAGGATCTGATCTCTTGTGAACCTGTTCTAGCATGTGTGTGTGTTGCTGAGCAACTGTGCTTGTGTGTGTGTATGGTTTAATCCATCGAGATCGTGTGTGTGTTGTACTCAACTTTTATTGAGTAGTGCATGCCTCATTGGATGAGGGTGGACGTAGGAATCACATTATGTGATTTTCGAACCACCTAAAAATCCTTTGTGCATTATGGTTTGACTTGTATGTTCTTACTTTAGATGCTTAAATAGGGATTTCCATCACACACTAAGCACTCACTCATTGGTTGATTAATTATCTCACACATGTTAATTACACACTAACAAATCTAATATGTGTGGTTCTGATTGAATAGATTCATTAGACTGAATGCTAGTTTTAAATTGCTAAGGTTTCCGCTGCGATTGGTAATATATATATTCAACCATCCCTTATAGATCTACTTATCCTCTTCATGTGGAGTGGTTTCTTGGCGATTTTGGCAAGGGAGCTTGTGTTTTGACATGCTTTCTATGAAAGGAGGTCGATTGGAGTGTAGAAAATGCCCGACGAGCATCGTTCTTTGCGTTCTTCATGTAGGTAGGGGAATTATCCCACTTTCTTGCGTTGTTTGTGTGGTTAAATGGTTGGGAATGGTTCTTTTGAAGTGAATGAATGTTTCTTTGCTGATATAGTTGTTTACAGTGGTTGTATGGGTGTGGAAATGATGTTTTTCTGAGGTTTCTGAATGGAATCTGTGGGTTGTGCATTCTGTATGAGAATGTGATGGGCCAAGCAGTTGCGTTTAGACTGCATCCTTTTTCTCCGACGTGCTCTCATCCAAAATGCAGCATATTGGGGCGTCGCAACGTGACCGTTCCCCCTGTCATATTTTGGCTATCAAAGCCTTTGAGCTTCTAGGTTACAGTATGGGTCCAAGGGACCCTAGTTTGTGTAGGATCGTATGAGCTGGGTGAATAGATCTAGAAGGGGGGGGGGGGGGGGGGTGAATAGATCTAACACCAATCACAATAGAAACTTGAGTAATTTAAAAATTACTTCAGATTGTAACATAATTAAGTGAAAACTCATACTGATCTGATATATGTGTGTCCAGTTGATGTGTGAGACAATTAGACAAACAGTGTGTGAGCGATCCCTATGCATACATCTATGGAAGAGACAATTAAACAAACCACAATGCACAGAGATTTTTAAGGTGGTTCGGAGATCACAATAAGTGATTCCTACATCCACCCCTCAGCATGTGAGAATTAAACCACACACTATCTCGAAAAAGAGATACAACACACACACACTTAAGAGCACGACGACTCAGTCCACACACTTGAGCAAACCACTGAAGGCACACGCACACACATCAAACACACTCTTTGATAGAGATTAATCTGCACAGAACACGTGTGCAAATCAATCAACTCTCAGAAACACACACACAGAAGAGGAAACTTTGCCTGTGTTCTCAAGTTAGAGAACAACTTGACTTCAAGAAGCTTGACGATCTTGGATCTTCAGACCAGGAAGAAGAGTGAATGATTCATGAGTTTGTTCTCTTCATCATCATCATCTTCTTCTTCTTCTTGGCGGCGCTGCTCTGCTTCTCTTTCTGGGCTTTGTGTTTTCCCGCTCCTTGCCACACACCTCTGTTATGCCGCTGCTTCTGGACACCTCTCCTTTTTTGCTGCACACCTTTCACAAAGGACAAGGGCCTATTTATACCCAAATGTCCAAACAACCTCGTACTTAGGGTTTTGTGTACCCCAAGTAAGACATGTGCACATCACATGATGTCCTGCATAGAAAGGCATCTTTAAGTGTTCATAGGAAAAGGTAATCGATGTTATGACTATTGATCTCAAACATAAGGTAATTCATGTTTAAGTTGTTGGCAATTCATGTTATGACAGTCGATGTTTAAACATAAGGTAATCGATGTTAGAACATGAAGCAATCGATGTACAGACAATCAATGTTTAAACATGAGGTAATCGAATTCTAACATGCGGTAATCGATGTGTAGACAATCGATGTTTAAACATGAGGTAATCGATGTCTAACATGAGGTAATCGATGTGTAGACAATCGATATTTAAACATGAGATAATCGATGTCTGATCGACTGTCATAACATCGACTATCACAGAGTCGATTGTCATAATTATAACATGAATATACGAAGCTCAGCACTTCGACTGACAAGGTATAAAAGTGAACATCCAAAGTCACAGTGACAAAATGGTCTTCATCAGTCGAAGTGACTTCTTCATATCTGAATCTTAGCTTCGTATATAACGAAGTTCCACTTCGTCATATCCGAAGTCCAGTTTCGTATATGACGAAGTTACACTTTGTCTGACAAAGAGCAATTGAGTACATCCGAAGTCAATGTTGAATTTAGTCTTAATCAGTCGAAGTGACTTCGTCATATCCGAAGTCTAGCTTCGTATATGACGAAGTTACACTTCATCTGATAAAGAAGAAAAGAGTACATCCGAAGTCACAGTGACAAATGTGTCTTGATCAGTCGAAGTGACTTCGTCATATCTGAAGCTTAGCTTCGTATATGACGAAATTCACTTCGTCATATCCGAAGTCTAACTCGTATATGATGAAGTTCTGCTTCGACTGACAAAGACCAATTGAGTACGTCCGAAGTCACAGTGACAAATGTGTCTTGATTAGTCGAAGTGACTTCGTTATATCCGAAGCTTAGCTTCGTATATGATGAAGTTCCACTTCATCATATCCGAAGTCTAACTTCGTATATGATGAAGTTCTACTTCGACTGACTGCGACCAAAATTGTACATCCAAAATTTGTGCTTCGGCTGACTATGACCAAAAGTGAACATCCGATGTTCATTTTAGCAAGATTGCAATGTGGCCAGTCAATCTATGAATTGCAAACATGAATCAAATGATATGTAACATGAAAGTACTTAAGTACGTCAACAACCCAATGATATTATGATGTCACAAGGTGAACCATGATTATGTCAACATCAAAACATATCAAATCAATCATCATCAAAATAATAATTATGGTTATTCACATAACCATAACATAATAGTTTGTAGCATTTTTGCACCAGTTAAGTACACGTAAATATTATTGAAGTTGATTAAATGTGTTTTATTGGGAATGGGCTACTTTGCTAGTGGAACCATATATGTGGTCAAGTTTAATGGTGAATATGGAATTTAAAGGTTTAATCAGTAAATGGAAATGATTAACTATGAACAATTGTGGTGTGCCGAGTTGGGTGGTCCGACGCTTACCATAGATGCCTCTTTAGTCGGGTACCCCAGGTTCTCTGTGAGCCAGGCATGTTAGTGCTTAGGGTTTGTTCCGGTACTGTGTGTACTCTAGAGGTCTATGTCATCTTCCTGGACATCCTCATTCATCTGTCCAGTTGTACATCTAGTTGAGGGAAAGACGGCAGTTGGGCACCGACTTGTGGTATGGTTGACTTTCAGTTCAGTCGCTTGTGGCACGCTCATGGTTGGGGGACGGACACTAGTTGACTTACTGGTCCCTAACTAGTCTTGTGTTCTACAGTCTCACTCTAGGGATTCCGAAATCTCCAGAGGTGTGTCAGGCATGGGTCTGCAACATGGTTGTCTGTAGGTGGTGTTGGCTGGACTCCACAGTTTTTTGTTCTTATAGAGGTGGAGCCATAGGTGGACCTTTCGTCTGTGGTTGCCAGATTGAGAGGTAGTATTATGTTGCTTGTCTGGGTGGGTTGTTGGTGTCGTGAATCAGGCTTCGTGACCCAAGTGTAGTGTCATTCCTCGCTATGCCGTGCACTTGTACGTGACTTTCTATTTATTTATTTACAACATTTAGTGACCTCTCATTTATTTATTTATTTATTTACAACATTCAAATTCTTTTACAATAAATTCTATTATTTAATTCATTTTCTAGTTGCTTACTCTTGCTACTTGTGTTACTTCCATCACTGTGGTTTTTTGGGAGTTTTCCTACTGAGCCAATCACTTGTAAGGCGCACACCCCTACTGAGAGTGGGAGAGTTCTCATCCCTTGTCTAGTTTTGAGCCGCATTGTAGCGGAGGCAGGCCTACTCCACCAGCAGTGTAATCTCTTTTGTCCTTCACCTTGGGATATGCCCTAGGATGCTGTACTTTTACTTTCGATTAGCTTGAGTTGAGACTAAACTATGTAAACTTCATGTAAATGTGCGTGAGATTGTATAATTTGTGCAATCTTATGTATATTTAGCCATTCCTTTTATGTTCTCATGGACATTTGTAATGGTATCCCTAGGGAGGCTTCAGCCTGTTCGCTGGAGGGGGAGTCAAATTGGGCACGTTATTCGGTTAATGGGTTCGAACAACTAGGACCGCTACAATTGGTATCAAAGCAAGGTCCGTGTGAATAAAAGGACAGAAAGAGCAACATAGTCTTGATTACAACTCAAACCCACTATTGGTAGTTGGCCTCTGGTTTCTTATTGATTTGTCATTGTGTTGTATGGTGTGGAAATGTTATTGTTGCAGGATTAAAATGGCGAGAGAAGAGATTGTGAAGGTGGAGGAGATGAGCTAGGAGAATCTACACATCAGCTTATTGAGATGCTATGGAAGAGTATTATTGAATTCATGAAAGTTAGATCAATAGATGCCAGCACTAGTGGAGCAGGCACCACTAGTGGTGCCACCCCTACCACTAGTAGTAGTAGAACCTCCAGTTGCACCTGCACTCCCAACTCCACCTGCACCTCTCGTTGTTTTAGAGGAGCCTATGACATTGCTGGACAGATTTTTAAGATTACAACTGCCTACATACTCAGGAGGTCCAAATACAGATGTAGTTAGGCGCTGGATACATTAGGTTGAGAGGGTTTTTGTCATCATGAGGTGTCTACCAGCAGATAGAGTGATTTTGGCTACTTATTAGTTGCGTGGATTTGCACATGAATGGTGGAGATTAAAGATGCAGACTGTTTTACAGAAAGAACTGAAGAAGCAATTTCTTGGGCAGAGTTTCTTTGGGTTTTCAACGACACTTCTTTCCATTTCAAGTTCAGCAGGCAAAGAAGGAGTAGTTCAGGACATTACTCAAGGGAATTTTCCAGTGTGGAATATTAGATAAGATTTATGGCATTGATTAGGTATGCTCCTTATATGGTTACAAATGATGCTATGATGATAGAGTACTTCATTAGAGGATTGAGACCAGAGTTGCATGATGCAGTGATATGCCTCATGTGCGAGTCTATGGAGGTAGCAACCCAAAGAGCAGCTATTCTAGAGAGGACTGTTCAGGCCAGGCAATCAGCCGAGTCTGGTAGTTTTCATCTTTCACAGCATTCACCGATAATCAAAAAGTGTAAAGCACAGTCTAGAGCATCATCATTAGGTTTGGGATTTTCTAAGTGGGGATCAAAATTGAAGAGAACTAGAGGAGGTGGAAGACATCCATAGTAGCACGACAGAGGATACAGGCCAAAATCCAAGGAGTCACAATAGAGTATAGCTAGGCAACCAGCGATTCCTCTAGGCTACATGTGTTATAATTGTGGGAAGCCAGGGCATTTGATCAGGAATTGTCCATACCCGAGGGAATATGTATGAGCACCCCAGCAGCAGCAGCTGCAACCCCATCAGAGCGAGGTTGAGGTCCACCATTTCTGAGAGGTCGAGGATGGGTCATAGTAGTTACCAGAGCTCAAGCGGAGCCATCCAATCTGATTGAAGGTATATTGCCTATATTTGAATCTTCTTTAAGAATATTAGTTGATCCTGGTGCATCTCATTCATTTATTTTCAAAGATTTTATGGATAGTATAGTAAATCCTATGGAATAGAAACATTGTGAATTGATTGAGGAGATCACTTTAGGTGGTTTCATGCTTACTTTCAATTATTTAAATGAGGTTCCTATAATGATTCAAGGAAATTAGTTGCCAGCTAGGTTGTATGCATTGCAGTTGAAATATTATGATGTTATTTTGGGTATAGATTGGTTAGAGGCCTATGGGGCAGTAGTTGATTGTAGAAAGAAAAGAGTTAGGTTTTGTCATCCCAATGGATCAGTGTTCGAATTTCAAGGTTTGCCATTTTACACTCCAAAGTTTATTATTTCTACACTTAAGGCTAGGAAGTTTATTAATGCTGGGTGTATATCATATTTAGCTTCTTTGAGTATGGTAGAGTCTGGTAAGTCTGTAGAGAATGTTCCAGTGGTGTGGGAGTTTACATATGTGTTTCTAAACGATTTGCCAGGGCTGGCCCCACATAAAGAGGTAGATTTCACTATAGAATTATAGCCATATACAATGCCGACCTCTAATGCACCATACATAATGGCACCAAGAGAGTTGAAAGAGTTAAAAAAGGTAGTTACATGATTGTTAGAGAAAGGTTGATGTGTTACCAATGCGAAGGCAGACCCCGAGATGTAGCATCTAGAGGGCTACCCACACACAACAAACATGCCACACGGAGGAGGGGAGTACGGGGAAGCTGAAGGAAATACCCGGAAAGCCCAACAAGCACTAAACTTCCCGATCGAGAAGAGCACAAGCATCCCTACCTTCAAACGGAGAAACCAACCCGTTATCGGCCTTCTCGTATGATTGATTGCCACCTCCTTGCTCCACGCAAGCCGACACACACAACATCAAGTCACCCTCGATCTTGCCCAAAACACACCAAGTGAAGGAGAGGGGGAGATCCTTCCCCAGAGAAGGAAGGGGAGAAGAGAGGGAAGAAGAAGAAGGAGTGCTTAGGATAATTCTTTAAGCCTTCGGCACCCAGAACGCGTCAGAGTGACACATTGCGTTAACAACATTAACGCGTCTTGTCTCCCTGCCGTGACAACAACTTGTCCATGAGGACAACCGCAACAACCTGACATGTCGTACCAACACATCTACCATGATGATAGGTGTCAAACGACCCAAGAAGACTGACGAGTCTTATTGACCGGACGCCACACGGAAAATGATGGTGACTATCATGTCACAAGACCAAGACGCCTTACAAGAACTAATGCGTTAGCCCCTACTGGCGCTTCACTAACGGGTCACCCCGACCATATGCGTTATTAGCCAGTCACCCAAAATGCGAAACAGGAACCTAGGATATTACAAATATCATCAATGATGTGAGACCCCCGAATTTTATTCATTTTATATTCTATGTATGTGATGTTTACTTGTTCTTGCATATATAGTGTGTATTAAATTCGTGCATGTTATAATTATTTAATTACTCATGTGCATGTGTATGTATACATAATACTTTTGTGAATATAAGTGCTTAACTAATTTTGTACATATAGTAGTTACTTAAATCCTATGTATATTGAATTTAAACAATGTTATGCGTATAATATGTAAATATTGCTATACATTTGTAGGTATATATGAGTTTAAGTCTGTGCATGTAATATATTTAAATGTACATGCATTATCTAATTGTTGAGGTGCATATTGTATTTATATGTTCATGCATATTGTATTTAGTTATTTCATGCATATTATATGTAACTATGATGCATAAATGTATATATATATATATATATATAATATATATATATGTTCACCTTGTGCAAATGATAATTATCTATTCTGGGTATGTTAATTGTTTATAGTGTATATGGTACTTAAAATAATACTGTGCATAGTGTATATATATATATCAAAATATTATAAGCATGTTATATTTGTTTAAATTCATGCATAATGCATGTAATATGTTGTGTATGTATATATATGTATGTTATTTCATGCATATTATCTTTAAATAAGATTAGTACAAATTATATTTAAATAAATAGTGTGTAATGCATGTAGTTTATATGGTGAATGTATGTTTATTTACTTCAGTGCACATTTAGTTGGTTGTGATGTAATTGTATATTTATTTTAATGTACGCATCTGCTCTGGCCGAAATCCCAGTTGGCGGCAACATGCCTGCCGCTGACCTGGCCAGAGGAGTTGGCATCCAGATCGATGGGCGCCAACCCCTCTGTGGGCGGCACCATGGGTGGACGCCAACCACCTATTGGCGGCACCAGATGTGGACGCCTAGTTCACTGCTTGCTGACGGTTTCAGATTTGGTAACGCATGCGTTCTTCCTGATTCCAGTTTAGGAAACCCATCTAAAGTCGTAGGAGACCTACCCTAAAGCGTACCCAACCTACCTAGCTCTATAAAAACACCTTGGTTCGGCCGGATTAAGTCTTTTGGCCTTTGTGAAACCCTAGAACTCTTTGTGGAGAAAAGCTAATTTTGGGAGAGCTGAATCCGGCGACTGGAGGAGCTTTCTGGAGATCTACACCGACTGGAGGATAGTCCAACCATCAAGGAAGCGTCTCCAACTCCGAGGATCAACCTACATCAACAGAAGAACCGGATCTGAAGAGGTTTTGGGCACCCTCTTGGCTTGGCCGAGGAGGGCTTCACCAGCAAGATTTGATCTTTGTAGATTTAATTAGAGGCAAGTAATCTATGGATGTCAACCCTACACATGTCCCCTTAGGTCCTAGTATTTTTCTGGATTTTTTCTCGTGTCCTGGAACCTCCAAATTCCCCTTTATGTGTGTGATGTCTGCATGGTCTGCTGATAGGAGATTGGTGGCCACATCCTGTGCCGCCAAGATCCTGTGTTGGCGGCAGGATACTGTGCCGTTGACACAGTAGGCGACACACACTGTGCTGCCAAGTTCCTCAGGGTTTTAAAGATCTACTGTTTGATCTCTTTAAGGTGTTTATGTGACTTCCGGGTATGTGTGCATGCTGTAAGTTTTATGTGCGGTCAAATGTGATCAGTAGGTCATGTCATGAGGATATTTTGAATTTCTGTACATAGTGTTAATTATTGAAATTTCTGCATTACTGAGGGAATCATGATTTGTCAATGTTAAATCCTGAATAATTAGATTTATTGCATGTTAGGGTTTTAGAAATTTTATATGATCATATGATGACTGTTTCCATGTGTTTGATCTGTTAAGCATGACTGTTTGGTTGTAAATCATGTGTTACTAAAATTCTTGATAAATAGACCTGGAATTTGTCTTAATTAGTAAAATTATATATACTGCTCAGAAAAATCTGGAAAATTTAATATGTGATATGTTTACTGTTAATAATTTTTGATAAAAATTTGAATCTATTTTGATGACAGTAAGTTTGGTTCTTAATTATACCATGGAGAATTGTCAAATTGAACATGTTAGATTAAATCTGTGTGATTCAGTAATTAAGCAGCATGTATAAGACCGTCATATGAGTTATTTTATTTCTGTGAATAGTAGTATCATGTTAGGAAAACTGAAGTGTATGTGAATGTGTGAAAGTAAGTATAATTGTGCTAACTGGTACATGAAAAATGTGTAAACAATGTGATAATGTGTAATTTGTTAAAAGTGTGTGCAAAAGTAGTAAATAATGCATTCAAATAATGTAAATGAATGTAATGATTGTGATAACGTGCTTAATGTAAAATTGGGCTGAGATTAACACTGCTACCATAGAGGTCTGAGAGCTGTACCATAGAAAAGTCCCTATGGAAGGCTCAACGTTGTGAAATATATCCTAAGGGCATTAGGATGAAATCCTGGAGGTGGACAAGTACCACTGGTTAGGGTGGAGAGGGCTTCTCCCGGTTCTGCACAGTTACCTAGATTCGTCACTACATTGCCTAGGTGACAGATATGTGATATGTGAATGTGATGTGCTATGTGCTATGTGCTAAGAGATATGTGCTATGTGATATGGGTGCGTGCGTCCTCTAGATGGTAGTTAGGACTATGTGTCACGGCAACTTAAGAGATAAAATGTGAATAAAGTGCAAAGTGATATGTGAATGTGGCACGTGGTAAGTGCAATGATGTGATATGTGATAAGTGAAAGTGCAAGAGTAAACGAAGTGGAAAATGTGTAAATTGATGTGGAAGGGAGAGTAAATGATAATGAAAGTATAATTGCATGTGAAAACCAATGTAATAATGCATATATATATATATATATATTCATGTCAAGCATGTGTTAATACCATGAATGTAATATCATGTTTAATATCATGTTATATAGTTTAATAACTTCCATGTGGTAGTGTATATGAACATGTGTAAGTAAATATGTAAATTGTGCAATGAGAAAGATGAACATGTGGAATTGGTAAATGAATAAGATAGCATGTGAACAAAGGTAAACCCATATGAATGTGTTTAACTCATGTCAAAACAACAAACAAAAGATATGTATATGATTGTTAAATGCATGTGAAAATGATTAGAATCCATGCTAGGTATGCTATTTACTTTATGCTTAAAGTATGTATAGTTGCAAAAGGGTGTGAATGAAATTTAAATCTTGTAGCATGTGGAATGAAAGATGTAGAGAGCATGTTATAAGCTTTCTTATACTTAGTTGTTTAAGATATATAAAGCAAGTACCATGTTTATCCTTAAGTGCAAGTAAATGTCAATGAGAGAGTAAGTACATGTGAAAACAAAGATAAGAGTGCATATGTTCATGTAATGCATGCGTTAATATGATTAATGTTAATTATGAAAGAATGTCTAAATTCCATGATAGACATGCTATTCACTCAGTACATAGTTCCATGCTTAAATTGCATATAGTTGCCAACCAACTGGAATATGTTTTAAACCTTCAATTCATGTTCCATAAAATGTGATATCATGTGTAATATGCATTATATACATTAAAACAACAAGCTAATGAGTAGTTAAATGTGAAAAGAGCATATGAAATTAGTTAGATACCATGCTAGGAGTGTTCATTATCTCGTACATAACCTTATGTTTTAAATTGGTAGAATTGTGCAATGATATGATTAGTATTTGAATCATGTATCATAGGATCTATTATGTGTAGAAACCACATATAGGTGTATGTTTATTATCCATGATTTAATATGAGCATGTGTTAGTTAGGAACGTGTTTGGGTGAATTATGTGTAGTTGATCATAAAAAGCATGTGCCATGTAAATTGTTATGGTTAAAATGATAGCATGTGTTTCCTTATTGTTGGTAGCTTAGTGTGTATGTGATATGTGTAAGATTGAGATTTTAGATTGCTTGCTGGGTCTTTTAGACTCATACTTGCTTCGGAGTACAAGTGTGACAGGTGTTCCCGTACCTGAGGAGAGTGTAGTGAAGGTCGACGGCGTATACGAGGAGTAATTGCTTGTGGAGACCTTTTAGTAGTTGCTTTATTTCATAGTATGAATAATGTCATTCGTATGGACAATGTAATAGACAAATGTAGTTCTTTTGAAATTGTAATAATGTGGACTGTTATTTTCTTTGCTATATAGACTGTGGAATGGTGTGATGATGATAGAATAAAGTGAGTTATTTCTTTTATTTCCGCTGTCTATTCATGTACATATCAACCTATCGTTTAGTGTTGGGTTACTATCCCACTTTGACGGCGTTCTTTGTACCGATGGGGATTGGTATAATCGTACCGGTATGAGGAGGGTCGTTACAAATGAAATCAAAACTAGGTGTCATAACCTATAAATTTTTTTTTTCAAACATTAAGTCACATGAATGAATATTCATAATATATTTAAAAAAGTAAAATAATGGCACACTATTTTAATGTTTGTGCATTATAAGATGATCTCACATGGCATTTTATTTAATAAACTTGTTAGTATAGTTGTATTGGAGGATACAACCTAAGTTAGGTTTTGAAAAATTTCTTTGAATACTACATTCTTTGTAGTGTGAGTTATATATCCATTGCCATCAGTAATCAAAATCTTCAAACTTTTTTTACTTGTAACTCTGGACATTGCAACATATAATTGTCCATGACTGAAAACTGATCGTGGTAGGTAAATACTGACATGTGAAAATGATTATCCTTGACTCTTATTTATGGTCTTAGCAAAACATGCAGCCAATAGATATTGCCTTCTCTAAAACTTAAAAGGTCATTTAGTTTGTGATGGAGTCATAACAATTCGAGAAATAAAATTGTTTCACAAATTTATTGCCAATTATCACTTTTGTTTCTATAACATATTTTCCTAATTGAGTAATTACCAACCTTGTTCCATTGCACAATTCAACATTTTAATCAATATTCTGAAGCAACGTGACAATGAACTCCTTTCTTCAAACTCAACATATGATTTGAAATTCTTGAACATCTAAGAAATTTAAAAATTCTGGAGTGTGGAGATTATCTTGGCTTTCAACATATCATCAGTCTTACAAATGCTATTAGAACTCTGATATGTTGTCTTTTCCTGGAATTAGAGAAAGCATATATTCATTGATTTTGTCAACAATGTCATGTATAGAAGCAAGGATAGCTCTTTCTTGCATGTAGCTTGTGTTCAATGTATTCTCTGTCAAGGAAGGATATGTACTTTCCACTATAGTTGTAATGGATTGCATGTGTTTTTAATAAGAAATTTATCGGGTATTTTTACTATGAATCTCCATCATTTGGCTCTCCTAAACAACCATCACCATTTTTTAGATTCAATTGTGAATTGTAGCGTATTGATCGTTAGGATCATGGCTTAGTGGTTGTAAAGGCCAGTGTGTGGCCTATGGTGTGTGTTTCAGGTGTTTACGCAGATTTGGGGCTTTGTAGGCCAACAGATTAGGCCCAAAGCACCCACTGGTTCACTATTTGTGAACGTGACAGGGCTGGACGTTGCGTTCTTAACGCGATGGTCCTGGGTGTCGCGTTCTGGTTACCGCCGCTGACGTCGACCATGAGAAGGCGACGGCCTTCTCCATCGCATTCAGGTCGCGATGGTAGGGTACGTCGCGTTCTCAACTGCGAAATGCTCTAACCTAGGTCGGCCAAACAGAGCCCATCAAGCTCTGTTCGGCCAGGGGGAGGAGATTTCTCTGGTTCTTGGCGATTTGATGTTTTGGAGTCGGATTTGGCGTGCTCTCACCGCGAGGATGTGGTACGGAGCAGGGGAAATGCCGGGGTATCGCCATTCTTCGCGAAGGTAGGGAGATTCTGCCTTGTTCTCATCGTAGATGGCATGTTTAGCATGTTTAGCATGTTTAGCATGTTTTACATGCTGTAGACAGTAGATACCATGCTAGTGTAATGCTTAGAGCATGAATATGGGTTTCATGGTAGATAGCATGGTTTGCATGGGAATTCCGGAGATGGATTTCCGGATTTAGGTCACTGTCTGTGAAGGCGACGGACCTAACTGTCGCGTTCAGAACACGACAGCCTGACCCGTCGCGTTCAAAATGTGAAAGCCCGACCCGTCGCGTTCTTCTTCAGAACGCGCTGTATCGAAGTGTCGCATTCTGAAGGCGACAGTGGACCCCGCCGCGTTCTGGATTCCGATGGCAATAAGCTTGTGCATGGTTACGTGATTATCAGATTATCATTATTTGTTGTGCATGACAATGGTAAGCAGTGCATCGACACTCGTGGAGTTCAAGGAATGTGTTGTTTACGTGGTTGACGTGTTGTTCACATGGTTTGTGAGGTGTTCACGTGGTTTGTGTGTGTCATGTCCTAATAAATGTCAATTTATCAGAAATGACAGAAAAATAGACTTAAGAAAAAGAATTATTTTTATTCATCTTTTGTCATTATGCGGAAGCTTAACTTACATAACACTCCTCGTAACAATCCACAAGAGGAGTAAGAAAAAGAAAAAGAAATAACACTTTCATTCTTCTAACTACAACACTAGAAGGTAATCTAAGAAACTCCATCGATTGGTTGACCCGCTCAGCACACCCCCTAAAGAGCTAGGCTCATCATGTTCACCTGAAAAAAGTAAGATTTAATGAGATAACGAGCCCAATAGCATTCACACATTCTAATCAACACGAGTATGATAACTAAAGAGATGGGCATGAAGCTTAATTGGTAGCAATGTCAGATATTAAAGGTGGTTGTGTAATCATGTCAACTAGATAACTGTTATAGAATAAGAGTACTGAATCAACTTGCATAGATAAGAATTCTGGATAATAATCACAAATCACATTCTGGCTCAAGTA
The DNA here is from genome assembly GCA_014218235.1 of Colocasia esculenta. NCBI lineage: Eukaryota > Viridiplantae > Streptophyta > Magnoliopsida > Alismatales > Araceae > Colocasia > Colocasia esculenta. Next base: position 123,480,240 of record CM024758.1, on the reverse strand, counting down.
CATGTTCAACTCATTGATAAAACAAGATGATGACCAATCAAGCAAGTATGATGCAATGCCAAACATCCAAGAGATTCATTATCGTTCCGCATGGCCATTAAACGAATTCGGGTGCTCCTCCCGGGACTGGATCAGCCCCATTGCACAGGCATATATCTCAATTGAGTCCAAAGACCCAAAAATTGTCATCATAATTCATTTCTGTAACATATTCAAGTGGGGGTACACAAGTACTCTAGATCTCACTAATAGCAAAAGGGTTGGAGGTCAATGCCAATGACTTCAGAAGATTGTAGCTATATAGGAATCAAGTATACTTGGGGGTGTTCAAGAACATTCCAAAGTTGGATGTGGATGAAAACTGAATGGTTCTTCTCAGTGTAAAGTAGTTGGAATTCAAGAAAATGAGAAAAACAATTTGTTGGGTTAATACCAAAGTGTGTCACCTTTGGTTGGACATGAAACAACTCAGATTAAACACCACAGATAGGTGTATGTCGACAGCCAGAGAGTGGCTGTTGACAGCCACTGTCCATCCAGAACCAGATTTCTGGAATCTGGTTACTGTCTGTCGACATGCCAAGGGTGGCTATCGACAAATGAGGGCCATCTGTCGACATATGAAGACTGTCTGTCGACATCTACTGGTGTTTCTGCATTTCTGGGTTCTGGAAGCTTGAGGCCTGTCGACAGATGGGTTCTAACTGTCGACAGTCGCAGGTTAAACTTCCAGAAATGGTTTTACAACATCTCAGAAGACTCTTCTAAGTGTTCCTATGATTCCAAACATGATTAACAACATCTAAAGGGTCTTATTTACATCTCTAAACAGCACTTACATGAAGGAAACAAATAGGACAGTAAGAGTGCAAGCTTACACATGAGTTGCATGAAACTTATGGAAGGATGATTATTGGGAATACAACTCTTTTAAACAACATTTCCTTGCATCTTAGTAAGAAGATTTCCACAAATATACTTGGATAAGACATGAATATTAGCTTAAACATGACTACAATGGATAAGAAAACATTCCTAAAGATGTTTACAGAACCAAAGTCAAGTGTGAATGGGGTAAACATTTAACACAAGCTCTCTACCAAAAGAAGGAGGCAAAAGGGAGAGAAGAAGGAGAGAATCCTACTTGACTAAGGAAGGATGAAGGTTCTTCTCCTCTCTCCAACGAATGAACCAGCAGCAAGGGGAAGAAGAAGGAGCAGCTACGGCAGGTACAATAGATGGAGTATTAGTAAAGTAGCTTCAGCAGAAGCAGCAGTAGCAGCTCCCCAGAGCAATGGCATTAGCAGTAGGAGACTGGGCAAGTGGAGGAAAAACCCATATGCAGGGTTAAGGAGAGTTATATTAAACTCTCAGTTCATGCATGTTGGGGCACGTAGCCAAACATGTGGAGTCGTAAAAACTCCTCTTACCACCACAAGGCACGTTTACCATGCAGTTTCCCATGACTTTTTTTTTAATGTAGCCAAACTAAGAGGTAGGTAGGGGCGACCTCACAGTGTGAGAGGGCCACTACCTTCCCCAAAGTGGCTAGGGGTTGATTTCATATATGAAATGAGGAGGTACAAAGGCGGCCTATGGCTAATGGAAGGATTCCCCACCTTATCTTGGTGGAGGAGATCCCTAACAACAGGGGTAGGTCGCCCCAGGATTTCCAGTTGACCAGGAAGGACATGACAAGGCAAAGTTGCTAAGCTGTCCGCAACTTTGTTGGCTTCCGGGGAATGGGAGAGATTTCAGCCTGCAATATTTGTGTCTTGGCGGTAATGTCTTGCAGGATGCAGGCGATATCCCACTGGCCGGTCTGCTGGTCAGTCACAATCTGAAGTAGGTTGTGGGAATTAGTCTCGATCATCACCTCAGAAATTCCGTTTCTGCAACACATGGAGATACCGTCCCTCAGAGCCAAGGCTTCAGCAGCTAAACTGGAGATACCGTCCCTCAGTTTCCCATGACTTACACGTATGGTAAAACGTGTAACTCTTCTAACCCAAGTGGTAATAAGCTTTACGTAGCCAAGGCTACGTAAGCAAAGTAATTAAAGAAAAATGTTTGATGTAAATAAGAGATAAATCAGCTGGTCCATTTGTCCCTATGTTTTTATGCTCAAACGATATCCAATCAAGTTGAGATTTCAAAAATAAGCTAATTGAAAGGTTTTACAAATTATGGTGATTTTAGAGTAATTTTTAGAATTAATTTTCACCCAGCAAAAAATTGCCCGAAAAATCATTACGTCGACTAATCTTGATATCCGTGCATCAATAATTCTGGATATTTACATTTCTAATCATCAGCACATTTTTCTGGAAATTATGGTGTTTTAAAATTTCAATTCGTTACAGAATTCCGGTGACGCCCTGTTGGAGTGCGCACCTCTGGAAAAACACTGGATTTATATTTATTAATATAAAATAATCCTAATTAAAGGTAATTACATCTCATGAAAGTAGTTATGTTTAACAATCAAATTCATCACATTTTTCTAAATTTTAAATAAAGATATTATATTTTGGGGTGTACAGTGTGTGCGTGGCGAGTAGTACGACGCCTACTGTGGT
>CM024758.1:123415499-123477561 GCA_014218235.1 Colocasia esculenta | reverse complement strand
AGCGGCTCGAAAGCTTCTCGGGCACGTTCGACCAAGATAGCCGCTCCCCGAAGTCCTTCCCAGCGTTAAGGCCTACTCTGTAGCAGCGGGCCCCGTACTGCTCCAAATCCCTTATTGTGACGACCCAACCAGTAAACTGGCCCAACAACCATGCTAATTGGAGACTTCCCAGGAAGGTCACCCATCCTGGGACTACTCCCAACTGAGCACGCTTAACTTCAGAGTTCTTTTTCCTGCTCGAGCTCTGGAAAATGACTTGTCCGGGTGTTGGTAGTCTGCTGATTTAGTCCATTTAACATATTCTTATATGGGGTGTTACAATCTACCCCTCTTATATAAGCGACGTCCTCGTCGCTGCTCACATATAGCACACAATCAAACCCCGGCAGCAGGATTCTAGAGGTGGCCCCCACAGGCTCAAGAGGTGGCTCCCACTATGTAGCACTTTGCGCCATTATGGCCTCAAGAGGTGGCTCCCATAGCGTAGCACTTTGCCCTGTGTGGCACTTAGTTCCTGCACTTCCGGTTGGGCAAGGCTCTGATACCATTCATGATGATTTTATAAGCGAACACATGATGCATGCTTTCAGATTTCCTTATCAAGATAAATTCCTAACACATGTTCTCTAATCATTCATACTCATGAAATTTACCTTGCAATTTAACTACAACATGAGAGCACTTAGCATGATTTTTCTACGTACATGAAACAAAACGCACCTAGCATGGAATCTACACATTCTTGTGCATGTACACAAACATTTTTCATACTCTAAACTTGCTGGTTTTCACATGATCTAGCATCCATAACCTACACTGAGAGCTACAATGTTATTTAAAAACACAACATGTGAACAACCAAACATGGAATTTGTGCACATACTTGTTAATTGTCCCTAGCATGGTTCTAGGCATTTTACACATATCAACATGATTCTACATAATAAAGCTACTGATTTAATATGGTTTCAGATTGTCACAACATGGATTACAATATCATATCTCCACATTTTGGTTTCCATTTTCTTTACACAATTTCCAATTCACATGAGTTGCACTTTACACATACACATTACACATTGTTCATTTCGCATTAACACATGAACACTTGCACATTTACACATTCACATTTACACTTTCACATTAGTGCCGTGACACATAGTCCAAACCACCAAAGAAGGACACAAACACATCACATCACATAGACGCCATCTAGGCAATCAATGGCGACTCTTGGACTGCGCAGATCGGGAGAACAAGTCTCCACCCTAACCAGTGGTACTTGTCACCCCAGGATTTCCCCTAATGCCCTTAGGGTCACTTACACATTGAACCTTCTCAGGGGGACTTTTCCTGATACGGTTCCACTGCCCTCTTGGAAGCAATGTCACACTTGGCACATTACACATTACATATTTTACCGATTTTACACATGGTTGACAACATTTCACTCTTACTTCATTCACTTTCTCACTCACATGCACATTCTCTGTTTTCCTATCATGACACCACAGATTTCAGAGACATTACAAGCAGGTAATTCCATTAATCAAGTTGGATAACAAGAATCAGCATTTTACAATGACATGCATCAATTTCACATTTTTCATGGAAAATTTCATAAGGCATCATGTTCTGGTCCAAATGACCTGAAATTTTAATCACAAACTAATTCGGTAGGGTTAGGACCCTTCATGCAATTTTCAGATTTTTCTGAGTTACAATGAATTTACAGAAAATCAAACATCATTTTTCATGCCATTCGTAATTCAAGTCGATATGGAATTATAACAAGTACAATTTTAGCAAGCTACTGTCTGAACCCTACATGTATAGAGCTACAGAATTTGTTCCTCAATTTATGGGGTGATGCCTGGTTTACTAAGGATTTATCATAACTTATACAAAATTTCTATTCCCAAAAACAACACTTCAATAATTTACACAAGCATGGCAAAATCTCAATTTCAGAATAGGGCTGATCCATACATGCATGATCCTCAAAACTTGGGCATACAGGCTAGTCCTAAATCATGCAACAGTAGATTGACAAGATTAACAACTAATCGTGCTTGTAATTTCATGGAACAAATAACTTCTATCATTCACCACCATGCACACTCATCCATCCAAACACCACATTTACTAGTATACATAGTGTATAGGGCTACCATATATCCTCATCACGGAAAACCCATCGAAATAATCATATAAGAAGAGAGAACAGGTTCAGTTCTGTCCTGAAGAACTTGGCGGCAGTCTCTGGCTGCTTATTCAGGTTAACGGCATAGTCGATGGACGCCAAGCATGATCTCAGCGTCAAGGGACATTGCCGTTAATGTCGGGTCTGTGCAGAAACAGACCGAGCTCCAAAGATGGGGTGAATGTGGGGGTCTAGGACACGAGAGAAAATGCATAAAATTGTAGAATCAACCTAGACACATACGGGGACGTTATGGTTAGGTACTTGCCTCTAGAAAATTGCTCCAATGGATCTAAATGCTCGGAGAAGCTCTCCTTGGGCCGTCCCAAGAAGTGCAGAAATGTCCTCCAAGATCTCCTCCTCCGGGCTCTTGGGAGATCTCCAGCAGCAAGAAATGTCGGGGGAGCCTTCCTCGATGATCCCTCTAGCCTCCAGTTGCAGTAGAACGCCCGGACCAAAGCTTCAGAAGTTTGGATTTTGGGCTGCAAAGATGGGGTTTTCTCACAGTCCGAAATAGGGTTTCTCCTCTTGTTTCTCTCTTTCAAAAGGGTGAGGAGAGGGGTTGGGGAGCAGATTGGGTTTGGATATATGGGAGAGGCTTCTCTCCACGCCACAGGGTGACAAGATGGCTCTCAGAGCCATTGGGGACAGCTCCCCAATGGGTGAGCTACTTGTTTCCAGAATTTCTGGCTCTACAACGCATGCAGGTCAGAGAAATCGGCGTCCACATCGTTAGACGCCAGGATTAGTGTTGGCGTCCATGGGTGGACACTGACACCTCATCGACGTCATGCTATTGACGCCAATAGGGCCTTCGGGCAGAAGTCTAAAACATGCAGAAAACTATGCATGCCATGCATACATACATGAAATATGTATATGGTAGTGTATCCATACTATCACCATTCATACACGCATTATTTACATCTAGTAACACATGCACACGTAATTGTACTAATTAATACGTACGTAAATATGTATATACATACACAAGCACAATATACACACACAAATACAAATAATGTGACGGAAATTCGAGGGCCTTACACCCTCTCCCCCCCTTAAAAAACTTCGTCCTCGAAGTTAGAACGACACTACTCAAACAAAAGGGGATACTTCTTCTTCATCGCATCCCAAGCTCCCAAGTAGCCTCCTCTCGTGAGAAGTTCCGCCAGAGAACTTTCACCGACGCAATACTCTTGTTCCGGAGATGCGAACCTTCCGGTCAAGAATAGCTACTGGTTGCTCGACATACGAAAGATCTGGCTGGATCTCACTGGCTCATGACTAATCACATGAACGGATCTCGGACATACTTCCTGAGCATAGATACGTGGAATACAGGGTGAACGCTAGCCAAAGCTGGGGGTAATGCTAGCTCATATGCCACGCTGCCCAAACGTCGAGAATCTCATATGGGCCAATGAACCTAGGGCTCAACTTACTATGCCTGCCAAATCTGACACACCCACGAGTAGGCGATATCTTCAAGAAGACATGATCGCCAACCTCGAACTCCAATCCTTTCTCCTGTTATCGGCATAACTCTTCTGCCTATCCTGTGCCGCAACAAGCCTCTTCCTGATAAGCTGGATCTTATCGAAGTCTCCTGAACTAACTCCGGACCGATTAACTGCCTATCACCAGTCTCCTCCCAACATAAAGGAGACCTGCAGGGCCTACCATACAACGCCTCAAATGGAGCCATACCAATACTCGCATGAAAGCTGTTGTTGTATGCGAACTCCACAAGAGGTAAATGACGCTCCCAATCATCCTTCCAATCCAGAACACACGCTCTCAACATATCCTCAAGCGTCTGGATAGTCCTCTCGGACTGTCCATCGGTCTGGGGATGAAACGCCGAACTGAGCTTCAGCTTCGAACCTAAAGCATCCTGAAGACCCTTCCACAACCTCGAAGTAAATCTCGGATCTCGATCCGAAATGATCGACTTCGGCACACCATGCAATCTAATGATACCACTAACATACAATCTAGCTAAACTCTCTACTGACTGCTTCTTCTTCATAGGCAAGAAATGAGCAGTCTTCGAGAATCTATCTACAACTACCCAAATCGAGTCATTGCCCCTTCTCGATCGAGGCAAACCCGAGACGAAATCCATAGTGACAGCCTCCCACTTCCACACGGGAATGTCCATCCTTTGCATAAGGCCGGATGGTCGCTGTCGCTCGGCTTTCACTTGCTGGCACACTAGACATCTAGACACATAATCCGCAACATCCTTCTTCATGCCGGACCACCAAAATGACCTCTTCAGATCCTGATACATCTTAGTGTTACCCGGATGAATAGAGAATCGCGATCTATGAGCCTCCGCTAATACATGCTCACGGACATCTACCAAATCAGGGACACACACACGGTGCTGAAATCTAATCACACCGTCCTCATCACGAGCAATGCCTGCCTTGCCCACTAACTCTAAGAGTCTAGGGTCGGCTTTCTGTTGCTCGATCACCTCATCCAAAACCGAGGACCTAAGGGATAACTGAGCTACAAAAGCTGGCATAGCGATGGCTCTAACTCAGTCAATGCGCAAGCCGCATCTTCCAACATCTTCCAATCCTGCTGGAGAGATGGCCTCTTTCTACTCAGCGCATCCGCTACCACATTCGCCTTCCCAGGGTGATACTGAAGGTCGAAGTCATAGTCTTTCAAGAACTCAATCCATCTCCTCTGCCTCAGGTTTAATTCCTTTTGGGAGAAAAGATACTTTAAGCTCTTGTGGTCGGTAAACACCTCAATCTGACACCATAAAGATAGTGCCTCCAGATCTTTAGTGCATGAACCACTGCTGCGAGCTCCAAGTCATGAGTCGGATAGTTCTTCTCATGCTCCTTCAACTGTCGAGAAGCATAAGCCACTACCCTTTCTTGCTGCATGAGAACACAGCCTAACCATTCGAGACGCATCCATGTAGATAGCAAAACCCTCTACACCGCTCGGTAAGACTAACACCGGGGCTGACGTGAGCTTAGTCTTCAATAATTGAAAACTACTCTCACACTTCTCGGACCAAACAAACTTCACTCCCTTTCTGGTAAGCTGAGTCAAAGGGGCGGCGATGGATGAAAATCCCTCAATGATCGTTGATAATAACCAGCTAAACCGATAAAACTACGACGATCTCCGAAGGGGTCTTGGGAATCTCCCAATCCATAACAGCCTGGACCTTTGCTGGGTCAACAGCTACACCAGTACCGGAGATAACATGCCGAGAAATGAACCTCGCGCAACCAAAAGTCGCACTTGCTGAATTTAGCATACAGCTTGTGCTCACGAAGAATCTCTAACACTACCTCAAATACTGACGGTGAGTGGTCTCGTCCGGAGAGTAGACCAACACATCATCAATAAACACTACTACAAAGCTATCTAAATAAGGCCTAACACCCGTTCATGAGATCCATGAACGCTGCCGGGCATTGGTCAATCCGAAAGGAAGGACCAGAAAACTCATAATGCCCATAACGGGTTCTAAATGCCGTCTTGGATACATCCTCACTCAGAATCCTCAACTGATGATAACCAGATCGCAAGTCAATCTTAGAAAGACTAATGCCTCTCGCAACTGGTCAAACAAATCATCAATACGAGGTAAGGGATACCTGTTCTTCACAGTCACTTGGTTCAACTTTCTGTAGTCAATGCATAACCTAAGTGACCCATCTTTCTTCTTGACGAATAATACAGGTGCGCCCCAAGGAGACACTAGGGCGAATAAATCCCTTATCAAGCAACTCCTGCAACTGCCTCCTCAACTCGGCTAACTCCGCAGGTGCCATCGGATATGGAGCCTTCGAGATAGGAGAGGTGCCCGGAAGCAACTCTATGGTAAACTCTATCTCTCTGTCCGGTGGCAATCCAGACAAGTCATCAGGAAAGACATCTGGAAATCCTGCACTACCTCAATCTCCGCAAGAGTAGGTGACTCATCAGCCTCTGGTACTAACACCACGCTGGCAAGAAAAGTGTCACAACCCTTGTTCACCATACGCATCGCCTTCATGGCAGAGATGACCATCTTTCCCGCCAATTCCTTGGCAGGGGTGAGAAAACTCATCCTCACCAGGAATGCGGAAAACGATCCTCTTCCGCGACGCAATCCACTAACGCATAGTGCTCCTCTAGCCAATCCAGACCAGAATAGCATCATAGTCCTTCATCTTTAGCAAGAAGAAACACCCATCTAGGACTCTATCCTCAATGCACACAGGTAACGACGGAATGCACTTCCTAGTCGATACCGTACCCGCCGAGGTGTGCACAGACAAAGGGACATCTAACTCCTCAGACTCTATACCTGACTCTAGGCTAACTGCCTAGCGAACGCTCGAAATGAACGAGTGAGTAGCCCCGTATCAAACAAAACCCGAGCGTGCACACCTAAAAGAAAAACTGTACCTTCGGTGACATGCTCCGCCTGCTCGGCGTCCTCGCGAGCTAAAGCAAACACTCGAGCTGGGGCTCGAGGCCTTCCTGGTCTTCCTGTAGCTGGCGCGGCTGCCCTACGCACTGGCTGCTGGGGCTGCCTCCGCGCTGAACTCCCTGCTGAAGTCTTGGGCAATCTTTGATCTTGTGGTCGCTGCTCCCGCACTTCAAGCATCTACCCGCTACCAACCAACACTCGGAACCTCTGTGTGTCTTCCCACAGTGGGGACACTCCTTCTTCACACCAGGGGACGTACAGAAGGTACCTGAGTACTGCCGACTGCTACAGATCGCTGCGGTCTCTGATACATTTTGACGACCCAACCAGTAAACTGGCCCAACAACCATGCTAATTGGTAGACTTCCCAGGAAGGTCACCCATCCTGGGACTGGGACTACTCCCAACTGAGCACGCTTAACTTCAGAGTTCTTTTCCTGCTCGAGCTCTAAAAATGACTTGTCCGGGTTGTTGGTAGCTGCTGATTTAGTCCATTTAACATATTCTTATATGGGGTGTTACAATCTACCCCTCTTATATAAGCGACGTCCTCGTCGCTGCTCACATATAGCACACAATCAAACCCCAGGCAGGTAGGATTCTAGAGGTGGCCCCACCAGGCTCAAGAGGTTGCTCCCACTATGTAGCTTTTGCGCCATTATGGCCTCAAGAGGTGGCTCCCATAGCGTAGCACTTTGCCCTGTGTGGCACTTAGTTCCTGCACTTCCGGCTGGGCAAGGCTCTAATACCATTCATGATGATTTTATAAGCGAACACATGATGCATGCTTTCAGATTTCCTTATCAAGATAATTCCTAACACATGTTCTCTAATCATTCCTACTCATGAAATTCTACCTTGCAATTTAACTACAACATGAGAGCACTTAGCATGATTTTTCTACGTACATGAAACAAAACGCACCTAGCATGGAATCTACACATTCTTGTGCATGTACACAAACATTTTTCATACTCTAAACTTGCTGGTTTTCACATGATCTAGCATCCATAACCCTACACATGAGAGCTACAATGTTATTTAAAACACAACATGTGACGACCCAACCATAAACTGGCCCAACAACCGTGCTAATTGGTAGACTTCCCAAGAAGGTCACCCATCCTGGGACTACTCCCAACTGAGCACGCTTAACTTCAGAGTTCTTTTTCCTCTCGAGCTCTGAAAATGACTTGTCCGAGTTGTTGGTAGTCTGCTGATTTAGTCCATTTAACATATTCTTATATGGGGTGTTACACTTATAGTCCGATCCGGCCTTGTAATCTGCAACGGCACGAACCCTCGCATCTGAGACCACCTTGGCAAGAGCGTCCTTCTCGGCCCTTGCCAAGGCGACATTCAGTTCCGAAGCTTGGAGGGCGGTCTTGAGGTTCTTCACCTCCTCCTCCAAATCCGCCTCGCGAGCCTATGTCTCGCTGTAAGGTCCTCGCAGGAGGCCGTCTGCGCCTCACAGAGATACTTCTGCTTCCGGGCCCGAGTAGCCAGGGCCTTAAGAACACCCAACGATGTGGATATCCCATCCCAAGACCTCCAGGTCGACGTTGATGACCAAACTTTCCCCATATAAATTAATTTACTTATTTATATATTAATTTTGATGATTACAAAACAATACTAATGAATTACTTGAGCCTTGAGGACAGGAATTAAAGTAAAATAAGTTCAAGACAATCAGGTAAAACTCTCACTTCATACTTTTCCAAGTCATGCATCGATTTCTTAAGCCTCATAACGATTTGCTCGTCGCAATGATTTCTTAAGTTGTCATAACGATTTCTTAAGAACTCGCAACGACTTCTCGCCGTAACGATTCTGTTGTAAGTTATCATAACGACTTGCTCGTCACAACGACTCCATAAGTTGTCATAACGATTTCTTAAGACCTCGTAACGATTTGCTCGTCGCATCGATTTCTTATAAGTGTCATAACGATTCTCTCTTAAGACCTCGTAACGATTTGCTCGTCGCAACGATTTCTTAAGTTGTCATAACGATTTCTTAAGACCTCGTAACGATTTGCTCGTCGCAACGATTTCTTAAGTTGTCATAACGATTTCTTAAGACCTCGTAACGATTTGCTCGTCGCAACGATTTCTTAAGTTGTCATAACGATTTCTTAAGACTCATAACGATTTGCTATCGCAACGATTTCTTAAGTGATCATACGATTTCTGTAGAACTCATAACGATTTCTGTATTGTTCATAACGATTTGTCTATCGCAAAACGATTTCTTAAGTGATCATATCGATTTCTGTTCTGAAACTCATAACGATTTCACAAGTGCTTTAACGATTTGTCTTGCACAACGATTTCATAAATGCTTATACGATTGTCTTGCACAACGATTTCACAAGTGCTTATAACGATTTTATCTTGCACACGATTTCATAGTGCTTATAAACGATTTGTCTTGCACAACGTTTCACAAGTGCTTATAACGATTTGTCTTGCACAACGATTTCATAAGTGCTTATAACGATTTCATTATTATGATTTAATGATTCTCTGTCATAACGATTTGCCTATCAACTTATAACGATTTCATAAGTCATAAAGTTCGGCTTTGTTCATATCGATTCATTATTATATCAATACTCTTTAATATACGTTGAATAGTCAAAGTCGTATCTCGTCTGTTTGACTGCTATGCATTCAATGCACTCTGAACGTATCTCTCATGCATGCAGATGATATCTTCCACTATTGTGCTATTCTGTCTACATCTTTATTTTGACAGAAAGGAGCTTTGCTAATATAGCAATATCTTTCCAACTGTGACTAACAATCGCGACAGCCCTAGCTGTCTCCTATGTATTGTTGATATGCTTGCAGATACCTGACAAGATTTATCTGTACAACGTTGGACACAAAAGATACAAGATATCAAACATTTCTTTGGCGTGTACTAAAGGATAAAAGACTGAAGATCAGAAGCTTCCTTGCAGACCAGTCTAACGTACACCAAAATGAGAGACAACGGATCTTTAACGTTCAAATTTCAAGTAGAAGCTTAAATACAAGACTACAAGAGAAGAATAACTTTTGGAAGAGCCAACATTCTGTGATAGAGAATAGCCAATCCTTCAAGTCTTCAGTAGTTCAACAAAGAGCGAAGCACTCCATTCCAATAGATCTCAGCTCTTAGCTCTCTGTGTTGAAAGAGAAATTCCTGTGAGAGTTAGTGAAGTCTTTTGAGAGAAACCAGTGTCAAAATCCTTTCTCTCTTGAGGCTTATTTGCTTCAGACTATAGCTGTTGAGCTAGTTCCTGAAGCCTGTTCTTGTGCTTACTTTATTAGTTTTATTCCCTTCTGTGTGAAGGAAGACCTGGTGGTATCCAGGGTGGTTGTATCCCTTCTGTGTGAAGGAAGACCTGGTGGTATCCAGGGTGGTTGTATTCCCTTCAGGTTGAAGGAAGCCAGTTGTGGCTGGGTGTAAGGATCCGTGAGGGGGATAGTACCCTTGATAGTGATATCCTGAGGTATTGCTCAGGGACTGGACGTAGGTCTCCTGTGGAAAGGAGTTCCGAACCAGGATAAAATCCTTGTGTCTTGTGGCTGTGCTTTGTGTGCGTTTGCTGTTCATTTCCTCTAACTCTAACTTTCGTTTAAGTTGTTGTGTAATCTTATTAGTGAACAGGTTTCAATCAAAGATCAAATTTTAATAACCCATTCACCCCCCCCCCCCTCTGGCTAGCTAGCTGGGCAACAAGTGGTATCAGAGCAGTCTCTTCGACAAAGAAGAAGATCCAACGATCTGAAGAGTAAAGATCCATGGCAGCCCAAGGTAACTTCGAAGGTCAGTCAGTCAACAGACCTCCTTTGTTTGATGGAGAAGATTATACCTATTGGAAGACAAGAATGGAGTACTTTCTACAAGGACATGATTACATGATTGGTCGATTGTAGAAGAAGGTGATCTTCTAGTCACCAATCCAAAGGCTCAGTGGACAGATGATGATAGAAAAAGAATATCTTTAAACTGCAAAGCCAAGAGCATCCTGTGCTGTGCCCTCAGCAAGAAAGAATTCAACAGAGTTTCAGCCTGCAAATCCGCAATGGAAATGTGGGAAAAGCTCAGGATTACCTATGAAGGGACAGATAAGGTAAAGGAGACAAGAATCGACATTCTTGTGACTCAATATGAAAGATTCCAGATGCAGTCAGGTGAATCCATAACCCAAATGTTTAGTAGATTCACAGATATCACAAATGGGTTAGCTGGATTAGAAAAATCTATGTTGTACCAGATATGGTCAGGAAGATCCTCAGATCTCTGCCATCCTCATGGACTCCAAAGGTAACAGCCATTGAGGAAGCCAATGATCTAAAACTAATGTCATTGGAAAGTTAATAGGATCCCTCATGGCTCATGAGATAATATGGAGAGATTAGGAGAATCCTCCAGCAGAAAGAAGCAATCAAACGCTCTCAAGGCAAATGAATATATCAGAAGAATCACTGGACAACAGTGAAAGCAGTAAGGACAGTGATGATGAAGAAGCAATGCTGTCTCGAGACTTCAAAGAATTCTAGCAAAGAAGAAGAAGTTCCAGTCTGGGAGAAGATTTTTTAAGAAATAAAGATTTCAGAAAACCAGAAGTAAAGGATTCGAAGAAAGGAGAAGTGATATGCTATGAATGCAAGAAGCCTGGACACATCACATCAAGGCAATTGTCCAATGATCACAAAAGAAAGATAATTTCAGAAAATTCAAGAAGTATAAAAAGAAAGCAATGGCAGCTGCTTGGGAGACAGCAGTGACTCAGACAGTGAGTCAAGCTCAAGCAGTGATGGAGAAGAAGCCAACCTGGCTCTCATGGCCAACACCGAAGACAAGGTAACTTCTGACTCTTCCTTTGATTCCTGTAATGATTCAGATTCGGATAATCTAGAAAGTGCATTTAATGAACTTTATGATAAATATAAAGAAGTATGCAAATTATTAAAGTCAGTAAGAAAATATCATTTGTCTAGAGAACACTAATTCTGATCTAAAAACAGAAAATGAAGAATTAGAAAAACAAATAACTGAACTTAAAAGAAGAAATAAATTGTTATGTGAAGACCTAAAAGCTAAGAATGAACAAATAACAAAATTGGAAAAACAGAAAAGCACAGATGAATAAGGAAAGAAATTAAAAACTAAATGAAGAAAATAATGAACTATCAAGCACACTAGAAAATTTACCAATGGTAAAAACTCTCTAATATTAAAGGTACTAGAAGATCAGGTAAGAAAAAAATGGGTTAGGATATACACCCCCAGATAATGAAGAAACCATAGTCTACCCTAAAACATATCCAACACCAAATTTGTACCTGAACAAGATATAGCATATAAAGCTGATTTCAAGTATATAGAAAAGGTAACAAATTATCCTGCTGTGATCACTGCAACAAATTAGGACATATCGTAACAACATGCCCAACAAGACATAAAAAATGGATAATAAAAGGTAAAATTAATGATACTAACCATCAGGACCCAAAAGAACTTGGGTACCTAAAATTAATGTTTAAATTTCAGGGAAATTCAAGAGCATCCAATGGTATTTGGATAGTGGATGCTCAAGACACATGTCAGGTAACCAAAGCTTTTCGTCAATCTCCAAGCTGAAGAAGGAACAGTTACTTATGGAGATAATGGAAAAGGCACAGTGATAGGAAGTGGGTCCGTGAACAACAAAGGAAAATCAGTTATTGAAGATGTATTGCTGGTCAAAGGATTAAAGCACAATCTAATTAGCATCAGCCAGTTGTGTGACAAAGGCCATCAGATTCAGTTCCAAGAATCAAAATGCAGCATATTAAAGGATGGAGCAGTCATCTTTGAAGCATATAGAGAAAGAAATTTGTATGTACTCTATCTTGAGGAACTCAGGGATCAAGATGTCTGTTTGGCAGCCAGCAAAGATCAATCAACTGAGCTGTGGCACAGAAGACTGGGCCACTGCAGTTTGGATGGATTGAACAAGCTCAGAAAAAGAAATCTAGTGGAAGGACTGCCAAAGGTCAACACAAAAATGGATAGCATCTGCAGACCTTGTGCAAAAGGAAAGCACACCAAGAACTCCTTCAAATCAAAGACAGTAGTGACCACCTCAAAGCCGTTAGAACTTCTTCACATGGATCTATTTGGGCCAATGAGGACTACCAGTCTTGGAGGAAAGAATTTTGGATTTGTCATAGTTGATGATTACTCAAGATTTACTTGGGTATCCTTTCTAGAGCACAAAGATGACACCTTTGATAATTTTGTCAGCTTCAGCAAGAAGTTCAGAAAGATCAGAAGTTCACCATTATCTCTATCCGATCAGATCATGGTGGTGAATTTCAAATGAAAAGTTTGCCAGGTTCTGTGATGACCAAGGAATTGAGCACAACTTCTCAGCCCAAGGACACCTCAACAGAATGGAATTGCTGAGAGGAAAAATAGAACTCTTTTGGATATGGCAAGAACAATGTTATCAGAATATGACTTGCCAAGATATTTTTGGGCCGAAGCCATCAACACTGCAAGCTACATCATTAATAGGGTAATGATCAGCCAATTCTGAAGAAGACTGCTTATGAACTCTACAAGGGAAAGAAACCTAAGATCAGTCACTTCAAAATATTTGGATGTCCTTGCTTCATCCATAACAATGGAAAAAGGGACATTGGTAAGTTAGATGCCAAATCAGATGAAGGCATCTTTATGGGTACACTTCTAAACCCAAAGGTTATAGAGTTTTCAATAAACGCTCATTATTAATTGAACAAACTGTGCATGTTATTTTTGATGAATCTAACCCTTCCTTGAAAAGGAAGAAATTAGTGACATTGATGATGCAGATGACTTGTCCGAAAAAATAAAGAATACCTCAATTGAGGACAAGGAAGATCCACCTCTGGAAGAACTGCAGCAAACTGAAATTCAACATGCAAATCTTCCAAAAGAATGGAGACATAAGAAAGATCACCCTCTTGAGAACATTATTGGTGATCCATCTGTAGGGGTAAGAACAAGAGGTAATGTAATTCCTTGTGATTATTTAGCTTTTGTTTCTCAAATAGAGCCTAAGACAGTCAATGAAGCTTTAACTGATGAATCTTGGATAATAGCCATGCAAGATGAACTAAATCAGTTCAAGAGAAACCAGTATGGTCACTTGTTCCTAGACCATCCAATCATTCAGTTATTGGCACCAAGTGGGTGTTCAGAAATAAACTGGATGAGTCTGGAGTAATCTTAAGAAACAAGGCCAGACTGGTAGCTCAAGGCTATTCCCAAGAGGAGGCATAGATTTCGATGAAACCTATGCACCTGTGGCTAGACTTGAGGCTATTAGAATTTTACTTGCTTATGCATCTGCATTAGACTTAAAATTGTTTCAAATGGATGTCAAATCTGCCTTCTTAAATGGTTTTATCAAGGAGGAAGTGTATGTTGAACAACCTCCAGGTTTTGATGACACCGAATTTCCAATCATGTATTTAAACTCCATAAGGCTTTATATGGTTTAAAGCAAGCACCTAGAGCCTGGTATGAAAGGCTCAGTACTTTCTTATTAGATCATGGTTTCACTAGAGGTCAAGTAGATAGCACATTATTTATAAAATCAAAAGTCAAACATATACTACTTGTGCAAATATATGTAGATGATATTATTTTTGGATCTACTGATGAATCTCTTTGCAAGTACTTTGAAAAGCTTATGCAGGGAGAATTTGAAATGAGCATGATGGGAGAGCTAAACTACTTCCTTGGATTGCAAATCAAGCAAGGGAAGGAAGGCACCCACATCTGTCAAGCCAAGTACACTAAAGAGCTGTTAAAGAAATTTGGTTTTGAAGGTGCAAAGCCACTGTCAACGCCAATGAGCACATCAACCAGAATGGACATTGATCAAAATGGTAAAAAGGTAGATCAAAAGAACTATAGAGGTATGATAGGGTCATTACTTTACTTAACAGCAAGTAGACCCACATTTTATTTAGTGTATGCATGTGTGCTAGATATCAAGCAGACCTAGAGAGTCTCATTTAATTTCTGTGAAAAGAATATTTAGATATTTAGCTAGAACTCATGATTAGGTCTTTGGTATCCAAAATCTTGTGAAATAAATTTAGTAGGATATTCTGATGCTGACTATGCTGGATGCAAAGTAGATAGAAAGCACCAGTGGTGGTTGTCAATTTCTTGCAGGATGTCTGATATCTGGTCCTCCAAGAAACAAAACTCAGTAGCTCTATCAACAGCTGAAGCTGAATATGTTGCTGCTGGAAGTTGTGTACACAACTCCTATGGATAAAGCAACAACTTGAGGATTTCGGCATTCATATCAAGTCAATTCCACTACTGTGTGATAATACAAGTGCCATCAACCTCACCAAAAACCCAGTGCAACACTCAAGGACTAAACACATTGAGGTTAGATATCATTTCATTCGAGATCATGTAGCTAGTGGTAATTTAGAAATTTCTTTTATAGATACAAATGGTCAATTGGCAGATATCTTCACAAAAGCTACCTGAAGAGAGATTTACATCTCTTAGAAGGGAATTAGGGATGTGCAATTTGTGAAAGATTTCTGTATTTAAATTGGCATATAAATTTTTCAGATTATAATGAAATCTTCTCTCTCCTCTGGCATTAAGCAAAACTCAGCTTATTTATTTACTTGACCGCTAATGTGTTAAAAGCGTTTGACCCGTCAAACCCTTTTGTCGCTTTCTGCCGTTACCCTTTTGGTGCCTCCTTTTCGATAAAGTATTATTAATGTCAAGTGTTGGGAACGACTCTTCTCCCACCTTTACCCTTCTTTCTCCTTTATCTGTTCGCCCAAAGCCGATGTCCTAACGATTCGGCATCGACTCTCCGCAAGATTTGAAGCCTTCTCTTCTTCCCGCGAAGAATCCCTGAGGGCTTCCATCCCTTCCATCATCTCCTCTCCTCAGAACCTTTTCTCCACTCTACCCATGGCCGCTCCAGTGATCTCCGGAAGTGTAGGGGGCTACAGTGCAGTATTTGTCCCCTGAGCAGCAGGAAAGGTTCACATTCGTCAAGACGAAAATTTGCGGAAATAAAGCAGTGGATGTACCAGATCTAGAGAAGAATGGCATGAACAGTATAGCAGAAACTTTGAGAAGGATGCAGTGGATGGATATTGCCACCTTCACCGAGGTAAGCTATCCCGACCTGGTGAAAGCCTTTTATTTGTTTGTCTAAGGTCAGAGGCGGATGGGTCCCTTGTCTCATCTGTAAAGGGTATCTAAATCAAAGTAGATCATGAGCTTTTGCACATGTTGTTTGGGGTGAAGACTTCTGGACACAGTGGAGTTCACACAGTGAACGATCAAGCAAAGGGTCTTGGCATTATAGGTCCAGGTTTCAGGCTGAGAGACAGGAAATTGGATATAAATCAGATGACTGCGTTCAACCGTCTACTTCATTTTATTATCTGCCAAATCATAGTTCCCCGCAGTGCCACTTTCTCAACTTGTACTAGGGCAGATTCGGATATGATGTTCTGGGTAATCCAGCAAAAGGAGATTAACATGGCCGAAATCATGATGGAGAGAATGAAGTTTGCCCATGATCAAATCTGGGATACAAAGAGCAAGTTGAATGTTTCATTGCCCTATGCTCATCTACTTACCAAGATATTCAAACATTTTGGAGTAAATCTATCTGGGGCAGTTGTGGAAAAGATGGGTCAGTCTATAAGGTCCAGGAACCTAAAGAAAAGTGGATTCTCAGTGCAGAATGGGATATGGACCAAGACCTCTGTGGCAGAGGGAGAGGCCATCATCGGAGACATCCCCGAAATTCCAGAAGAACAGCAGAATTAGCAGCAGCAGCAGCAATTAGTAGCAGTTGAATCAACAGCAGCTCCAACGGGAGAAGCAGTAGCAGGTGTGGCAGATCCTTTGCCCACCTCCAGAGTTGCCTCTGTTCTAAGAGAGGTTTGGACTCCGTCCTTCCACCTCAGTTACTTCAGAAGGTGGTGGACTTACAGAGACAGAAGCTATGGCACCAGGCCATATTGAAAGATCCAATGCAGAAAATATTATTTCTGAGGAGCCAACAGTTGCGCAAGGGGAAGTAGTTGATGAAAGCTCCTACTGAGGGGGAGCAAATTGCAAGTGTGTCTCAAGTATCTACTTCTGTGGCCGAGGGTCACATTGAAATGGAGGAAGCTCCTAGCCAAGTGGAGCCAATTGGAAGTGAGCCTCAAATGTCAGAATCAGTGGCAGAAGGCCACAGTGAGGACATTGTTTGGAAGAAGCTCCCACTCTGGGAGAGCAAGAAAATGTTGTTAAATCTGCTCCTATTCAGGGGGAGCAAGAGTTTGGTACAGAAGAAGCACCATCACAAGGGGAGCCCATTGAAAATGCCCCTGTAAATGAAGGACCTAGTACAGGTCATGGTGAATTGAAGAACCAGTACCTCAGAGAAAAATAAAGAGAGTGGTTCACAGAAGGCAAGAAAGAGCCACAGAAAGTCAATTTGAAGCCTGTTATGGAAATACTAAAGGCTCAAAGAGATATATTATCATCAGTTCAGTCCAGTGTCCAAGGCATTCTTGCCAGTCAAGCTACAGCCACTTCTGAACTGTCTTCAGTCCGAAATGCTATGAGATGGTTCAACAAGGAATTGTCAGACATGAAGACCATGCTATCAGCAATTTCCAGGACAGGTGGACTTTCTCCTTCTGCTACTCAGAGCAGACCAGCAGCTGTTCCTCGGCCACCAGGGCCACCAGCACAAGAGTCAGGGCCATCTGGGCCATCAGTACAAGCTTCAGGGTCATCAGGACCATCTCATCAGGAATTTAGGCCATCTGGGCCGTCTGCAGTTGTCAGCGAAGGTCAAGCGAAAGGGAAAGAGCCAGTAGCAGCTACCAAGGCCCCTGAAACTTCTACTCTTGCAACTCCAATCCCCTCCTCACCTTCATCTTCTTCTACAGCCCCTCCAGCTCCACCAACCTTCAAACACCCTATGCCTCGCACCCAAACCTCATCCTCTACTATTCCATCTCAACCTTCCTTCTCTCCCACTTCCTCTCAAACCTCAGCTCCATCTCACCTCTCTCTAAAACTACTCCATTGTCCAGTCACCCATCTTCATCCTTAATCCAAAATCTCTTCTATCCTCCTACTCCTCCTCTTCTGTCACTTTCATTCCGAAATCTCCTCAATTCACAGTGACTTTTGACACTAATCTTCCGAATGACTTTGAGAGAAGTACCCTCATCTCCATACTATCCACTGCCACTCATGTCCACAGGACAGATCCTCCCAGTCCTGCCAAGAAGAAGAGGAAACATTCATTCTCTGTCAGCATCCTTCCACACCATTATTTCTCCCTCTTGGTACTCTCTTACCCTCGAACCTCAAGAAGATCCATCTATAGAGAATACCTTCAAAAATGTATCCATTCCACTATCTATGGTATTCCTTCCTCACCCTCTCTGAGCATCTAAACATTGTTCTTCCTCTTTCCCAGTTGACCAACCTTCAAAAATCCAAAATCTATGAGGGCACTGAGTTCAAAACTGAAGAGCAGTGGGTAATTTCTTATTTATATATTAATTTTGATGATTACAAAACAATACTAATGAATTACTTGCCTTGAGGACAGGAAACTTAAAGTAAAATGAAGTTCAAGACAATCAGTAAAACTCTCACTCATACTTTTCCAAGTCTTGCATCGATTTCTTAAGACCTCATAACGATTTGCTCGTCGCAACGATTTCTTAAGTTGTCATAACGATTCTTAAGATCGCAACGACTTGCTCGCCGTACGATTCTGTAAGTTATCAGAACGACTTGCTCGTCACAACGACTCCATAAGTTGTCATAACGATTTCTTAAGACCTCGTAACGATTTGCTCGTCGCAACGATTTCTTAAGTTGTCATAACGATTCCTTAAGACCTCGTAACGATTTGCTCGTCGCAACGATTTCTTAAGTTGTCATAACGATTTCTTAAGACCTCGTAACGATTTGCTCGTCGCACGATTTCTTAAGTTGTCATAACGATTTCTTAAGACCTCATACATTTGTCTATCGCAACGATTTCTTAAGTGATCATATCGATTTCTGTAGACTCATAACGATTTCACAAGTGTTATAACGATTGTCTTGCACAACGATTTCATAAATGCTTTATAACATTTGTCTTGCACAACGATTTCACAAGTGCTTATAACGATTTGTCTTCACAACGATTTCATAAGTGCTTATAACTTTGTCTTGCATAACGATTTCACATGCTTATAAACGATTTGTCTTGCACAACGATTTCATAAGTGCTTATAACGATCTCATTATTATGATTTAATGATTTCTGTCATAACGATTGCCTATCAACTTATAACGATTTCATAAGTCATAAAGGTCGGCTTTGTCATATCGATTTTCATTATTATATCAACACTCTTTAATATACGTTGAATAGTCAAAGTCGTATCTCGTCTGTTTGACTGCTATGCATTCAATGCACTCTGAACGTATCTCTCATGCATGCAGATGATATCTTCCACTATTGTGCTATTCTGTCTACATCTTTATTTTGACAGAAAGGAGCTTTGCTAATATAGCAATATCTTTCCAACTGTGACTACAATCAGCGGCAGCCCTAGCTGTCTCCTATGTATTGAGTATGCTTGCAGATACCTGACAAGATTTATCTGTACAACGTTGGACACAAAAGATACAAGATATCAAACATTTCTTTGGCGTGTACTAAAGGATAAAAGACTGAAGATCAGAAGCTTCCTTGCAGACCAGTCTAACGTACACCAAAATGAGAGACAACGGATCTTTAACGTTCAAATTTCAAGTAGAAGCTTAAATACAAGACTACAAGATGAAGAAGATAACTTTTGGAAGAGCACAACATTCTGTGATAGAGAATAGCCAATCCTTCAAGTCTTCTGTAGTTCAAACAAGAGCGAAGCACTCCATTCCAATAGATCTCAGCTCTTTAGCTCTCTGTTTGAAAGAGAAATTCCTGTGAGAGTTAGTGAAGTCTTTTGAGAAACCAGTGTCAAAATCCTTTCTCTCTTGAGGCTTATTGCTTCAGACTATAGCTGTTTAAGCTAGTTCCTGAAGCTGTTCTGTGCTTACTTCTATTAGTTTTATTCCCTTCTGTGTGAAGGAAGACAGACTGTATCCAGGGTGGTTGTATTCCCTTCTGTGTGAAGGAAGACCTGGTGGTATCCAGGGTGGTTGTATTCCCTTCAGGTTGAAGAAGACCGGTTGTGGCTGGGTGTAAGGATCCGTGAGGGGGATAGTACCCTTGATAGTGATATCCTGAGGTATTGCTCAGGGACTGGACGTAGGTCTCCTGTGGAAAGGAGTTCCGAACCAGGATAAAATCCTTGTGTCTTGTGGCTGTGCTTTGTGCGTTGCTGTTTCATTTCCTCTAACTCTAACTTTCGTTTAAGTTGTTGTGTAATCTATTAGTGAACAGTTTCAATCAAAGATCAAATTTTAATAACCCATTCACACCCCCCCCCCCCCTGGGCTAGCTAGCTGGGCAACAGACGTCGCTCGCGCCATCATCCTCCTGGCCCTCTAGATGGTATCCTCTGTTGGCATCTCCGGAGTCTCCTCGGGGGGAAGGTCCTGGCACCTTGCCAGTCGATCAAGATAGGAGGCAGTGGGGCTAGCAGGTAGCTGCTTGGCAACGTTTCAACACGGCGAAGTGGCGCCTCTAGCGCCGCCACCGAGGGCACCTCAGGAAGTTTTCTTTTGTAACGCTTCTGTCAGAGGCCTACGGTCGTCCCCGGAGCTGTCGTCTCCAGCCGCAGCAGTGGAATACGGGACCAGGGCGATGCCAATTTCGAGGTCCTTTTGCTGGCCCGACCCAGAGGCCATGGCAACAGCACTCGACGAAGCCATCGTCCGATCCGCCCCAACGGCTTCCTGCCTCGTTGCCGGCCGCACCTCCCCACCAGCTTCAGCGGCAGATGCTGCAAAGGCTGTTGCGCAGCCCTCCTCGGCATCTCCAAGTGCCTGAGTGCCTCCCTCCCCGGAGAGGGCTGCACTCTCGCCGACTACAATACCCTCAGCAATCACTTCGGCTGCACTCTCGCCGACTACACAGCCTACAGTGATCACTGAGGTAGGGGGCATGGGGGGCAGGATTTCTCCACCTCCCTGTGGAACATTCCCCCTCGGAAGAACTGCCTCGCCAGCACCGGACTCCGCTGCCGTCGCAGGAGTGAGAGTATTGACTTCTCCCACTCCTCTCCCCGAGTCTGCGGCAACCGCCCCGTCCTCGGCACTGAACTCCGCACCCTCGTGCGACGCGCCACCCTGCTCGGCGCTTCTTTGATCGACGCCTTCACGGGCAGGACTCCTTGGGTCTCGTGCATTGGCGACTTCGCCCGCCCTCCGGAGCGGTCCGATTCGTCGCTGACCATGATCAAACCCAGCTCGGTGGACATCTTCGTGACCGCCTCCGAACGGTCCACAATCGAAGCTACGGACGCCCTCCGCTCGGGCGTCCTCACGACTTGGCGAGGTCTCCGTGCCAGCAGAGGTTCAAGATCCTCCGCTTCCTCTTCTGCTCCCACGGCGGCCTCTATAGCACACGGCACCGCCCTGACCGCCTTCTTCTTCTTACGAGCTCGGCGCTCGTCGGACACCTCCTCTTCGGAGTTATGATCTTCGGCTCGCGACTCCAGCTGGGCCACCTTGCGCTTCTCTTTCCTCTTCGGTTTGGGGAGAGAAGCCGCCTCTGCGATCACTACCTCCTCAGATGCCTTTTTCATGGCACCTCCTCTGCCACGGTCTTTGCCTTCTTGGGGGCCCCATCTGAGGGGCCTCACCTCTGAAGACACCACCCCGGACTCCTTCACGGGGCATCCCGTCCAGCCTTATCAAGTGAAGGCTAACAGGGATCATTTCAGCGTAGTTCGCCATCTCCTTCTGGCCCCGACCAGCAGCAACCTCTTCGTCATCTGGAAGAGAATAGAGAAGAATCAGAACCCATGTATGTGGGAAAATGAAACAAGCAGCGAAGGCTTACCCCAGGCGCGGCTAAGCTTATACTTCACAAGCTTGTATTCGGTCAGGTACCCCTCAACGTGGTTGACCCCGACCGTGTTCAGCGATTGGGAGCAGCAGCTGCTGCCCCTGAATCAAAAAAGGGGGCCATGTCTGTCCTCTTCAGTGGCTCTACCACCCTAACGGGGAAGTCCCACTCTGGGACGTTCGCCCCCTTTCTCCGCCCCACGAAAAAGAGACGTCCGGTCCACCCCTTGTTGTTGGACAGCCGGGGCGAGAAGTTGATCCGCATCCGGTTCGTACGATGCTTTACGTACACGATGCCCATTCCAGATTGCGGAGAGCAGGCCAAGCTGAAATGGCTTCTGAAGATCTCCGCAGTCGCTTCGATGCCTTTCTTCTTGCATATAATGCAGAAGACGAAGATGGACCTCCATGAGTTCGGCGTCAGCTGAATAGGCGCCACTTTCCAGCTCCGGAGAAGCTCCTTTGCGATCTCCAGCATCGGTAGCCGGAGGCCAGCTTCAGCAGGTCCAGCGAACGAACGAAGCACCCAGGCCTCTTGGTCAGGTACGACTCGTCTTCGCATCAAGACGATGTCGTACTCTTCACCAATACGGAAGCGCTCCCGAAGACCTTCGAAACTCCGGAGCTTCACCGCTTTCATCTTCACCAGCGGCGTCCCGCTGGTTCCTACGATCTCCTTCCCCTTCTGGGCCATAATTGGAAGGTGGACGACGCGGCGGACGGAGAGGAAGAAGCAAAGGGGCAGAGGGAAGCACGAAGAAGAGGCTGGCTGGTGCCTCTGGAGACAACAAACTCCGAAGATTTTTTGAAGACGAAGACCCCGCTCTCACCTCCTCCCCTTCCTTATAAGGAAGGTGAGGCGCGAAATTCGAAGCGGGACTGGAAACAGCGTTTCCCTCCACTCCAAGTCCCTTCTCGAATGACCCGCGGGTGACCGTTCAGAGCTGGCATATGACGTTCCGGGTTTGACACGACCCACGTTGTCATCATGAAGGCTTCACGTTCGAGGTGAACCCTTCTGTAACGGCGTCGCCACAGGTCTGTTCGGATCTCCGAGGACGATACTGCATTTATGGCGGAGATGACACCCGAGCAGGTCGCCGCCCTCAAGCGCTCCGGCTTCTGAGCCACTTGAGGGCGTGGGGGGCAAGTGTGGTGGCTGTCTTCTGCCACCTAAGCCCATCATGACCCATCAGGGCCCATCAACGCCTTCCCTTTTTGCGTGGCCTCCTCGCACGGTTCCACGCCTTTGCAAGGGCCCCACATGGCAATCACCCCAAGCGAAGCACCGCCGAGCTCCTTAGCGGCTTGCTTCCGCACAGAGGGATTAATTCTGATGTGCTGGGCAGCTACAGATGCTACCGAACAGCACGTTCGACCCCCATGTGGGTCACCTGCTCGGCAACCTCCTCCAGAGACTTCCGAGCAGCCCATCGCGTCCTCACGACGGTTATAACCGCCCCAGGTCACGCGCCCCATCATCAAGAGGCGCGTTAACTACCTGGCATCCCAATGGACATCTGAGCGCATAACTCCTCCCGTTATGCGCACCCATCAAGGCGCCTTTCCAGGCACGATCTACCAGCGTTACGCATGCCTGCCTCATCACCTACGCCTATAAGAGTACAGGTACATGACCATGCACTGGTACGTTCTCTCTCACGCGAACACACCTTTACACTCACAAACCCCTGCCTTGCAAGCCTCATACTGACTTAGGCATCGGAGGGTTTCCCCTGTCTCACCGGGCCCCCTGATCATTTCTGGTGACTGCAGGAACCTTCGTCCGCTACCGACGTTCGTCTTCCCCATCTTCTTAGTGGAGCCCGTTTGGCTCCGGCCCAAACAGGAAATCACCACCACACAATCTATTGGTGTCAACACACTACGCCTAAGTGTTGACACTGTCAACTTTCATTAAAGAAATTTTTCTAAGTACACATTGTATACATATATATATCATACTGACTCCGACTCTCCAAAAGTCAAAGTCTCACTCTGACTTCCATACAGTCAAAGTCCACATTGATTACTATTTTGTCCACATCGATTACTATTCTATCCACATTGATTGCTATACAAACTCACATCGATTACACTTCACTAAAACATCGATTACTGTTATAAATCAAACATCGATTGCATGAATATGAATTACATTGAAACATCAATTACCTTTGAACATTGATTGCATGAATATGTATTACGTTGAAACATCATATACCTTTGAACATCGATTGTCTCACACATCGATGAATTTCACTTGAACATATATTCCTTCATAAACATCGATTACCTTTAAACATCGATTGTCTTTTCACTTAAACATCGATTACCTTAGAACATCGATTGTCTTTTACAACGATTACATTTCACTCAAACATCGATTGCTTCTATATCTCACATCGATTACTATTATTTTGATTGATCTCACTTCGACTCTTTGAAAGTTGAAGTATAACATCAACTTCCTGATCATCTACACTTAGATGTTTTTAAGTAACTGTTATTATTTTTGCAGCAAAACTGTTAATGTATTAGTAGTGTGATTAATGTTCTAATCATTATGGAATTATTTAATGAACAACAGATGAACACATGATGTACATGTGACATTCTCTTTGTTATCTGTACGATAATTATCCAGTGTGCTTTGTACTTCTCTATTCTTTTTTTTGTCAAGTTAAAATGATTTAGCGAGAAAATTTGACTCTAATGTATTCAAATTAAATTTTCATTTCCATTATCTTGAAACTGAAAGATTGTATATCTGACTCTCTCACTCACTGTCAGACATATAGTTCGTACTTTGTATAACAGATGGTCTGCAGAAAATGCGGTGGTAGGTATAAGCAGTATGGTCTATCTGTAGAACTCACCTACCACATTCACTTCTATCAAGACTCCACGTCTGAGGAGAAACTTTTTGCATGACCATAAAGCATCTGTCTGTCTTTAAATGCACTATACATTTGTCTAAAATTCTTTCTATTTTATTAGTTTGGTATCTCACCTACCTCCGAAAATAATGGAGGTATCTATGCTTTTCTCTTAACCATGCAGATACTTAGCTACCTACAAAAGCATGCTAGCTATCTTTCAGTCATGGGCATGGAGCTTGCAGACATTTTATTGAAGCTATCAAATGAAGTCATGAAGCTATCTGCATAGCCTAAAGCGTTGAGACTCAAGGGCTGAAGATCTGATGATGGACATCTCAGCTATCTCAAGTCTCAAGACCCAACGTTCAGATTCAAACGACTGCTTTCAAACGGGAAACAAAAGATTGAAGCATATATATGAAGCTGAAGTTTTGAAAGGGAAAAATAACCAACAATACAAGAAGAGACATAGAGTGTATGAGCATACACGATCACATTCCACACTCGGCAAGAAAAGTGAGAAGCGCACAAGATATGAAGAGAGCCAGCAAATTCAAGCTTCGACTTCTTGCTCTCTTGCTTTCAAGTGTTTTTGGGTGGCATTTGTACTTCTAGATTCTCTCAGTCCACCATCCTTGAGTCAGAAAGAGTTAGAGCTTTCAATCCCATTTGTAATCTCTTTCTGACTGTCTGTGTTTGCTCATCCTTTAGAGCAGACACAACTGTGTTTATTTCTATGTTATAACCAGCAGGGGGTTTGTTTCCTATAGTGTCCCTCTGTGAAGGGAAGACCTATGATTATAGGTGGTTGTAATACCCCTCTATGAAGGGAAGACCTGCTGAGATGTGTACCAGTGAATTGCTTCTGAGCTCGTAAAAGAAGCATCTGGCTGAGGTGAAATAGTGGGTTGACTTCTTATCCGGAAAGAGAAGAAGACTTGCTTGTGTGCAAGTGGGTTGTAATACCTCTCAGGTTGAGAGAAGGCCAATTGTTCTTGGCAGTTAGTTAAAATCCTAAGGGTGCTGGGGACTAGACGTAGGATTTTTGATTGATAGGAAGGCCGAACCAGAATAAATCTTTGTGCACTTTGTGTGATTGTTTCTGCCAAATTTTTCACTTGTTTCACACACACCAGACTAAATACTAACGATACTATCTAGTGTGATTTATTTTCATATGAATTTTAAAAGTGTAAGAAGTCATATTCACCCCCCCCCCCCCCCCTCTAGGACATCTAAGCTCTTTCATTCATCTGATACCAACCAATGGTATAAGAGCAAAGCGCCATCCTGATCCAACACTGAATTCTTCAATAGCTAATTTTGAATATATAATAGGTTAGTTCTTATACTTTGTCCTTGACTTTCTGGAATAATTATAACTTACAAAACCTTGGGCTTCTATCAAAAAGTTTTAACAGATTTTCAGAGAATAATTTTGAAATACTTTGTAGGTATTGAGATTCAAATGAGTCAAATATATTATTTAGTTTAAGCTTTGGTTGTTTTAATATGAAGTATCTAGGAATGGTAATTCTCTTATCTTCTTTAGTAAAAGTATTTTGAAATCTATCTATAGTGACCGAAGAATGTTTGTTTATAAAATCATTTCCTAAGATCATCTTTCCAATCAGATCAGTGATCATATATAATTCTAGAATGACAAACTCTTCTTCCTTATCTTTCTTATCTAAAATGAATATTGGAATGTTTTTGGCTACATATTCGGCTTCTACTTCACTAGAGATTTTAGTGAATGTTTTAAGTTGTAATAATCTTCTTTTTAATCTTCTAACTAGTACAGATATCAATAATAGATTTTGTAGCACTAGTATCTAAGATGGGTAGTAACATATATGTTTTATTTTTACATTTAAATTGTATAATTATATGGTTTGTTTGTTTAGACACTTCATTCTATCTTTTTGTGGATAATTAGATCTATTAGTGTATACCATGTCTTATTTTAACTATAGTGTCTTTCTCATGATTCTTATTATACTTTTATTTCTCTTGAATATGAGGGTTTAATAGCACCTTCAATAATATCTAGATAATATATTTTAACAATCCATTTCACCTTTATTTACCAAATACTTATCTGGTATCTTCATTCCTAATCCAGTTGATATATATTTATTTCTAATGGATCAATGCACATATCTTCATTTGCATACAAAGTAAAACCAATTTCTGATTCTATAGGCCAAATAGCATTATTATCATATCTAAAATATATGAATTTGTTGATCCTCATGAGTGAATACTTATATTGTATAGGTTATAGTCTCTCTCCATTCTAATGGTG
Source organism: Colocasia esculenta (assembly GCA_014218235.1). Taxonomy (NCBI): domain Eukaryota; kingdom Viridiplantae; phylum Streptophyta; class Magnoliopsida; order Alismatales; family Araceae; genus Colocasia; species Colocasia esculenta. The sequence goes on along the minus strand of CM024758.1, from coordinate 123,450,658 downwards.
CTTAGAGGTTCGTTTGATCTATTTATCATAATAAGTTGTCGATTGAATGTTAATATTATAGTATTTAGATTAATGGTTATAGGATTACATTTTTCTAAAATATCGCTTCCTAATAATAAAGCTATCGAGTCATATTCTGTAGCATATATTCTGTCAAAGTTTAAGATGTTCCTCATTGTTTACATCTACAATAATTAAACTAGAGATCTTAGCTTCATATATCAAATCTTTTATTTCATTGTCTATTGTTATATATTGTCTTCTATCTTTTGATTCAATTACTTGATTTTCTATAATTTTATTATTTATATGAGACATATAAGTTCCTGTATCTATTAAAACATTAACTTTTTTTTGACTTAGTATTGTTATTAAACTCATATTCTATAATCACATTTATTGTTGTTAGATTAGGGTATTTTTTAGTGACTATTGTCATCACTTCTTTTTTATAATGATTATCATAATCCAAATATCTTTGCAGATTATATGATCTTCTTTCAAAAGGTTGTGATTTATTTGATTCTTCGGAACTAGATAATTCATTTAGATCTTTAATTTGTATTTTTCTAAGAAGAGTTAAAGATCTTTTAATTTTAATCTTATTATCTTCTATTACTAGTTGTTTTCCTTTAGGATTAGTAAATTCTTTTTTTTTAGATCTTCTAAAACAATATATCAGTTTACAGGTAGTGTAATTTCTTCTTTTCTTGTTTCTATAATTTCTGAGTATCTTAATTGTTCTTCTAACATTGTGATATTTCTGAGTAAAGACTTAGTTGGGGTATCATTACTTTCAGATAAACTTGCAAATAAATTAGTTGTTTTAATTAAAGGTGTACTATATTTTTTCATTAATACTCCTGATAGTTTATGATAAATATATAGACTTTCGTGTATATTTTTATATGATAAATTTATTGAATACTGTGGATGTCACGCCCCGACGCGGAATATCGGAACGTGAAGCAATTACAAGTAAGCGAGTACAGAGCGTATAATAGACATCAAACTATTGGATAAAGAATAATGCTAAATCAAATGTATTTCAATGATAATTCCTATAATGTCTATTACAACCACTAATATCAGAGCCATTCTATAGGGCCTAATTGACATCATTACATTGAATAAAAGTAAAAGACTAACTAAGACTCTAACATAATACTAATGCACCAGGGTACTCTTGATTCACTCCTGGTAATTCTCATCCTCATAAGTGTAGGTATGATCTTCTTCAGTTTTATATGAGAACACATACCAAATAATGCAGGGTAAGCGATAACGCTCAGTAGGACTTAAATCTCATGATCAGACATACTTTAAATGATTATTGTATTAAAAAGCAGAGTAACGAATGATAGAGAACGAGAGTCAAATATTGTCGAGCCAGTGATAGCACGATAGCACGATTCATATAACACAAGTGTTAAGTATAGCACAAATAGCACAATATAGTTCACGATAGCACAACAAGTCGAGTATAGCATAGCACTTTGATTGTCATTTAGATAGTTGAGATAGATAGCACTTGAGTGTAATGCCAAACACTCTGGTCAATTAACTCCCGCGGGCACTAGCACTTTTGGGCGCACCTCCCAGGACCATATCGGGCCCTTTATATTGCCAAGCATTAGTCATATTGTTTATCTTTAGACAATCAGTCAATGGCCATAAAGAGTACTAAGAATAGATGAGAGTAATTGATGAATAGATGAGAGTGTAGAGAACGTGAATAGATGAGCGAATAGAGTATAGATGAGAACTATGGGTCAATGCGCATGAAACAACATTAAATAGGCGATAGTGACGATTGCACAACATACGTGATTGGTGCTGACAGTCAGGTAGAATTCACTAACCAACCATTGGCTATGCTACGCACATAGTCCAGAGGTTTGGCGTGATCTCATGGTAAGAGAGAGAGCATTCTAAGGCCGTTTGGATCATACTGATCCCTAAAGGGTGTTAAAGGTATTAAGGGTATAACCGACTCGTCGACCATGTGGGAATCCATGGACAGAGGAGACTTACGGAGGCCTTGAACAAGGATTCACTAGTTCGGCAGAAGGTGTAACAGTACGGTCGTTCGGATCTGGGTTTATCGGGTCTATGTGTGGTGTTCTTGACCAAGAGATGGTCAATGGGCTGTGTTTGGGTTTTCTGAGCACAGAGTGAGCAGTGTGGGCCGGATGTGCCAGCCCAATTGCACTGCTGGTTCACTGTTTGGAATTGCGGCGGAGGTTGGCGACGTGATTTGAACGCATCGTACATGCCGGACGCGATTCAGGGAACCACCTCTGTGACACGTGACGTAGGTTTCTGTATGGCGTCAGATTGAGTGAACGCGTTTAAGGAAGTTAAACGCGACGTCTGTTCCGGACGCGATTTGCAAAAGTGTGTTAAAGGCTTCGTTTCAGCCAGACAGAGCAGAGGATGCTCTATCCGGCGCAAGGGGAGATGTTGTGGAGCTTCTCCGACGGATTTTCAGCGATTCTTGCTTTTGGATGGCTCGTGCGGCGCGGGAACCACGCGAGGACAGCGTTCGGAGTGTGGGCGTGCCGTCGGCGAGGAGGCATTGGGCGTTATTCGGCGTCTTCTGCCGGTAGGGAGACTTCCTACCTTTGTTGCTGTTAATGGCATGCTTGGATTGGGATTAAGGGTTGGAGCATGTGTGGGTGGTGTGCCATGGTTTGATGATTCTATTTCTATTTTGAATTGATAGTTGAACATCATGTATGTGATTTCTCCCGTGGAGGAGGTGGGTTTGGACTGTGAGCTGAACCCACAGTCTTCGTTGAAATGCATCCAGGACAGTCGACGGTTAATGTTGAACACGTCGCGTTGAGCCGACGCGTTTCGGGTTTTGTCTATGTGTAGTGGCAGTGTTGGGGTCGCATCTGCTTGACCCGACGCATTCATGTGGAAATGCGTCGGTGATGTCGGACGTGTTTATATGTTGACCGTTGGTTTGACCGGTTTAGGTCTAGAGGCGTCTTGTTGGGCCGACGCGACTTGGTCGCGTCACTAAGGTCTGTCGCGACAGCATTTTGAATAGCGGCTGGTATGGTCGACGCGATTCAAGTGGTGACGCCTGTGTTGGACGCGTTTCAGGTTCCGAGGCTGAGTTGTGATGGTTGGGCAGTGAGGTTCTAGGGTGAACTTAGCTCAGGCCTTGTGGGTTCTGTTAAACATGGTTTAATACAGCTAATGTGATAGGTTTGTGCATGTCGTTTGTATGCTTATGATTTATGTTAAGCATGCTTATGTATTAAGATACGTGAATAGTGGATAATGAGTATAAGTGTGATGTGTGGTCTTGGCGGTCATGTGATGACCCGTGATTAATAAATGGTTGTGTGTAGAATGGCTTGAGGGTCACAGGGTGACCGATGATAAGCTATTCTTTACACTTGTGTACCGTGGGTTGTACATAAAGGTCATATAAGTATGTATACCGTGGTTTGTGTGCTTACCGAATCTGGTGGTCCGGCGCCTATTCCGGAATACCTCTCTAGTCGGTTACCCTAGCACCGGGTGCTTAGGGCTTGTCCCCGTACCGGAGTACCGTCAAGGTCTGTGTCGTCTTCCTGGACACCCTCACTCCTGAGTTTGAGTTGTACGTCCGGCTGAGGGAAAGACGACAGAGGGCAGCGACGTGTTTGTGGGTGTGCAGTCGATTGTAGCGCGCTCGTGATTGAGGGACGGACACCAGTAGACGTACTGGTCCTCATCTAGTCATGTTCCAGTGCCTAACTTTAGGGTTCTCGACCGGAGCCCCTAAAGGTGTCAGGCTTGGCCTGCGGGGTGTGTGACCTACAGGTTGTGGTGGTTAGTTGGTCTCCACTGTTCTTGGCTTGTTGTTGTGGAGCGGCAGTTGGACCTTTTGTCCGTGACTGCGAGACTAAGAGGTAGTTCTTGTGCTTTGTTGTCCGGGTTGGATACTGGCGTCATGAACCAGTAGTCGGTTCTCGAGTGGTGGCGTCGTCTCCGTACCGACTCGTGTTTGACCACTGGTTGTGGTTTGTGTTGTGAACGATGGTTAAGGTTATAATCGTGAAACTGTTAACCGTTGGGTGTGCCCTGGAGGTGGCACGGTTCTGTGGTTCGGTGTTGTACCTCGTGGTAGCAGGTACATGTACCCCTTGTGGGTAGAGTGTGTGTTGGTGGTACGTGAGTCCCGACCTCAGCTGGTGTTGAGGTGAGACCATGCGTACTGTGGAGGTCTTGTGGTGTGACTCTCCACGTATTATGTGTTATTTATATTTGTACCGTGTATTTCTAGTTATGGTTTGGTATGTGGGTGTTGGTTGGTTGTTGCCAATCCGATGCCTTGTGCGGCTTGTTTGCCTGTGAGACTGTAGCTTAGGCAGTGGTCTACCGGTGAGGCTTGTGGTCGAGGTGGTTTGGTTGTAGGGCGAACTAGCGGTGTTAAGCTAGTCATGTATTTCCCTTTACTTTCCGAAGATTGGGGTTTAGCCGGTGTGTTATAATTAGTGGTTGTTTAACACGCTTGTGTGTGCATGTTATGCTTCGGCTACCGGTGTTGCCAATGAGACCCTCTGGGGTGAGGTCTCTTGTGTAGTTGTGTTTTTATTGTGGGAGGTCTCTAATGAGCCGGTGACTTGTTGAGGCTCACTCCCTTACAGTCTGTTTCAGGTGTTAGCCAGTTTCGTGTGGCTAGCAGAGGCGTTGTGGCGGACTTGTACCACCAGCAGTAGAGTAGTTGAGTTGTGTGAGCTTGTGCTCCTTCGGAGTATGCCCCAAGTAGTTGTACTCATTATTTGGACATGTATATTTGTAATGGGACTTTTGTACATTGTGGTTTACAGTTATATACACTTGTACTTTCCTGTGCTATATACTGTACTTGTGGTCTTTTATATTCTTACTGGACACGTGTTAGTGATATCCCTTGCGAGACTTCGGTCCGATCGCGGGAGGCGGATCTGGATATGGACCCTTATTGGATATAAATATCCAGGGCCGTTACAGTTGGTATCATAGCAAAGGTCCAGTTAGAATATGAAAAGACATTGAAGATACAATGTCCCAATACATGAATTAATGTCCACTGCGGGTAGTAAGTCTGCGGTTTTACGTGATTTAAAATGGTTTTCACGTAGTTTTTGTTATGTGAAATATGTGCTAGTCGGGCAGCCGTTGATAGTAGCAGGAGCAGATATGGATAGGAAGAAATGCAGTTTGTGAAAAGTGAAAGATTATGAAAAAGGTTGCGTGTAAACCCGGCAGTTGTTAGCAATGGCAGAAAAATGGTAAGATTAGAGATAGAAATTCAGTGTGTTAAAGGCCAGTTAAGTTGATTAAGGAATCCACAGCCATGAAACCAGCGGGATTAGTGATTTCAGCTATGAAATCCAGGAAGAATGTTTTAGTGAGAAACAGAAATGGGTAGAGATGGAGATAAAGGAAGATATGATGGAATAGCAGAGGAAACAGATGTATAATGAGGAATAGAGTAGTGTATAGTTAAAGATGAGTTAGTGTGCATTAATGGTTGAGAACCTTAGCAAAGGTGATCATTGTGTTGAGATTTGTGCCAGGTGATATCAAGGAACAGTTTGGTGAATAGTGTGATTAGAGTAGTAAGGAAAATTTTGGGATAAATGTATAAAGTGGATCAGCCCTAGATGAGAAAATGATAGCAGAGGAACAAGAGTTGTGGTAGCTAGACTAAGATGTGTGTGATTAGCAATGGTTGTATCCGCGAGTTCGGGAATAAAGAGTTGTTATGAATAGTGACGGTGTAAAGAAATTGAGATAATAGAGATTTGTGGAAGAAAGATATCTGCGTGGCAGACGATAGTTTGTGGAGGTTCTGCAGAAGACTTTATTGAAAACTGCAGAATTAGTAATGATTAGAAGTTATGTTTGGTTATGGAATCAAGCAGAGCAGATTATGGAATTTGAAAGAGATATGTCAGAGTTTGGCTGGGGCAGAACACGAATGAAAAGAAGATTAGATAGTAATAAGAATTACAGTGTGAAGGATGTATTGAAGCTAGCCAGTTAATAAAGTGCTCAGAGGAATATATCGCGGTTGTAATATTGGCAGTACAGATTAGTTGAGTATTATTGACCAGAGAAAGAAAGAGTATAGTGGATTAAGAAGCAGATATAATCGGATGGTTCAGGAAATGTTCAGCAAAAGCTTGCAAGCCAGTGCACAGAAGAGATTCATTAAACAGAAGTGTACTTGATAAAGGTATTCCTGAATTTGATTTGAGAGCAAAAGCAGATCAATTAAGAGTATTTTGAAAGATTATGATTATGATATGATTAGTTGGTCAGGGAAGATGTTATTTAAATCCAGGAAGGTATGAAGAGTAAGGTATGTCGGTAGCAGTGTGGTAGCATTCGAAAATGAAGTCTGTGGCACAACCAGAATTGAAATATAAAAGGAAGCAGATCAAAAATTCAGGTATTTTCTTCCAGTGTTAAAAGATTGAGCAAGATGAATTAAGGAATGAGTAAAATGAGAATTGAGTCCAGCTAGAAATAGAGTAATGGTGAAAGTGGACAGTAATTGAAAATAATGATGAGGGCAAAATTCGAGGAACATTTTTGCCGAATGTCCAGTGTGATCAGAGTGGCGCAGCGGAAGCAGGGAATACTATGTATTCCCAGATTATCCAAGATCTGCTTGATTGAAAGAAAAGTTTGAGGTTTGTGCACAATTGAGCAAAGAGGCAGTGGTTCTTGATCAAATATGAGTTGAGGCAGTACGCGCAGAATGGTATAAAGAGGCAGGAAATTCAAAGATGGTAATTGATTCTTTGTGAGAAAGCTTGCAGTTGAGAATATGAATACGGATGAAGCAGAGTGTCAGTTGGCAGTGACGAGCAGAGAAAGGAAAGGCACAAAGAAATTTGAGAACTTAAAGCAGAGTTTAATATGGCAGAGCACCTAAGGGTGGCAATGTTAAGTGAAAGGTTTTGAGCAAGAGGAGCGGCCCAGAAATGAAATGACACCGGAAAATTGAGAATAGAAAGAGGTTATGACATGTTAAAGCACTACAGTGGAGCAGTGTTTAGTAAACAAATTGAGGAAGTAAAATGGCCTAGAAAGAAATGTTGCAAGCACAACCAAGAAAAATGTGGAAGTAGGTTGAGTCCAAGGAGATAAAGCGCCAACAGCAAGGTAGAATTGCTTACGGCTAAAAGATGCGGAAAGAGCAAATTACAGCAATCGGGCAAAACAACTATAAAAGAAATTAAAGAGAAAGGAAAAGCAGAACGAGCACAGAAATAAGTAGATTAAAATGGTATGAAAGGCAAGTGCAGAGAAATGTATCCTACTTGTTCTTTTATGGCTTGTTTTTTTTAGGTGTTAGTCTGACTTGCCGTGGTTTTGCCTTGAATGTCGAGGATGACATTTCTTTTAAGTGTAGTAATGTAACAATACGGTCATTCGGATCGGGTTTATCGGGTCTATGTGTGGTGTTCTTGACCAAGAGATGGTCAATGGGCTGTGTTGGGTTTTCTGAGCATAGAGTGAGCAGTGTGGGCCGGATGTGCCAGCCCAATTGCACTGCTGGTTCACTGTTTGGAATCGCGGCGGAGGTTTGTGACGCGATTTGAACGCGCCGTACATGCCAGACGCGATTCAGGGAACCGCCTCTGTGACACGTGATGCAGGTTTCTGTATGGCGTCGGATTAGGTGGACGCATTTAAGGAAGTTAACATGGCATATGTTCCAGATGTGATTTGTAAAAGTGTGTTAAAGGCTTCGTTTCGGCCAGACAGAGCAGAGGATGCTCTGTCCGGTGCAAGGGGAGATGCCATGGAGCTTCTCCGGCGGATTTTGACGATGCTTGCGGATGGCTTGTGCGGCGCGGGAACCACGCGAGGGCGGCGTTCAGAGCGTGGGTGTGCCGTCGGCGAGGAGGCTTTGGGCATTCTTCGGCATCTTCTTCCAGTAGGGAGAGTTCCTACTTTGTTTGCTGTTAATGGCATGCTTGGATTTGGGATTAAGGGTAGAGCATGTGTGGGTGGGTGCCATGGTTTGGTGATTCTGTTTCCTATTTTGAATTGATAATTGAACAGCATGTATGTGATTTCTCCCGTGGAGGAGTTGGGTTCAGCCTGTGAGCTGAACCCACAGTCTTCGTTGAAATGCATCCAGGACACTCGACGCGTTAATGTTGAACGCGTCGCGTTGAGCCGACGCATTTCGGGTTTTGTCTATGTGCAGTGGCGGTGTTGGGGTCGCGTCTGCTTGACCCGATGCGTTCATGTGGAAACACGTTGGTGATGTCGGACGCGTTTATATGTTGATAGTTGGTTTGACCGGTTTGGGTCTAAGGGCGTCGTGTCGGGCCGACGCGACTTGGTCGCGTCACTAAGGTCTGTCGCGACAGCATTTTGAATAGCGTCTGGTATGGTCGACGCGATTCAAGTGGCGGCGTCTGTGTTGGACGCGTTTCAGGTTCCGAGGCTGAGTTGTGATGGTTGGGCAGTGAGGTTCTGGGGTGAACTTAGCTCAGGCCTTGTGGGTTCTGTTAAGCATGGTTTAATACAGCTAATGTGATAGGTTTGCACATGTCGTTTGTATGCTTATGATTTATGTTAAGCATGCTTATGTATTAAGATACGTGAATAGTGGATAATGAGTATAAGTGTGATGTGTGGTCTTGGCGGTCATGTGATGACCCGTGATTAATAAATGGTTGTGTGTAGAATGGCTTGAGGGTCACAGGGTGACCGATGATAAGCTATTCTTTACACTTGTGTACTGTGGGTTGTACATAAAGGTCATATAAATATGTATACCATGGTTTGTGTGCTTACCGAGTCTGTGGTCCGGCGCCTATTTCGGAATACCTCTCTAGTCGGTTACCCTAGCACCGGGTGCCTAGAGCTTGTCCCGGTACCGAAGTACCATCAAGGTCTGTGTCGTCTTCCTGGACACCCTCACTCTGAGTTTGAGTTGTACGTCCGGCTGAGTGAAAGACGACAGAGGGCAGAGACTTGTGTTGTGGGTATGCAGTTGCTTGTAGCGCGCTCGTGGGTGAGGGACGGACACCAGTAGACGTATTGATCCTCAGCTAGTCCTGTTCCAGTGCCTCACTTTAGGGTTCTCTGACGGAGCCCCAAAAGGTGTCAGGCTTGGGCCTGCGGGGTGTGTGACCTGCAGGTTGTGGTGGTTAGTTGGTCTCCACTGTTCTTGGCTTGTTGTTGTGGAGCGGCAGTTGGACCTTTCGTCTGTGACTGCGAGACTAAGAGGTAGTTCTTGTGCTTTGTTGTCCAGGTTGGATACTGGCGTCATGAACCAGTAGTCTGTTCCGGAGTGGTGGCGTCATCTCCGTACCGACTCGTGTTTGACCACTAGTTGTGGTTTGTGTGTGAACCACTGGTTAAGGTTATAATCGTGAAACCGTTAACCGTTGTGGTGTGCCGTGGAGGTGGCACGGTTCTGTGGTTCGGTGTTGTACCTCGTGGTAGCAGGTACATGTACCCCTCGTGGGTAGAGTTGTGTTGTGGTGGTACGTGAGTCCCGACCTCAGCTGGTGTTGAGGTGAGACCATGCGTACTGTGAAGGTCTTGTGGTGTGACTCTCCACATATTGTGTGTTATTATATTTGTACCGTGTATTTCTAGTTATGGTTTGGTATGTGGGGGTGGTGGTGTTGCCAATCTGATGCCTTGTGCAGCTGGTTTGCCTATGAGACTGTAGCTTAGGCAGTGGTCTGCCGGTGAGGCTTGTGGTCGAGGTGGTTTGGTTGTAGGGCGGACTAGCGGTGTTAAGTAGTCTTGTATTTCCCTTACTTCCGAAGACCAGGTTTAACCGATGTGTTATAATTAGTGGTTGTTTAACACGCTTGTGTGTGCATGTTATGCTTCGGCTACCGGTGTTGCCAGTGAGACCCTCTGGGGTTGAGGTCTCTATGTAGTTGTGTTTTCGTTGTGGGAGGTCCCTACTGAGCCGGTGACTTGTTGAGCTCACTCCTTACAGACTGTTTCAGGTGTTAGCCGATTCGTGTGGCTAGCAGAGGCGTTTGTGGTGGACTTGTACCACCAGCAATAGAGTAGTTGAGTTGTGTGAGCTTGTGCTCCTCGGGTATGCCCCAGGTAGTTGTACTCTTATTTGGACATGTATATTTGTAATGGGACTTTTGTACATTGTGGTTTGCAGTTATATACACTTGTACTTTCCTGTGCTATATACTGTACTTGTGGTCCTTTATATTCTTACTGGAGACGTGTTAGTGATATCCCTTGCGAGACTCCGATCCTATCGCGGGAGGCGGATCTGGATATGGACCCTTATTGGGTATAAATATCCAGGGCCGTTACAGAAGGAATATTCGATGGAGAGTTTGTCCAAGTCAAGAGAAAGTGTATATAGAAACAAGTTGCTCGACGTTCCAGAGAAATTATAGAACAGTGGAGTATCGGTAACGATATTTCAAAACATCGAGAGAAAACGAAGACAAGTCCATTAAAATAGGGCAATTATATACAATATTGAAGTAAATTACCATATGCATTATGGGATATTTTAATGCCATGTCAAGTCATATTGGGTGGTTACAAGTACGTGCATGTGATAGAGCAAATCATAGATATGAAAGATCAAGTGTACGACTTTTAAATAACCATTACATGCTCAAATTCTAACATCTTCTTTTACTGCGTTTAAGATTGTTAACAGGAAGTATGGTCACTGTAGAAAGACAAGAACCATAAATTTTGGGGTTTATGCACAAAATTCTAGAAGGCGACGTACCCCTGTAAGGAACGCGACAGGGTACATCCAGAATGCGATGGGTACTGTTAAGCAACGCGACATGTCTGTCAGGAACAGGCAACCAGAATGCGACACAAAGGCCTGTCGCGTTCAGAACGCGATGGGTACCTTGTCGTGATCAACCCTTGAGGAACGTGACCTATCGGGCCGTCGCGTTCTCAGGGTCTGTGCCTGAGCTCGAAAAGGAAACAACTTGCCTTGGATTGCGGTCCATGCTTTCCAAGGATTGACACAGGGGTGTTTAAAACTCGAAATCTCGGGGTACAATTGATGAAAAAGTATGAAACAAGTTTTAAATGAAACTAGACTTGTGAGGGTATAACCAGTAAAGAGGAATTAGAAACTTAGCATGGCATTGATAGGCTATGATCTGGTTCTTTCTTGATGAACACAAAACATGATACAGTGTTGGAAAAAGAATTTAATTCGAGCAAGATACTCAATAGAAATTGGGGAAAAAGATGACAAACGATTCCTCGCAACATGTAGTATGTACAGTAAAAATTGCATAGCACGAGATCAAGTGAACATAGAGATCTAAGGCAAATATGAGGGTTCGGGAGCATGTTCTTAACAGAACTTCCAACAAGAAAATCTCATGATAGGGTCGATAGAAATTAGGGCAAATAGAGGGCTTTTGTTTCGGGTGTCAAGAACAATCTACAGACGAGAGTAATTAAGTTTTGCTTGTGAGAATGCCTACCTTTGGGACGATTTGACTTCTAGGGCTAGAACTTGAAGAACAAGCTTGTAGATCTTCTAGCAAGCTTTCTCCCCATGATTCCCTTCTCCTTTGGCCTCTCCTCCACGTCCAAGAAGTCTCAACAACGCAATAGGGTCGGTCATGGAGAGGTTGGGGTGTATTTAAGCATCTACTATTCCTAATACAACTCTAACTACCATAAAACTCCGAATTTCCTTGTTTCCTCCAACCTTCCTAGCATTACACCTCCTAATTGGGTTAGGTTGGGTTCCAATTTCGTACCTAGCTAGTTAGGGTAGGATTTGGAGTCCAATTTAGATATATATTAGCTATATTAATGATTTCTTTGCCCTTTTCAATTTAGGAAACAATAAGGTTATGGATTTTATGGTATTTTGTAGTAACCTTGATTTTTAAAATTTTAAAATAAAAATTTTAATTAAATAAATGAGATAAATAGATTTAATTAGAATAAAGGAAGAATAAATGAAATAAAAGGGAATTAAATTAATAACCATTAAGCTAAATTAGTAATGGGTTTTACTAAAGGTCCTAACATGAATTGTTGGGCCCAAATGAGGAGAGCCCATCATGGGATGGGAGATAATTAAGCTAATTTCGTACTTAATTAATTAATAAATTAAAAGAGTTATGATAAGAATGAAATAACCCATAATTATCCAAAACAAGAGCCCTCATCCCATCCTAAACCCTTGGCGCGAAATTGGACCTCTTCCCTATCCTTTTAGGTAGATAATGGCTAGAAAATAGGGAGATAATAGTATAAATTCGGAGTTTGAAGAGGAGAGGAGAGTTTTAGTATTGTTGGACTCTATTAGCAAGCTATACACCCCCAAATCGACCCTATCACCCCATAGATCGTTGCTGGAGCTCTGAGAGATGAAGGGAGAGGCTGGAGGATGAAGGAGCAAGGAGGAGAAGGCTTGGATCAAGGGGGATTTCTTCTTCTTCGTCACCAAACTTAGGTTTTCATTACACCACGAAAAGGTAGGCAATCTATCAAGCACAAATCGTGAAACTTAACCTAGGTAGTCCATGCACCCCTCTTTGAAAGCCTCATGATTTCCTTATTTTTTGTGGCTCCATGATGGAGTATTAATCGTCCAATCCATGTCATATCCATGCACCCGAACCCTCTTGTTACCTTAAATCCATCCATGTACTCGATTCCATGCCCTGAAATTATTCTCATAAATACTAGTGCTACTAGCTTTCAAACGCCCATATTTGCCCTAATTTCTATCTTGTATTCGTTGCCAATTAAATCATTGTTCCTTGACTGTGCGTGTTTAGGTTATCGAGAAATAACCTAGTCAAAGCATGTCGTATATGTATCTATTTTCTAATTAATCATGCTCAGTGGTAGATCGACATGTCTAGTTTTGTTTAAAGTTGATTTCGTGAATTTTGGATCATCATGTGATTTATACGGATTTTGAAGTGTACGGTGTCAAGCATGATGGGAGGAAACCACTGGAAAAAGGGCAAATCTCCTTTTCTGGGCTCGGACCACCTTCTGAAGTCGCGACGGCTGACCCGTCGTGATCTCAGAGCGGGTCGTGACACGGGGGTCCGTCGCATTCTGAACGCGACGGGTCGACTCATCGCGACTCTCCCCGGTTCAACCCGCCTGTTGGTTCAACTGAACGCGGCCGGGCGACTCGTCGCGTTCTCAAAAACCGCCAGAAAACATGAAAGGCACTTATACCCCTGCCAGTTTTCCTATTTAACCCTTGTTTAACCATGTTTAACCCTAATTAAACACTGTCATGAATGATTTCGATCTGATAATTAGTAATGGGTAATATTTACATGAAATCAATTAATTTAAAAGCTATGTGCACAATTAATTATGCTCTCTCGATTTCTTACACTTGCACACACCCTTAACATTCATGTTGCCATTAAACCTTAGTAAATTACTCAATAATGTATTCGGTAATTAAGTGAAATTAATTACTATCTTCCCCTAATTTAATATTGACATTGTTTTCATTTTAATCGCGTGATTTGAATACCGTGATCGCTTCCCTCGGCCTTCGAGCACTCGAGGCACGACGGACACTTGTTTTCTACACACTTTCTCTTGGCATGGACCACCTCTCCATCAGGAATACTCCTGACTGGACCAGAGACTCCTTGTCAAGGCCTCCGTAAGTCTCCTTGGCTTTGGCGCACATCCTTAGCCGACGAGCTGGTTATACCCTTAAATCCCGTTACACCCTTAGGGATCGGCACGATCCAACGACCTTAGTGTGTTTCCTTCTTACCTTGTGATCACGCCGGACCATCTAGTCTGTGTTTTGGCACGGCTAGTGGGCGGTGGTGACTTCTACCAGATTGCCAGTACACAATGGTGTGCTGTGCAACTGTGACTATCGTTTTTATCGTGGTTTACTATTACGCCATGTCTCATCTACTATCTCTGCACTCTCATCTGTTCACTTTCACTCTACTATATCGTCTATTTCATCTACTATATCATCTATTCTTGGTACTCTTTGGCCATACAATTGATTGTCTAAGATAACAAACATGACTATGCCAGTGCAATAGGGCCCGATCTGGTCCTGGGGAGAGCTCCCGAAGAGTGCCATTTGTAACATTTCGGGTCTTCTCGAATCCTTAGTTGGTCTAGTGAGGTTCGGGTCTGGTTGACAGCATAGGTGTTGTCGTCGATCAGGGTTGGCGTCCAGGGGTAGGTCGTTGACCTAGGGGTTGGCGTCCAGCGTTGTGGACGTTTGCTGGATGATCTTGACGGCAAGCGGTCTTGACGTCGGCCTCTTTGGCGGTTCGAGTAGACGGCAAGGGATGTTGACGTCTACTTGACGCGCCTGTTGAAATAGGGCAGGCCCGTGAGCAACCATTTCCTCTCCTTTTCCTTCTCTTTTTTCTCTTCAATCTTTGTCCGTTTCCACTCGTTCAGGTAGTTGGTGGGAGCTCGTGGAAAGACCTTGGTGCGTGAAGCAGAGTTAGATCGGGCGGAAACAGCGGATCGGGTGGCGGTTCTCGCGAGGAAGCTTCTAGGGGTTCGGCGCGAATTGAGGTTTGGCAGGACTTCTTACACGCTTCGGAGGTAGGGACTCGACCCCTTAGTGTCCTTGTAGTGTTAATTTCATGCTTGTTGCGTGTGATTTGCGTGGAATCGTGCTTTGAGGAGGTTTTCCTTTTTGCCGGGATTTTGAGTGGTTTGGGCGATCCAAGTGTTGGATCGTGTTTTCCGAAATTCTAGTAGTGTTAAAAGCTGTGAGGAAGTATTTCCCTCTATCAGCAGGTGTTCTGATTGGGTGGATTTACCCATATGGACTGACCCGGCGCTGTTCTGGGTCTAGGGGACTGAAGATATTAGCGTCCACATATGTTGACGCTGAGATCTTCAAAGCTGATATAAACGACAAGGTCGATTGCCGTTGATTAAGTGTTAACGGCATTTGAGTGCCGTCCACATCATGATTGGCGACAATCGATGTTGCCGTCTATCTGCAGGTAGTTCCCAGCAAGCTGGCTTTCCCTTCTTCCGTGGTTTGAGGTGTTGACATGCGGTGTCCGCCTGTTAGCACAATCTGCCAGGTGTAGAGAGTGTCTCTACCTGTGCTCGTGTTGTGTTTGACTGTGTCGAGACGTGACACGGGGCTGTCCGTCGGTTGTACGGGGTTTCAGGCGTTGAGTGTGTTCTGTCTATTGTACGCGTGTTGCGTTACCGCGTACCCGTTTCTGTTGTGTTTCCTAGGCGTGGGTGCGACTTCGTCTAGATGACTAGTGTGTGGTTATCCTCCGCTAGTGAGCCAGGACGCCGAGTGCGACTCTGTCCTGTGCGTACTCCTTGTGGTGGTTTTGAGCCGGTCTCCGTGGAGCCCCTTCTCTACCGCTAGGTCAGGCGTAGGGGAAAAACCGGTCGTGGACCAGACGTGAGAGAGAGCGTCTGTAGTGTGCACACGTGGCTAGGGTTGCGAGACTCTGTGGTGTCAGGACGCTGAACAGCAGACCCTGGTTGAGTCCTACTTTGTGAGTGCTGTGTGAGCTCTTGCGTGCGAGCTTGTATGTGTGTGCTGTGCTTGTAATGTTTTCGAGCCGGTGAGGTTCCAATTTTCTCAGTGTGCTCCTGAGGGAGTTGCGCACTACGTTACCGGTTCCTGTGTGTGTTGACAGAGTGTGTGCGTTTACTTACAGTCGCTTTCTGTTTAGCGCTGTTTAGTAGCTCTGTTACCGGTGGGGGTTAGTTGCCCTACTGGGTCTCTTTTTGTGAGACTCACTCCCTTCCCCTCAGGTGGTTCGTGGTCGGCTTTCGAGGTTCGAGGAGCTGTGTCTCTCCGTGGTTGGTCTCGTCTTGCTGTTGTGAGTAGTACTTTACTCATGTTCTTACTGTACTCTTACTTTAATGTTGTCTCTGAGTTATGCCAGTTTGAGATGCTTTTAAATTGTGATGTGTACATTTGTTTATATGTTCTCCTCAGGCACTTCTTTTCTTACCCTTTCGAGTTTCGGCTCGTGGGTTAGCGGGTCAGGATTCGGTTACCGGTTGGTTATTGGTAATGCGGATCTTGGGTCGTTACAGTTGGTATCAGAGCCTGGTCTGTCGAGACATATAGGAAATGTTCTGTATAACTCAGAGTTGGTAGAGTACAGTAGCAGCAAGCGGTCTGGAGTTGTTTTGCATTTTGATTTTTGTGCATGTCCTGTGTAGATTTATTATGGCTCCAAGGCGGCGGCGTCGTGGAGGAGGGTGGTTGTGCAGACATCTCAGCAGGAGGCTGGAGATGCCCCGCCACCACCATTGGCAGCCTAGACCCCAGGACGCGCACGGTGGTGTAGTGCCACCGCTTCCCCCTCAGGCTACTCAGGGTTTTGATTGGACCCCGTAGTTGGTTGGAAGGGTCGAGGCCGGAGCACTGGCAGGTGTTGTTAGTGGCTCGTGTTCCCGACGCTGTTGCGGCATATTGTATGCTGCAGCGACGGAAGTTAGAGCAGCGCAGGCTCAGCCAGGTCCGTCTCGACAAGTACAGCAGCAGACTGGTTCGCAGCCAGATTCGAGGGTTCGGAGGAGGTTTCGTCGTTCCAGGAGGTTGACTGAGCAGAGGCAGCTGCCAGTTGAGAGCGTTCAGCAGCCTGGAGTGCAGCCCCAGCAGCAGAGTCAGCGCCCTTTTAGTGGCCGGTGTTACCGGTGTGACCAGTTAGGCCACATGGCTCGGGACTGTCCCCAGTTGCGGCATGACCAGCGGTATTGAAGTCAGTTTTAACTTGAGTATAGTGGTATTGGTAGTTAGTGGGCTCAGGCAGGTCGTTGTGCAGTGTTTGTGTTATGTACCTGGCCTGATTGGTGTAGAGGTGGTTTGTTTTGTGGAAGGTACCGTGGTTGTTCTTGGTTGGTAGCCATAGTTTTGTTAGGTCCCGGTACTTCCTGCTCTTTTGTTTTTGGTGGAGATATTAGTTTTGTGTCGGGTTGGTGTTACCAAACCCGGTTGCCTGAAATATATCTCTGAGTTTTTAGCGTGAAAATGGATATGTTTTGGCTTGTATTGTCGTTTCCGGTGCCACCTGTTGTAGGCAGACCTGTTCGTACTATTTGTTGTTGTGAGGGATTTTTAGGCTGCGAGCAGTGGCGGCTTAACGATTGTTATTGTGACGACGCCTCCTCACGACATTTCCAAGTGCGGTTCGTTGCCCGAGCTTACACGGCGGTTGTGTCCTGGCTGTGCTTAGTCTCTGTAGGCATTGTTGGTCTGGCCTTGTGCGGACCCGTGTTTTGGTAATTTTTCGGTTGGCGTTCTTTCGGAGTCCTTTCGATTCCGTAGTCCCCTCTAGGATGCCAATCTGTGGTGGCACTAGTGTGTGTAAGTTTTCCGACCTCGTGGTGTGTGTCCGGAATGGAGTAGTTTTGGTCGTTGGCTCTCGACCTTGTGGAGGTCTGAGGTGGCCATGTTTATGGTGAGACGTGGTACTCGCCTAGTTGCTGCGTGGCTTGGCAAGTGTGCCAAGGGTGGTTCCCGCTTTGTGTCTTAAGGGTTGGGGCGGTGTGGCCTGTAGTGCCCTTTTGACCTGTAGTTTTGCGTGTGTGGCTTTTGGCAGATCTCTTGTGGAGAGTCTTCCTATTAGCCTGTGGCGTTGAGTTCTCGCCTCTGGGACACGTGTGCTAGCCTATGCCATGTGGTCGTACCGTTGCCGTTGTGGAGTAGCTGCTTTGCTTTGTCTAGGTAGCCTGTCGGTGGTACGCCAGGCTAAGGTTGTGGCATGTGTCTAAGTTTTCCTTTCTCTTCGGAGCGAGTGTGATTCGGGGCTGGTACCCTATGCGGTATAGGTGCCTCTGAGGTCATGTGTTGTTCTCGACCTCCGTGGTTGTTTCGGTCCCCGTGTGGTTGTGTCTTTTCTAGGGGTTAGCACATTGGTACCCGCACTGAGTTTTATGTGCGCATGTGGTTAATGTGTTGCCAACTCCATATCGGTTTCCATTTATGGTGCCGTGGATGAGTCTAGAAGCCGCTGGCGGAGTCTCCTGTCGGTTTGTGTGGTGACAGTGAGCCTTGGGCTTGCTAGTGCTCGACTACGTGTTTTGTTCGTTGTGAGGTGACAAGTGTTGGTCATCCTTTACACGATCTCCGCGGTTCTTCACGTAAGTGTCGTGTGGTGCTGTGGAGCGAGTGGTTTTAGGGTTTTGTGGCTCCACGTGCCTGGGTGGCCCTGTCGGACCACGATGACGGTCTGGGTGAGACCTAGTGGTGACAGTGGATACTGTTTAGTGTGTTGAGATTTTTCTGCGTATGTTGCTGTCCGTGTCGGACCACGAGGAAGGTCTCAGTGAGACACTAGTGGCGACAATGGACGTTGTTCTGTATGTTGCGGACTGTCAGCGAGTGCGATGTTGCATTGGTTTCATCGCCCGCGTGACTTTTTCGTTCAGCTGATGATCGGTGCTAGCTGTGTCTAGTAGCATGAGGCTGCATCCCTGAGCGTTGCATTTTACTCTCAGGTGGATGGTTTCTGTGTTCTTATCGACGACTGTGCCCTCTGTCGGGTTCTGTTGACGACAGTGTGGGTTGCCGATTTGTGTATCCGACAGCGAGGTTTGTTGATGATTGCGGTTGTGTTTCACTGCTAGCGTGTTTGGCCTCGGTTGGCCAGTGCAGCGTGAGCAGAACTCAGAGATTTGAGGTGACTGTTTACCTGGTGCCAGTCCAAGTGTGCGAATATTCGAAGAGTTTCGAGTTTTGTGCAGATTCTTCCGGTGTTAGCTTGGGAGCTGTGCTAATGCGGTATGTCAGGTTGGTGCCTTGCGTGTCGCGTTAGTCAAGCCCCACAGGGAGAGTTACCCGACCGACCGCTTGAGTGTGTAGCTGCGTGTGTTGGCAGCTTGTGTGTGTCCGGTAACGAGGACCTGTGTGGACGACCGTGTAGTTCTCCTCTGGTATGTGTGGAGGTGGACAAACGTGTTGTCGCTGGACTATGGTTAGTCCAGTGGGCTGTGGAAGTGGTTTGGCTCCTTAGTCGGAGGTTTTGTTCCCTAGTGTTGGTTTTGACCATGGTGCGTTCCATGTGTCTTTGTCGTTGAGGTACTCTTCTTGCGGCGTTGTGTATTTCTCTTGCTACTGTGTGTTAGTGATGACAATGGTTGGCAGTACCGGAGTGTTGCTGTTCTTTGCGGGTTGCCGAGTTCTGAGGTTGAAGAACAAGGTGATCTCATTGTTTTGTGTTGTTGGCAGCGATGCTCAGGTGGGTGTGTTGACCGGTGAGCGGGATGCGCGTGTAGTTTTGTACCTCTGTGTTGCTGTCTCTTTCTCTTGTGTGGCTTGAATTTCGGGGGCGAATTCTTTTAAGGGGGGGGGGTAACATTCGGGTCTTCTCGAATCCTTAGTGGGTCTAGTTGAGGTTCGGGTCTGGTTGACGGCATAGGTGTTGTCGTCGATCAGGGGTTGGCGTCCAGGGGTAGGTCGTTGACCTAGGGGTTGGCGTCCAGCGTTGTGGACGTTTGCTGGATGATCTTGACGGCAAGCGGTCTTGACGTCGGCTCTTTGGCGGTTCGAGTAGACGGCAAGGGATGTTGACGTCTACTTGTCGCGCCTGTTGAAATAGGGCAGGCCCGTGAGCAGCCATTTCCTCTCCTTTTCCTTCTCTTTTTCTCCTCTTTGATCTTTGTCAGTTTCTACTCGTTCAGGTAGTTGGCGGGAGCTCGTGGAAAGACCTTGGTGCGCGAAGCAGAGTTAGATCGGGCGGAAAATAGCGGATCGGGTGGCGGTTCTCACGAGGAAGCTTCTAGGGGTTCGGCGCGAATTGAGGTTTGGCAGGACTTCTTACACGCTTCGGAGGTAGGGACTCGACCCCTTAGTGTCCTTGTAGTGTTAATTTCATGCTTGTTGCGTGTGATTTGCGTGGAATCGTGCTTTGAGGAGGTTTTCCTTTTTGCCGGGATTTTGAGTGGTTTGGGCGATCCAAGTGTTGGATCGTGTTTTCCGAAATTCTGGTAGTGTTAGAAGCTGTGAGGAAGTATTTCCCTCTCAGCAGGTGTGTCTGATTGGGTGGATTTACCCATTGGACTGACCCGGCTTTGTTTTTGCTAGGGGACTGAAGATATTAGCGTCCACATATGTTGACGCTGAGATCTTCAAAGCTGATATAAACGACAAGGTCGATTGCCGTTGATTAAGTGTTAACGGCATTGTGAGTGCCGTCCACATCATGATTGGCGACAATCGATGTTGCCGTCTATCTGCAGGTAAGTTCCCAGCAAGCTGTGCTTTCCCTTCTTCCGTGGTTTGAGGTGTTGACATGCGGTGTCCGCCTGTTAGCACAATCTGCCAGGTGTAGAGAGTGTCTCTACCTGTGCTCGTGTTGTGTTTGACTGTGTCGAGACGTGACACGGGGCTGTCCGTCGGTTGTACGGGGTTTCAGGTGTTGAGTGTGTTCTGTCTGTTGTACGCGTGTTGCGTTACCACGTGCCCGTTTCTGTTGTGTTTCCTAGGCGTGGGTGCGACTCCGTCTAGATGACTAGCGTGTGGTTATCCTCCGCTAGTGAGCCAGGACGCCGAGTGCGACTCTGTCCTGTGCGTACTCCTTGTGGTGGTTTTGAGCCGGTCTCCGTGGAGCCCCTTCTCTACCGCTAGGTCAGGCGTATGGGAAAAACCGGTCGTGGACCAGACGTGAGAGAGAGCGTCTGTAGTGTGCACACGTGGCTAGGGTGCGAGACTCTGTGGTGTCAGGACGCTGAACAGCAGACCCTGGTTGAGTCCTACTTTGTGAGTGCTGTGTGAGCACTTGCGTGCGAGCTTGTATGTGTGTTGTGCTTGTAATGTTGTCGAGCCGGTGAGGTTATAGTTTTTCTCAGTGTGCTCCTGAGGGAGTTGCGCACTACGTTACCGTTCCTGTGTGTGTTGACAGAGTGTGTGCGTTTACTTACAGTCACTTTCTGTTTAGCACTGTTTAGTAGCTCTGTTACCGTGGGGTTAGTTGCCCTACGGGTCTCTTTTGTGAGACTCACTCCCTCCCCTCAGGTGGTTCGTGGTCGGCTTTCGAGGTTCGAGGAGCTGTGTCTCTCCGTGGTTGGTCTCGTCTTGCTGTTGTGAGTAGTACTTTACTCTTGTTCTTACTGTACTCTTACTTTAATGTTGTCTATGAGTTATGCCAGTTTGAGATGCTTTTAAATTGTGATGTGTACATTTGTTTATATGTTCTCCTCAGGCACTTCTTTTCTTACCCTTTCGAGTTTCGGCTCGTGGGTTAGCGGGTCAGGATTCGGGTTACCGGTTGGTTATTGGTAATGCGGATCTTGGGTCGTTACACATTTCCTCGCGAGGGTTACATGATCAGGATGTGTACGACATGCATCCAGTGCCATTTAATACTATCACAATTTAATCTATGACAATTAAAGTGCAACTGTTCAAGTGCGATACTATACTCTCTTTGTTGATAAATGATCGACCAATCGTTATATGCTATTTCGTTATGTGGCCAATCCTTTATCGTACTTGCTGTGCTATTTTCCATGTACTAGTACTATCGTTCTCTTGCTATCGTTACATTGCTCTACTTGACTATACTCTCTAGTTATCCTGCCATTTAAGACATTAATCATTTAAACCATGTTTGTTTACACGAGATATTAAGTCCTACTGGGCGTTATTCGCTCATCCTGCTTTATACTTCATGTGTTTCAGGTGAGTCGGATGGAGACTGCCACACACACGAGGAGGGAAATGAGGATGATGTCAAGAGTGACCGACTACCAAACTGTGCTTAGTAGATATAGTTTTTAGTTATGGTTTCGTTGTCAGTTAGTCTTTATGTAATAATTTAGATTTGAATAAAGTACTATGGGCCCTAGTTTGCTCTGATTAGTGAATGAACAGTTATTTGATGGATTATTAATGAAGTTGGATTTAATTTAGTATTATTCCATTGTGCAATAGTTTGTTCTTTATTCCTCGCTCTGTACTATTTAATACCTGTAATTCCGCTCCGATATTCTGCGTCGGGGCGTTACAGTTTTTGTGGTATCAGAGCCTAGGTTTCTTAAGTATAGGATGATCTAGGTTTGACGTCTAAGCTCCATACCTTTGTGAGATGGGTAGAACCAAGGGTAATAAGATAAAATAAAACTCACACACGCACAAACTTAGTGCAAACTCAATATCTTACATTAAAAATTCTCTTTTGAAGGAACTTAAACCATAGCAATGGCAGCAGAGCGTGCACAACTCCGTGATATGCAGCAGACCATTCAGCAGCTTACTCAGGTATTACTTTTGACTGTTGGAGCTAATAATAATAATAACCGAGGAGCTGGAGAACTGCACAGAAATTTCCGCAATTTAAATCCGCCTCGTTTTAGTGGAACGACTGATCTCGATGAGGCAGAGAACTGGCTTAAGGAGATTGAGCGTATTTTCCACGTTATGCAATGCGCGGATGGAGATAAGTTATTACTTGCAACATTCCAGCTCGAGAGGGACGCCCGTGCGTGGTGGGAATCCGTGGAGGCCACCAGGGCTGATGCACAGTTTACGTGGAATGAATTTAAAGAGCACTTCAACTCCAAGTATTTTTCAGAAAGAGTCCAAGAGAGAAAGGCCTCTGAGTTTGCCGCATTGAAACAGAGGAACCTCACAGTCGTCGAGTATGAAGCTCAATTCTTACGGTTGGCACGATATGCCAATCATCTTGTCGACACCGAGAGAATGAAGGCGAAACACTTTCTAAATGGGCTCAGGCCCGCCTACATCACTCAACTTGCACCTCTGGACATCCAGACTTATCCAGAGATGGTCAGGAAAGCACAACTGCTGGAGGATGCGACCGACCTCACCGATCGCATCAAAGGAAAAATGGTCAAGAAGGAGAAGACATTCGGAGAACCAAGCAAGCCCACCACCGGCAAGAAAATGTCGTTAAGCATCACTAACGGGCCAAGCCAAGAGCGAAAGCCCAAAGTCTTTACCCCCACTGCCCCTAATAAACCAAGATGCAAGCAATGTGACAAGCTAGGTCACAAGGCAGAAGAGTGCTGGAGGAAGGTAGGCGCAT
This sequence comes from Colocasia esculenta, assembly GCA_014218235.1. Lineage (NCBI taxonomy): Eukaryota > Viridiplantae > Streptophyta > Magnoliopsida > Alismatales > Araceae > Colocasia > Colocasia esculenta. The sequence continues at coordinate 123,427,652 of CM024758.1, read as the reverse complement.
GCCTACGTTGTGGGAGTCATGATCATCACATTCCAGAACTGAAAGAAAATGAGAAGCATCCTGCGGGACAGAAGAAGCCTGGCTGACTGCAGGCCCTGCAAGAGTAGAGACCACCGAGGAAGGTGGAGTTTTGGAAGGTACACTACCAGTCTTTTCTCAATCAGCATTGTTTTGTTTGATACTGGCACAACACATTCATTCATATCACAAGCATTTGTTGATACATTAAATAAAAACCCTCATCCATGGAATTCGAATTACCTGTCACTACCCCTTGGGGGAGAAAGCTCAATTAAACAAATACTTCCATTAGCTGATGTAAGAAGATCGGTGAACTCAATCTTCGGCCGACTTGATCTGTATGCCATGGAGGGCTACGATGTTATTCTGAGAGCCGATTGGCTATCTACTTATGGGGCCATTATTGATTGTAGAAGAGGGAAAATAACCTTTAGTGAATTCCCTAAACTTACCTTCACGGGACGTAGACACAAGAGGCACTTGTCTTTCGTCTCTGCTATTAAGGCACAAAACATGATAAGAAAAGGTTGTGTGGCATTTCTTGCCGCCATTGTAGTTGAAAAGAAAGCAACTAAGATATCAGACATCCATATAGTACAAGAGTACCCCGATGAGTTGCCAGGCATTCCACCTGAAAGAGATGTAAATTTCTCGATTGATCTCATACCTGGAGCTGCACCAGTGTCACGCCAACCCTACAGAATGTCCCTTGCTGAATTAAAGGAGTTAAAGGAGCAATTGATGGAGTTGCTGGAAAAGGGATTTATCAGACCGAGTACTTCTCCTTGGGGAGCACCAGTGTTGTTCGTCAAGAAGAAGGACGGATCCATGAGGTTATGCATCGACTACATGCAGTTGAATCATCTCACTATCAAGAACAAATACCCTATGCCTCGTGTCGACGAATTGTTTGATCAAATATCAGGAGCTAAGTACTCCTCTAAGATTGACCTTAGATCGGGATATCATCAAATGAGAATAAAAGATGCAGATATCTACAAGATAGCTTTCAGGAGTAGGTACGGTCATTATGAATTTGTAGTCATGCCTTTTAGACTAACCAATGCTCCTGCAGCTTTTATGTAACTGATGAACAACATCTATCGACCATACCTCGACAAGTTCGTCGTGGTCTTTATTGATGATATTCTCATATACTCCAAGACCAAGAAAAAGCATGAGGAGCATCTGAGGATCGCTCTGCAGATCTTACGCGACCACAAACTCTACGCCAAATTGAGCAAGTGTGAATTCTGGCTCGAGGAGGTGTCATTTCTAGGGCATGTCATATCAAAGGATGGTATCGCTGTCGATCTTCCAAGGTAGAAGCCGTACTTAACTAGGAGAGACCGACCAACGTTATTGAGATCAGAAGCTTTCATGGACTGGCTGGCTATTATAGACGGTTCATAATGTTGGGTTGAGTGTGTTTTGGAACTTCCTAAAGTTGTAATTTAATGATATCCAATGAACATCACTCATACCTTGATTTTGATGATGACATACTGTGATATTGATGATGACATATTGTGATTTTAATGATGAGATATTGTGACATGTTGTGATTTTGATTATGATATTTGAACATGTATACATCTTGTACATGTCACAATAATGCTTAAACAACATGTTTCTGATGTTTAATATCTCATATTTTAATGTTAATATCTTGTACTAATGATATATGTGTTTAATTTTCAGGTACAAATACTTTTTGCAAAGGTGGTGTCGACAACCCCCCAATGGTGTCGACAACACCTCAGACCCCAAGGCAAAAAGCTGAAGAAATGCTGAGACTGTGTCGACACAGTCAAAGAGCAGGTCGAACACTAGATCATTTCCCAGAACAGCATGTTTCCAGAAATGGGAACAGCAGTCGACACGAGTCAAAGGGCAAGGTCGACACTAGCTGAGGGCAGGTCGACACTAGCTCAGGCAGGTCGCACTAGACCCAATTCCAGCAGACTGGTTTGCAGAAATGGGACGCAGGTCGACACTGGTTCAGGGCGGTCGACACACTTGAATCCGGCTGAAAGTCAAAATCGTGATTTCTCTGTACACGTGGATGCTTGGGCTTTAGGGGATTTGACCTAGTGTTTCGTGCCCATGCACCCCAAAGCATTTATGGACATAGGGCTATAAATACCCATTGTTCCTTGTACCCCAAAAGAGAGAGAGCCCATACACTTCCTGAGAAACCTTTTTGGCGGCTGAAAGGCTTTCCATATTTGTCTCCATCTCCAGAAGCTTCAGCCATCCGTTCAAGGGATGATAAGGAATTGTAACGTTCCGACCGTTCGGATCGTTCTTGTGTGGACGTGGAGGCCAGTGTATGGCCGATGACAGGTGTGTAGCAGGTGATCCTGCAGGTTTTGAGGTATTGCCCAAAGTGTTCTCTGTTTCTCGGTTTTTAACGCGGTCGATTTGAGGGTCGCGATTTGATCGCGACAGTGAGGGGCGTCGCGTTATGATCGCGACAGACCGTGGCGTCGCGTTCATGTCACCGCCGATTTAAGTGAACGTATGCATGTCTGCCGCGTGTCGCAGGCTGGGAGCTCGGGTGACGTCAGCAGGCTTATCGCGACAGCCTAGAGTGTCGCGTTTAGGTCGCGGTCATGAAGAGCGTCGCGTTCTTAACTGCGTTATGTTTTTAAGTAACCCTAGCAGAACAGAGCTGGTGAAAGCTCTGCTCGGCCAGGGGGATTTGCTGTGGAGATTTCTTGGCGATTTGACTTGCTAGAGCTTAGTTCGACGAGCTTCCACCGCGAGGACGTCGCTTGGAGTGGTGGGAACCTCGTACGAGCTTCAGTCTTCACGTTCTTCGCGAAGGTAGGGAGATTTCCTGAGTTTGATCCGTGAGATTCTCGTGTGAAGTGGTTAATGTGTTTCCTGCTTTCTAAAACATAGTTAGCATGTGTAGGAACACATTAAAGCATGAAAACGGACTGTAAACTAATGATTATATGGTGATTGGGGTGATTGGATTGAAGGTTCAAGACAGGGATCGCACCAGCTGTCGCGGTCGCTGTGGGAGTCGCGACCAGGTCGCGACACCCTGAACCGTCGCGTTCTGAAGGCGGTCTATCGCGCCGCCGCGACAACAGCCGAATGTTGTCTTTCAAGTATAATGTTGGTGTAGAATTATCTGTTTAGTACAGTTCATGTATATGGTGATGGAAAGAGGTGCATTGGCACTCTCTTCGCTCGAGGAGCGTGTGGTGTGTAGTTTACTTGTTGTTCACGCGATTTACGAGAAGGTTTCACGTGGCTTGAGCGTTGCGCACGTGGTTTATGTGTACGTAGTGTGTAGTTTGACGCCTTCCGTGGATACCTCTTCAGTTGGGAGCCCCAGGTTTTGTGTGAGCCAGGCACGTGAGTGCTCGGGGCTTGTCCCGGTACTAGTACCGACGAGGTCTTGTCGTCTTCCTGGACACCCTCACTCTAGTGTTGAGTAGTACGTCCGGCTGAGGGAAAGACGGCAGTGGGACAGCGACTAGAGAGTTAGTTGTGTTGTCGCTTGTAGCGCGCTCGTAGTTGGGGGAGACGGACACCAGTAGACGTACTGGACCCCAGCTAGTCCTGTTTTCCAGTGTCTCACTTTAGGGAGCTCAGGCCAGAGTCCCTAAAGGTGCCAGGCATGGGCCTGCGAGGTGTGTGACTTGCAGGTTGTGGTGGTTTAGTTGGACTCCACAGTTCTTGTACTTGTTTAGTGGAGCGGCAGCTGGACCTTTCGTCCGTGGCTGCGAGACTGAGAGGTGGTCCTGTGTGGTTTGTCCGGGTCAGTTACTGGTGTCGCGAACCAGTTGACGTGGCTCGAGTGTGGCGTTTTCCTACAGTAGCTCGTACACTTGTTTGGTGTTGCCGTTTATTTAGTTATGTTGTTCCTGTTAAGCGGCAAATGGTAAGCTATACTTACAGCTTTACATCCTGCTTAATATTGTTATAAATTGTTAGAGTAGCATTTCTGCTTTGCTACTTGTGTTGTTTTGCTCGGTTTCTAGGGAGTTTCCCTACTGAGCCAGTGACACGTGAGGCTCACCCCTACCTCCTACCAGGTGAGGGAGATCCGGAGATTTCGCGTCCATCGTCCATGGAGGGTCTGCACCACCAGCAGTGTAATTCTACTTTACTGTTGTACACCTCGGGGTATGCCCCAGGTTCTGTTGTAGTTTGGCTACAGTTGTGCTATGACTATGTACATTCATGTAAATATTTGTGAGATTGACAGATCTTATGAATGTTTGAGTTGATTCCTTTATATTTCTTTGGACTCGTGGTTCGATATCCCTTGCGAGGCTTCGGCCCGTTCGCGGGAGGCGGACTCGATTCAGGCTTGCTAATGGGTTAGCGGGTCTGAATGGCTTGGTCCGTCACAGTTGGTATCAGAGCAGAAGTCCGTAAGAATATAAAGGAATTGGAAATACATAGTCATGTCTCTACTGTAACTCATTGCTGGTAGTGACCCTGATTTTGTATTGATTTCTTGTGTATTGTGTTGTTGGAATAATATTTGTGTAGGTTTAATAATGGCCGAAAGGAGAGATGTAGGAGGTGATGGAGAAGGATCAGGAGGGGATCCTACCCAGAGGATGATAGAAAGAATTTGGGAAGTTTAACAGAAATTCGAGTAAGATTGGATCAGCAACCACCGGTGCAACCAGCGGCAGTAGTACCACCATTACCGGAGGAGGCTATACCTATAGCTCCAGTTCCACCCCCACCCAGAGTAGAGGTACCTCCTGTAGTACCTGTGCAATCGGCAGTTCCAGTAAGACCAGTTAATAGAGAGGGGATTACGGTGCTTGTGGAGCAATTTTTGAGATTGCAACCCCCTACATATTCGGAGGCCCCAACCCGGATACAGCGGAACACTGGATACATGAGATTGAAAGGGTTTTTACAATAATGAGGTGTCCCCAGGAAGACAGAGTATTACTTGCAGCATACCAGTTACGAGGGTTTGCGCAGGAATGGTGGCGGCTGAAGATGCAGACAGTCTTTACAGGCAGGGAGGAGGATACTATCCCATGGTCGGAATTCTTGACAGTTTTTAATGATTCCTTCTTCCCAATGCAAATTCAGCAAATGAAGAGAGCAATTCAGGACATTTCAGCAGGGGAACCTTTCGGTGCTTGAATATCAGATGAGATTTATAGCCTTGAGTAGGTATGCCCCATATGTTGTGACAGATAACACAATGATGGTGGAATACTTTATCCGAGGTCTGAGGCCGGAATTGCAAGATGCAGTAATTCCATTGATGTGTAGAACAGTGGAAGAGGCAGCTCAGCGAGCAGCAGTACTTGAGAGGACTGTTCGGGCTAGGCAAGGGCAGTCTCAGGCAGGTGGATTGGGCTCAAGTAGCTTTCGGTATCCGCAACCGTCAGGAGGAAGTAGTAAAGGAAAAGTACCTTCTGGAGCTTCTTCATCATCTGGAATAGGAAAATGGGGTAAGCAGATTAAGAAATTCTTCCAGGGAGGCCGAGGTAGAGGCAGGCAGCAGGGTTTTCCGCAGGGAGGTTTTCAGCAGGGTCGTGGTTATAGGCCACCTGTTCCGGAAGGATCCCAGCAGAGTTCGGCAGGACAGTCATCGGCACTTCCATCTTTCCGATGTTATAATTGTGGACAGCCAGGACATTTAGCAAGAGATTGTCCATATCCTCGAGAGCAGACTTATGGTAGAGGTATTCAACCGCAGCAGCAGCAGCCTTTTCAGCGGTCAGCAGAGCAGGGTAGAGGTTCACCATATCAAAGAGGAGGACGGGGTCGAGTAATGGCTATTACTAGAGCTCAAGCGGAAGCATCCAATCTTGTTGAAGGTATTCTACCTATCTTTGATTTCACTGCTAAAGTATTAATTGATCCGGGTGCTTCTCATTCATTTATTTCCGAAGATTTTCTGGATAGTTTGGTACATCCTTTAGAAGAGAAATCTTGTGAGTTGGTAGTGGAAATTCCCTCAGGAGGATATTTGTTGACTTCTTGCTTTCTAAAAGATGTTCCAATAGTGATTCATGGAAATCAAATGCCTGCAACATTATATGCTTTAACATTGAAAGAATATGATGTGATTTTGGGAATGGATTGGTTAGAGGCCTACGGGGCAATGGTTGATTGTAGAAAGAAGAAAGTCAGATTTAGCAGGCCTGGTGGCGAAGTGTTTGAATTTCAAGGTATGCCTTTTACACTCCCAAATTCATTATTTCTGCACTTAGAGCTAGAAAGTTAATTAATGCGGGATGTGTAGCGTATCTTGCCTCTGTTAGCCTAGTTGAATCTGATAAGTCTGTAGATTCAGTACCAGTGGTTAGAGAATTTGCAGATGTGTTCCCAGATGAGTTGCCAGGTTTAGCTCCGCATAGAGTGGATTTTTCAGTGGAATTGCAACCAGGCAGTTTACCTATTTCTAAGGCACCATATAGAATGGCTCCAGCAGAATTAAGGAATTGAAGAAGCAATTGCAGGAATTGTTGGAAAAAGGTTTTATCAGGCCTAGTCAATCACCTTGGGGAGCGCCAGTGTTATTTGTTAGAAAGAAAGATGGTAGTCTAAGAATGTGTATAGACTACAGGCAGCTGAATAAAGTTACAATTAAGAATAAATATCCACTTCCTAGGATTGATGATTTGTTTGATCAATTGCAATCAGCTAAAGTGTTTTCCAAGATAGATTTGAGATCGGGATATCATCAATTGCGGATCAGAGAAGAGGATATTGAGAAGTCAGCTTTTCGGACCAGGTATGGGCATTATGAGTTTGTTGTGATGCCTTTTGGATTGACAAATGCACCTGCAGCATTTATGAATTTAATGAATAAAATATTTCATCAATATTTGGATCAGTTCATAGTGGTTTTTATTGATGATATATTAGTCTATTCAGCATCAGAAAGAGAGCATGCAGATCATTTGCGAATTACTTTGCAGATATTAAGAGACCATCAGTTATTTGCTAAGTTTAATAAATGTGAATTTGGTTGAAGGAGATTCAGTTCTTGGGTCATGTGATATCAGGTGAAGGTATTGCAGTGGATCCAGCTAAAGTTGAGGCAGTAATGAAATGGGAAGAGCCGAGGTCAGTGTTTGAGATTAGAAGTTTTCTTGGTTTGGCAGGCTCTACACAAGATTTATCCAAGACTTTTCTAAGATAGCAGCACCAATGACAGATTAACAAGGAAAGGTGTTCCTTTTGTGTGGTCTTCGGAGTGTGACGCAGTTTTGCAGAGTTGAAGAAAAGGTTGACATCAGCACCAGTTTTAGAGATTCCATCGGGAAGTGGTGGATTTGTTCTATATACAGATGCATCCAAGAGAGGTTTGGGGCAGTGTTGATGCAGCATAGCAAGGTAATTGCTTATGCTTCCAGGCAATTGAAAAAGCATGAGGAGAACTACCCAACTCATGATTTAGAGCTGGCGGCGGTTGTCTTTGCATTGAAAATGTGGCGGCATTATTTGTATGGTGAAAGATTTGAAATTTTCACTGATCATAAGAGTTTGAAGTATATTTTCTCTCAGAAAGATTTGAATCTAAGGCCGCAGATGGATGGAATATCTAAAGGATTATGACTTCAATTTGGCATATCACCCAGGCAGAGCAAATGTGGTGGCAGATGCATTGAGCAGAAAAGTGGTTATGAATCAACTTATGATCAGAGAATGGAAACTTTATGAGAATGTGGCAGAGAATTCTTTATATGTGCCAAGCAGTCAGCGCAGAGCAATACTAGCAACTAATGCAGTAGAGTCTTCTCTTTACTGGCAGATAGTAGAGGCACAGAGAGCTGATGCTAATTTAGCGGACATTCTTAGAATGGATGAAGTGAATTTGGGGCGTGATAATGTGGCTAGATTGAAAGGAAGATTGTATGTCCCAGAAGATGCAGAAGTTAGACAGAAAGTTTTGGAGGAAGCTCACAGATCAAGGTACACTATCCATCCAGGTAGCACAAAAATGTATCAAGATATGAAAAAGCATTTTTGTGGCCGCATATGAAAAGAAATTGCAGAATTTATAACCAGATGTGCAGTATGTCAGCAAATAAAAGCAGAGCATCAGAAACCAGGAGGATTGTTGCAACCATTACCCATTCCGCAGTGGAAGTGGGATGATATAGCAATGGATTTCATAGTTGGTTTGCCCAGTTCATCAGGTCATAATGCAATATGGGTTTTTGTGGATAGATTGACCAAGGTTTGCAGATTACTACCAGTTAGTATGACTTGGTCAGTTGATAGATTAGCTAAAGTGTATTGGAAAGGATTGTGCCTTTGCATGGAATACCAGTTACTATAGTTTCAGATCGAGATCCTCGATTCACTTCAGGTTTTTGGAGGAGTTTACAAAGAGTTGTCGGCACAGAGTTAAGATATAGTTCATATCATCCACAAACAGATGGGCAGACGGAAAGAACAATTCAGACTATTGAAGATATGTTGAGAGCTTGCTGTCTTGTATGGGGAGGCATTTGGGAGCGTCATTTGGGTCTAGTGGAGTTTGCATATAATAACAGTTACCATTCAAGTATTGAAATGGCACCTTATGAAGCATTGTATGGTAGACCGTGTAGATCACCGTTAAATTGGCATGAAGTAGGTGAAAGGCAAGTTTTGGGCCCAGAATTAGTTCGTCAATGTGCAGAAACAGTGAGATTCATCCAAGAGAAATTGAAAACAGCTCAGAGTCGCCAGAAGAGTTATGCAGATGATAGACGCAGACCGTTACAATTTGAAGTAGGTGATTATGTATTTTAAAAGTATCTCCTACTAAAGGTGTACTGAGATTCAGTAAGAAAGGTAAATTGAGTCCAAGATATGTTGGACCGTTTCAAATCAAGGAAAGACTGGGTGAAACAGCCTATAGATTGGACTTGCCAGCAGATTTCACGGATGCGCATGATGTTTTCCATGTCTCAATGTTAAGGAAATATATCAAGGACCCATCCCAAGTTGTCAGCTATCAAAGGGATGATTTGAAGCCGGATATGTCAATGCCTGAGTATCCAGTGCAAATTTCAGGCCATAGAACTCAAAAACTCAGAAATAAGGTAATTGAGTTGGTAAAGGTTAGATGGGAGAATAGACAAGGTGGTGAAGATACGTGGGAATTAGCAGAAGAAATGAGAAAGGCGTATCCATATTTGTTTGAGTAAGTTTTGTTCTTTTTAGGTGATAGTATCATGCTAATTAAATTAGAATTGTGATAATTGGCTCTTGATTTTAATTTCGAGGACGAAATTTCTTTTTAGGTGATAGTAATGTAACGTTCCGACCGTTCGGATCGTTCTTGTGTGGACGTGGAGGCCAGTGTATGGCCGATGACAGGTGTGTAGCAGGTGATCCTGCAGGTTTTGAGGTTTTGCCCAAAGTGTTCTCTGTTTCTCGTTTTTAACGCGGTCGATTTGAGGGTCGCGATTTGATCGCGACAGTGAGGGGCGTCGCGTTATGATCGCGACAGACCGTGGCGTCGCGTTCATGTCACCGCCGGTTTAAGTGAACGTATGCTTCTGCCGCGTGTCGCAGGCTGGGAGCTCGGTGACGTCAGCAGGCTTATCGCGACAGCCTAGAGTGTCGCGTTTAGGTCGCGGTCATGAAGAGCGTCGCGTTCTTAACTGCGTTATGTTTTTAAGTAACCCTAGCAGAACAGAGCTGGTGAAAGCTCTGCTCGGCCAGGGGGATTTGCTGTGGAGATTTCTTGGCGATTTGACTTGCTAGAGCTTGGTTCGACGAGCTTCCACCGCGAGGACGTTGCTTGGAGTGGAGGGAACCTCGTACGAGCTTCAGTCTTCGCGTTCTTCGCGAAGGTAGGGAGATTTCCTGAGTTTGATCCGTGAGATTCTCGTGTGAAGTGGTTAATGTGTTTCCTGCTTTCTAAAACATAGATAGCATGTGTAGGAACACATTAAAGCATGAAAACGGACTGTGAACTAATGATTATATGGTGATTGGGGTGATTGGATTGAAGGGTTCAAGACAGGGATCGCACCAGCTGTCGCGGTCGCTGTGGGAGTCGCGACCAGGTCGCGACACCCTGAACCGTCGCGTTCTGAAGGCGGTCTATCGCGCCGCCGCGACAACAGCCGAATGTTGTCTTTCAAGTATAAATGTTGGTGTAGAATTATCTGTTTAGTACAGTTCATGTATATGGTGATGGAAAGAGGTGCATTGGCACTCTCTTCGCTCGAGGAGCGTGTGGTGTGTAGTTTACTTGTTGTTCACGCGATTTACGAGAAGGTTTCACGTGGCTTGAGCGTTGCGCACGTGGTTTATGTGTACGTAGTGTGTAGTTTGACGCCTTCCGTGGATACCTCTTCAGTTGGGAGCCCCAGGTTTTGTGTGAGCCAGGCACGTGAGTGCTCGGGGCTTGTCCCGGTACTAGGTACTGACGAGGTCTTGTCGTCTTCCTGGACACCCTCACTCTAGTGTTGAGTAGTACGTCCGGCTGAGGGAAAGACGGCAGTGGGACAGCGACTAGAGAGTTAGTTGTGTTGTCGCTTGTAGCGCGCTCGTAGTTGGGGGAGACGGACACCAGTAGACGTACTGGACCCCAGCTAGTCCTGTTTTCCAGTGTCTCACTTTAGGGAGCTCAGGCCAGAGTCCCTAAAGGTGCCAGGCATGGGCCTGCGAGGTGTGTGACTTGCAGGTTGTGGTGGTTTAGTTGGACTCCACAGTTCTTGTACTTGTTTAGTGGAGCGGCAGCTGGACCTTTCGTCCGTGGCTGCGAGACTGAGAGGTGGTCCTGTGTGGTTTGTCCGGGTCAGTTACTGGTGTCGCGAACCAGTTGACGTGGCTCGAGTGTGGCGTTTTCCTACAGTAGCTCGTACACTTGTTGGTGTTGCCGTTTATTTATTATGTTGTTCCTGTTAAGCGGCAAATGGTAAGCTATACTTACAGTTTTACATCCTGCTTAATATTGTTATAAATTGTTAGAGTAGCATTTCTTGCTTTGCTACTTGTGTTGTTTTGCTCGGTTTCTAGGGAGTTTTCCTACTGAGCCAGTGACACGTGAGGCTCACCCCTACCTCCTACCAGGTGAGGGAGATCCGGAGATTTCGCGTCCATCGTCCAGTGGAGGGTCTGCACCACCAGCAGTGTAATTCTACTTTACTGTTGTACACCTCGGGGTATGCCCCAGGTTCTGTTGTAGTTTGGCTACAGTTGTGCTATGACTATGTACATTCATGTAAATATTTGTGAGATTGACAGATCTTATGAATGTTTGAGTTGATCCTTTATATTTCTTTGGACTCGTGGTTCGATATCCCTTGCGAGGCTTCGGCCCGTTCGCGGGAGGCGGACTCGATTCAGGCTTGCTAATGGGTTAGCGGGTCTGAATGGCTTGGTCCGTCACAGGAATCAAGGGGATCCCCTGGAGAGAAGATTGTTGTGCAAGCAAGGGAGCGATCCAACTGAAGAGGCACAGGGAGAAGACGGATCTCTGGCATTTCAGATGCCATCAAAGCATAGCATCGCCAATTGAGGAGGATCTCCATCGATTTCCATCAATCCTTTCTCAATGAAGCGTCTGCAGGCCTCTTCATCGAAGAACACTCTTTCTACATCTATTTACTTTATTTCTGAGTTCGTTCTTCCTTATTTCGTCAATGAGATTGTGCATGAAGTTCTGTACAAATTTCTATGTACGAAACTATCTTGAATCAGATCATTGCTAGGGATCTGATCCTTTTGTGTTTGATCTAGCTTTTGTACTCTGAGCCGTCGAGCTCAGGTTTGTGAGTCGTCGCACTCACTGTGTGGTTTGAGCCGTCGTGCTCAATTTGGAGTCGTCGTACTCCGGTTGTTGTTTGAGCCGTCTGCTCAGTTTGAGTCGTCGTGCTCCAGGTGTTTGGAGTCGTCGTGCTCCAGGTGTTTCTTGAGTCGTCGTGCTCAAGGGTGTTTGGAGTCGTCGTGCTCCTGTGTGAGTTGTACTCAAGGTTTTTGATAGTGTGGCCTCACTGTGTGAGGGGTGGACGTAGGAGTCACTTGAGGTGAATTTCCGAACTACCTAAAAATCCTCTGTGCATTGGTTTGATTTGTGCTTTGCCTTTGGGTCTCGCTAGATGCATGCATAGGGATTTCGTTCACACTACTAATTGATTTGCTCACACACCCAAATCACACTTCAGATCATAAATT
>CM024758.1:123353488-123415399 GCA_014218235.1 Colocasia esculenta | reverse complement strand
AATCCGTTCTCATATTGCCAACATTCATCCCTTGTTGGTAGTGGAAGCTAGGCATCATGGTGAACAGTGTGCATGCCAAATTGCCAATAAGGAGGGTAGGAACGGCATCGCTCTTATGGTGCGGGACGATTTGTTCTTCAAACCATAGCGTCGTACGTGCGCATTCACGTGCCTGTGGTTATTTACGAGGCCTCGGTCGACTGGGGCAACTTGAAGGCATCCTGTGTGCAAAAGAAGAGAAAAAAGACCGGGCCCAACAGCACTGTTAGCGGGTCCCGGACCCCAACACACTTGCATCGAACCGAGACCGTCCCGTCAAGCACTACAAGCAACGGATCTCCTATCGTTTGATGCCACGCCTACATATGTTTCGGTAAGCGGACAAAAACCAGTGGTCGGGACTATAAAACTGACTAGTTAACTGTCAGCAATAATGAGTGATTAGAGTTTCGTTCCGCAATCAGAACCGAACGGGACTTGTGGGTTTAAGTTGGCAAATGGGTCCGGACCAGCTAGGAATTGGATCTCCAGAGCCTTGCCCAGGTGAAAATAACAATAGATCAGACATGTTTGATGATGATGTTTCATCATTACAACATACATGTTCCACCCAACATGTGGTGGGGGATATAAATTTTGGTAGGACTTGTAACTCATCTGGAGAGGAGAATCAAATGTCCATCCTAAGCACAAATACAAGGAATTTATAGTATATTGAAGACTGTAAACTCCACCTGATGTTTCATCAATATAACATGCATGTTCCACCCATTATGTGGTACATTAAGAGTGATCCGATTGATTAGATGTTCTATCATACATCAAGAGATAGAGAGTTCAATACTCAAATTTAGAAGAATATATTTAAAGAGATTTTCTTAAGATTTATATATATTTAAGATTTAGATATCGATCTTGAATATTAAATTTAATATTTTTTTGTATACAAGTTTAAAATCTAGAACAACTGATTTAACACACTAAAAAATATATATATATATATGATGAGAGATATAAAATTTGCTCATCAGAAAAGAGCCATCAAGTGTCCATCAGGTACAAATAAGTTGTGCTTGAGACGACATTAATGAATGGCCCATCCACGCGAGTTATAAGTATTTCTCTCGTAAATTTTAACTCATCGCCTTTCATCTTTTCAACGGGAAACATGGCCATCAGATACTGTGATAGGACCGCCAGCAAGTGTGAAAAGCCACCGATCGAGAAGCAGCACATGCATGATGTGAGATGCTCCACATGTATATATGATCTCTCCTCCACTTGACGCCTCTCGGTCGTTCGTGGTTAGTAATTATGTATCGAACGCATTCATGCCATACCAACCGGCAGCCAGTGCTTCTTTCACTAAAGACGGCAAGTATTATTACCAAAGAATTGATCCGGGATGCAGCCACGGCGGTGTCTTTCTCATACATAAAAGAGGGTCAGACAAAAAAAAAGATTCATATGAACAACGCAGCTTTCGACCCCTCCACTCCACACACATCGCACCGCACACACAGGGAAAGAAGCTTAACTAGCATGAGATAGTGGTCGCGAGCGAGAAGGGTCGACGCAAGATAAGGCACGTACAAATGTGGCAACGGGCGGGCGGGAATGATGGGGTTTCATGTGTGTGTGGGTGAGAGAGAAAGAGATGAGTCAAGGTGGGTACAGTGTAACTTCTGTGGAAGGTACATTGACAACTTTATTCAGGTGCGATGGGATGGCTGCACAGTGCCTTCCTTAATCACTGTGCGCGCCAAAAATGCGTCCACCACTGACGCTGCCCACGACGATTAGACTACACAGGGAGCACTGCCCTTACCTTCCGGCTCTCTCCCTTCTGGCTCCCTCAAATGCACGTACTTTCTCTCTCTCTCTCAATGATTTAAGTGTCTTACTCGTACGACTCAATCTGATTTATATTTTATGCAGCAGATATTTATTATTGTGTTTGCAGGACGTGGAGGGGTTTTGTTCAATCAAAACCCACCTGGATTGACTCGGATTGGATGTGTTATATCACAGGTGTCCCGGTTCACTTAATCATCACTTTGTTTGATGTAAAAGTGGGGATTCAAGTTGTTTGTGACCGAGTCGATCTCTCATTAATGTGTGTGTGAAAGCCAATTTGTGGAGTATGATAAAGCTGCATGAGCTTGGTTTGGTTTTATTAATAAATTATGGGATCTGAGAGTCCCCCTATACTGTGATCGCATTTGAGGAGTCGGGTCACAGATGCTCATTATTGGAGCCCCTACTAATAAGGATGGTGCAGAGGTGTCATCGGATCAGTACTTAAACTTCGTTTGCTTTGATAGGAGTTTAAAGCATTAACACTAATATATGCTGCTCCTGTGTGCCTAGGAAGACATGTGGACAGTTGAATTATTTGCAACGCTTTTTCTGAACTCCAAACCCCTCCACATCGAGGAGGACCCGTTTAAGCAGATGATGTTATTTCTCTTTCCCAATGGATATGAAGCCTGTTTGAGTACAGGGATCGGCCGACAGGAAGATGAGAACATGGTGGGGACGTCGAGAGCAAGTGAGGAGAGGATTGTGGGTAGAAACCCATATCCATCGCCATGTCTGAATAACATGCACACGTACGCGTGGGGACGACTAGATTGTGGTCATGGCCATGAGAGAGAAAGTGTTCAGTGTGTGTGTATGAGATAGAGAGAGAGAGAGGCATCAACCTGGGACCTAACTGTTGGCGCTTCTGGGGTCCCACTAGAAAGCCATGTTCACGTGTTCGAAGGCCATCAGGCGACAAGGACGTTCATAAAACCAAAGTTTTTGACACCTGAATCTCTCCCGACTGCGTCGGCCGGTTCCTCTTGCCGTTGTTTTCAAAGAGATGAAGAACATGATCAACTAAAATATTTTGTCGTAGATGTTATTAACAATCTAACCATGTATGTGAATAACTTCTTCTTTTTCTTTTGGTAGTAAAATTGGAATAAGGTCCAGAAACAAGAACAGAGGAACAACTTTAAAGGAAATGTTCGAGACAACAGAAAACAAAGGGAGGGACACGACAAACAAACATTGAACTAAACTACCGACACTGAAGAGTTAAAAACCTCACGGCGGCCTCCAGTTTGTGTTGCTTGCATGTGAACAACTTAGTTTTTAAGTTTCTTCAGTAATGAGGAATTATGGTGCACTCTCCAAAGACGCCAATATATGGAGTCCACCTTCCGGCATCTCAAGAACATTGAATCTCAAATGCATGGAGATGTATTCAGATTGATATATTTTTGTTAGAACCAAGTTTTGACATATGGTGCACACAGCATATATATACTCCCCTCTACCTGCCATGGCAAAGGAAGGCGGCCGCTCCTTACGGGGTAAGGTATAGTAGCTGGCAGCAAAGATGATAGAGAAGTGCCTCACGCGTCTACTCGATGTGGTGATGATTAGGGGTACACGAATCAATATATTCAATGAATAATTTTGAACTCGGCTCAATAAAAATTTGGTTTGACTCATTTATTAAATTAACGAGTCAAATTTGAATAAAATAAATAAATTTGATTCATATATGAACCGAACTTGAACAGAGATATGTTCGACTCGAATATATTCGCGAACAATTTATTGAAATACTTAATAATGTGGTCGTTAAAAATACTCGATAAATTACTTGTTAACATATTCGAATTGATACTCGTTAACATATTCGAATTTCTTATAATAAATATGAGAATACAAATAATAGAACTATTATTAAGATATGAAATACTTATGAAGACTTAGATGTAAAAGATAATATCAAGGTGTAAATGCACAAATCATGTAAATAAGAGTATATATATATATATAATTTGGTTTTAATTAAGTCATGTAAATAAGGGGTATGAACACAAAATTTAGGTTTTGAAGGTGGTTTGATCTCCCTGGAGTTGTTCCGCCCTCCCGGCGCCGGTGCAGACACTGATGTTGCAATTCTGACGTTGTCGAATGCTATCCACCGTGCTCGCAGCAACATTCTCCGCCCACCCCATCCACCCCCTCCACCTGCTGCCCATCCCTCCCACCCCCTACACTAGCTCCCCAACCCACGTTTTGGATCTATTATCGCATATCAGATATCAAAACTTACTCTAGTTGTGAGTCGTTACAAAGCAAACCCCACAGCCCCCAAACAAGGCATGCCTCTCTTCACCTTTTGACTCTAAAGATCGAGTTCAAGTTTAAACTCGATGAGAAACTTGTTCAAACTCGTTCAAATTTGAATATCTTTTTAAATCATGCTCGAACTTGAGTTTGAAGTTGGGCTAGTTTAAAAACTCGATTCGAACTTTAGCTTGTTTGTGTAAACGAGCTGTTTATCGAGTCGAGTTCGAGTAGCCTAAAAATGAATCGAGCCGAGTTCAAACGGAAATGAAAGTACTTGACCGAGCGTCGAGCCAATTTCGAACTCGATTTTAAGGAACTGAGTCGATTTTGAGCAGACTATTACTTAGCTCGGCTTGGATCGTTTACACCCCTAGTAATGATGAAGGAAGAGGTCTTCTACTCTACGTACTCTCCACATTTTTTTTTAATTTTGATTAAGGCCAAGATTGGCAATAGGCAAATGATTTCAGTTAAAAAATCTCCGACAAATCCACAAACATTTCCAAGTGTAAGCGCCATCGTGCAGGAATCCTTGTAAATTGATTTCCAAATGATGGAGAGAGATAGAGAGAAACTTTTATTTCTTTTCCTTCCGTCGAAAGCGGCCAACAAGTCGCTTTCTGAGTGAGATGAGGCGATTTCTAGTGGTAAAAGTCTGACATACCCTTCGGCACCCACGGTTGGGGGAGAATGGAGGTGGTCAGTACGTAAAAACACACGCTTGTCTTCCTTTCCTCTGCACTGCTCTCAAACAAGCAAACTCAACTTCTCACCTATCATTAGAAATTCTTCCTGTCTCGGAGACCCATTTGTAAATATGATTTTTTAAATTATTTTTTTAAATGGTTCCAAATGCGACCTAAATCACAGATATTCAAACCCCCAGCCCTTCTCTCCATCCAACCCAATGTGCACTTCGCCTACAAAATTTTCAGCTTTAGTCCATATAGTTTTTAGTAACTATTTGATGTTAACTTTAATTTTTCTTACATGTCTTTTCGAGGGATTTTGTAGTGATCCTAGATATTTATGCCCAATAATGTTCAATATTTAGATCCACCTCCCGCAAACAGACCGAAGTCTCGCTAGGGATATCTCACATACATGTCCAGTAAAAATATAAAAGGCAACCATAAGAGTATAAGACACAAGACAAGTAAAAGTTCTCATACTCATTTACAATAAATTACACTATCCCAATACATTATTACATATCCACAAGAAAATGTACAACTACCTGAGGCATATCTCGAAGGAGCAAAAACTCACACAACTACTCAACTGATGGTGGTACAAGTCCACCACTACAAACCATATGCATTGCTAAACACCTGAAAAAGGAGTGTAGGGGAGTGAGCCTCAAAAGTCACTATTTCAGTAGGGAACCTCCCTAAAAACAAAAACCAGAACCAACGCAGGGTAACCAGGGGCTCAACCTCTCAAGGTCTACTTGTAAGACCCGGCCCCCTTGGGCCATTGGCCCCGTCCTCAGGGTCGCGACGGGGGAGCCTGTCGCGACAGGGTTATGTGGCGACACACCTGGCCGTCGTGACTTGGTCGCGACAGGGGTGGGCGTCGCATTCTTGTCGCGGCGTCTGGAGGCCTCGCGACTGCTTTTCTGACAGACTTGACCGATGTCCCATCTGTCAGAACGGTCTTGTCGGGTGTCAGGTGCGTACAGCGTTGACGCGACCTGGTCAGCCATCGCGTTCTTATTTTTCGGTCTTCGAGGTTTGACCGCTTTTGGGGTCGCGTCGTGGATTGTCGTCGCGACATGCTCGCGACGCCTACGGGCGTCGCGACGTGGTTGTTGTCACGCCGGGCCGACCCGTCGCATCTTGGGGCCGTCGGTTTAAAACCAAGGGCTGCTCCCCATTTCCCCCTCTCACCCTTTCTCTCCTTCTTCTTCCCTCTTCCTCCCCTCTCGAGCGATTTCTCGACGGTTCTTCATGCTCATGGTGCTCGTGCTGAGGTGGTGTCGTCCCATTCGTGCAGGGGACGTGTTCGTGGTGCTTGGAGCGAGGAGGAGGTGGCCATTCTGATGTGAAGGCCCCAACGGGTCGGCTCTACTTGTGGAGGTAGAGACCCTTGATCCTCTCGCCCTAGCATGCTCCCCTCCCCCTTGAGATCATGCTTTCCTCGTGGTTTGGGTTGTAGGAGTGTGAGATCCATGCTCGTGGTTGAGTGAGATTCTCCATCGAGCATAGATTCTTGTAATCCATGTTTGTGGGGTTTTGAGAGTGGTTTGCATGGTTTAATGGCTTTCCTATATGTTGAGCATGCTCCCCTCCCCCTGTGGTATGTTTGTACCGTATTTTGGGTGGTCTCTTGGAGGACTGCACCGGAACCCCCCTCGGCTGAAGACGCGACCACTATAGAGGTCGCGATGATGTCGCGACCGGCCGGCATGGCCACTGCGACATCATCGCGACGCTTTTGGGCATCGTAATAAGGTCGCGACGGCTTGGGCCACCGCGATAGTGTCGCGATAGGGTAGGGCATCGCAACAAGGTCGCGACGGCCCGATGCGTCGCGACTACAGCAGAGACAGGTAAGGTCTTGCGGAGTTCCGTTTTCTGGGGAGTCTTTGTCGTTTCCGCTTCTTACTGTACCCGTGGCACCAGTGCTAGTTCCCTAGTATGGTCCTACACTAGTCGTTCGCCCGGTGCTCGGCACTTGAGGCTTGTCCCGTGAGAGAGGTTGTTACCGTTACTTGGGACCCCCATCCCCGCACGCCTGTTGAGGGAGTACTCCAGGCGACGGGCGTGCTCGAGTCACGGACTCTGGAGTGAAGGGGAAAATGATGGTTAGGACAACGGCGTTGAGTCGTTTGCAGAGTCTCATGATTGGTCTGGGACGCCGAGGTCGTTTGGAGTCCTTCCCGACGCAGGCCAGTCAGTCTTTTCTCACTGCCTCGCTCTTTGTGGCCCCGGAACCACCTAGAGAGGCCAGGCATGGGGACCGTAGTCCGGACATACTACGGTGGTTACTGTTGTGTATTTGTGTCATGCCTCACTCTGAAGAGACGTGGAGGTTTGGACCTGGGTCGAGGATAAGACGTCAGTGGATGCACCTGACCAGTTGACTAGTGGTAGTGCTTTCCGTAGCTAGTGTTTCTTGTCCAGACGGGGTTTCCCCTTGTCTGTGTTGCTAGCCGTGTGGTGGTCACGACGAGCAGTCGTACGGAGTTTCCGACCGTGCTCTACTTCCGTACCGTTGCTAGTAGTAGCTTGCTTCCGCACTTCCGTTTGTAAGTAGAAGATAAACTGTTGTTATTTAATTAAGTACATGTTTTGACTACTGTTAGATCTAGTAGAAGATTGGTATAGTCCCTACTGAGCTTCTGTTGTTAAGCTCATCCCTTTCTTCCTAGGTGAGACTTCTCAGCAGCGACAGGGCGCGCACCGGGCGGAGGAGACGGGGAGGTAGTCGTGATCCCCGTGGCTAGCAGTGGTTCCCCCCTCTCAGTGTATGTCACCCTCGGGGTATGCCCCTAAGATACTTGTTATCCCCTGCCTTTACTTGTACTAGTTGTGTGTGTTGGGACCGTACTCAGAGCGGTACACAGCGGTCTCGCTCTTCTTTCTGTTTCCGCGTGTGCGTTTCTAGTTTAACAGTTGATGTTTACTTCTGTTACATATCCTATTAGATTTATATTATAGCCCTTTCGGGTCTCGGCGTGGGCCGAGGGTCGGGTTCTCGGGGTCATTACACTCCTAGCCAAAGTAACACAAGTAAAGGCGATAGCTAACAGAACAGGAGAAACACCAGTATCAGTGGTAGCAGAAGAGTCCCATCAAGACTAGGACAACTGCACTACAACCAATAAACTAACCACCAACTACAAGGTGGAGAAGCTATAAACAAAAAGTACTCAATGTAGCTCCATGCTCACACAACATAACCACACAGCCAACCAGAACCTTACCTCCTCGAATCTCAGACCCAAACCACAAAATAGTCCTAACCATAGGTTCATTGGGTTGAATCACTACTAAATATATAGTGCATATAAACCTTAGTAAACGTTATACTCCACCTTTGTAAAGTACGAAAGGGAAACACGAAAACCACTAGCTAACCAAACACACCACGTTAAACCAACCACAACCACCACAACTACTAGTAACCTAAGTCAGAAAGAGCGACGCTACCACGGGGACTAAGGTACCTGGTAGCTAATCTAGGACCTGCGCTCGAAAGAAACCACAAGAAAGCACTTCTAGTCTCGCAACCACAGACGAGAAGTCTAATTACGGCTCCATCTCTACAAGTACTAACAAACAGTGGAGATCAAACAACACCCACTACAGACACTAGCTGCAGACCCACGCCTAACACCACTAAGGATTCGGAGTCCCTAGAGAGAGGCAATGGAAACACTAGACTAGCTGGGGACCAGTACGTCTATTGTTTTCCGCCCCCAAACTACGAGCGCGCTACGAGCGATCACGCTTCCACACCTCGAGTCGCTACCCCAATGCAGTCTTTCCCTCAACCGATGGCTACTCGCCAAACACAAACGAGTGAGGGTGTCCAAGAAGACCACCAAGAGCTCGACAGTACACACAGTATTGGAACAAATCCTGAGTGTACTGTAATTGTAACATAGGTCGGCTCAAGCTGAGGTGACCGCTGAGGCTTCTCGCCGAAGAGTGAGCTGAGACGACCAAACTGATAAATCCCATCTGAGGCGCGCTTGGCCGACGTGTGACGCTGGCTCCGAGCTCCCGACTGACCTGCAAAGCCCGTCGAGAGACCTCGGCGGGGGGACACTCCGACAATCTTGTCAGTCGCTAGTTGAGCAGAATGGCCTAGCTTAGGATAGAACAGCGTACCTGCGCCTGTGGAGTGTCTGTCTCTTATATAGTGTTAAGACACTATGTAATAGCTGGACGACCCCGCCAATCTCGCTGGGGGGTTCCATGATTAACGCCGGATTGGAAGTTGCCACCGCCATGCCAGGTCATCGTGACCGTGGACTTAATAACTGCAATTATCAGTCCCGTAATCTTCGGACCTTACCTTACCTGCCTTGTCGGCGACGTGATCAACGCTCTGGAGAGAGCGCGGTCATGCTGAGCTCCACGTCGACTACATCCGAGATGAAAGAATTCATGGCTGGACTTAGAGGACGGCTGGAGGAGTAAAGCTGATCGGATATCTCCAACCTGCCTCGTCGGATAGTATGCTCCCTTGACATAAAAATGATGTCGGCCTGTGCCATGGATGAGGTCGGCCGAGCCCGAGGATTGGGCGACCGACCTACGGGATATCCCCGTGTCATTGGCCCCCCAGGTTCGCGTCGGCCTGCGAACGTGGGCCGAGGTGAATCTGGTAATTTTTTTGGAGAAGACACACGAGTGGCCACGTGGCTCTGTCAGCCCACGTGGACCATATGATGCCATGTCTCCTTCTGTCAGACGCCGCCCTGCAATCAAGTCATATCATGTTGTCAGAGCCATCATGCGCCATGCTGTCGCTTCGTCTGCTGTACGGCGACGCCAACCGTCACAATGCTTCCTCAGCTCCGCGCATCATGGTGCTTCTCGCTGCCCGCGCCAATTAGAATCCAGGGTGAATCCGGCGGCCAATCCTTTAACGCCACAAGTCAAGATCTGAACCGCCGTTCGTAGTCAATGAATCTTCACCGTTGGATATGATTGGTACCCCGGCACTATAAATATTGGGGTCTGTGGCCAACAAATTACCCTTGTTCTTACGCGCGATCCACCCTCAGACGACCAATCGACGTACCCACAACATTCGCACCGACGTTTGAGCCCTCGACGTGTCTGACTTGCTCCTCGCTCTCTTCCTTCAGAGCTAAGCGATGCCTTCATCTAGTTCTTTCACTTCTTCTTCCGATGCTCGCCTTCCTGAGGACTCATCGGCCGGAGGTTCTCCTTTTGAGGACTTCTCTTCCTCGTCTGAAGCGTCTTTGTCCTCTTGCCCTTCCAAGAGGATGACCGTCCCGGAGGCTTCTCGGCCCGACGTCCAGGCGTCGGGGCCTACCGAAGAGTCTTCCGTTCTCCACATCAGTCCTGGGTCGTATGTACCTAGGAAACCCTCCTCTCACACCTCGGGTTCTCGTCGTCTGGCCAACAATGTCGATGACGCCCGTTGTGAGATTGAATCCGAGACCTTTAAATGGATGAGGAATCATCCAGGTCTCGTCCTTCCCGAGCATTTCATAATGTATGCTAACAAACAACTCCGAGCTCACTATTCTATGGAGAACAGGGTCTGCCTCTATTCTGAGGCCGTCCGAACAGGCTTCCGGATGCCTCTCCATCCCTTCATTATCTTTCTCCTTCTCAAGCTGGGGGCTGCTCCATCGCAGCTGACACCAAACTCCTGGAGGTCGGTTGTCGGCTTCCTGGCAGCTTGTGCCCTAGCCGAGGTCCTTTCGACCACTCGGCTCTTCTTCTATTGCTTCTCGGTAAGGCTTTTGGCGGCTGGTTGTACTTCACAGCTCGGTCAGGTCGGCAAATACTTGGTCGAATTCCATCCTCTGTCCACAACTGGAAGAGGAACTTCGTCTTCATCCACTGTCCGTCCGGATGGCCCTTTCCGACCACCTGGTCCGCAATCAATATTCGAGACAAGGCCTTTCGTTCCCGAACCTTGTCGAATCCGAGCTCTAAGAGTTTGAGTCTCTGCAGGCGGTGGAGCCTCCCGACCTGCTCGAGCCTTCGAGAAGTTGTTCGAGCTAATAGCCGAGGTCGAACGAGGTCTGAACCGTAATTCTCTTATTTGATTGTTATTACAATCTTAGGATAACTGACCTTCTTTTCGCACGGCGATGGCCGACAAGGGAACATCATCGGCTCCCTCTGCCAAGAAAAGCATCGGCCCCTCTCTCGTCGAGGTGGCCGAGAGGGAACTCATGTCGTCCTGAGGCAAGAAGAAGGTGAGCCGAGGTGCAAAGCAAGCTCGTCCTACCGAGACCGACGTGCCGATCGTCGTCCCAGACTCAGCACCCCTCAAAGAGCAGCATATCCCAAGACGACGGGGCCGAGCAAACGTCCTCGGCCAACAGCTGACAAGTCGGTCGACGTCACTACCTCGGTCGTTTCCCAGCCGAGGTCATCTGGGCGCTCCGGAGGGTCAGCGCCACTGAGTGGGGAGGAAAGCGCTTCCGGCTGAAGCAAAGGTCCCGACCTCGGGCGTGAGGTCAGGCCAAATAATTGAGGACTTCTACTCGTCGGTTCAGGGCGTGATGTCTCGGTTTGAAGCAGTTCTTTATCGGGTCGAGACCTCTAGAGCTTCCGCCGAGGCGCGCCTAGCCGAGGCTGGGGGAAGCTAGTGGCCGAGAAGGATCTTCATGCCAAGGAGGCCGAGCGAGCGAACAAAGCCGAGGCTAGGCCGACAAACTCCTGAAGTCACTTCAGGCCGAGAAGGAGGCCCACCAAGCTGAGCTCCTGGCACATGAGAAGACCAAGGCGAGCACTGCTCAATTGGTGGCCGATGAGCGAGAGAAGGCGATCGCCGATGCCGTTATAGAGTATCGCGAGTTGACGAGCTCAGGCCGAGGTCATCAAGCTCTACCGTCAAGGGTACGACTTCTGTCTAAAGCGCGTTCGGGAACTCTTCCCGAGCATTGACCTCTCTGAGGTCGTGTTTAACGCAGAATAGGACGAGGAAAACCGATGTCGACGACCAGGACGAGAGCATGGCTATTGTAGTCGACGACGCATCGGCTACTGCAGTTGATGGCGCGCCGGAGACAGCCGCTGAAGCCATCATTTCCGATGAGTCGGTTGTGCCCGACAACGAGGAAACTCAGGTCGGCCACGATGACATCGTTGTAGACTAGGTGCCTCGTATTTGTACATGGCGCATCGCGCACACTGTACCCCTTTTCTTTATCAATGGATTTTGCAAACTTTTTGTCAACTGTATTGACTTTCATTGTTGTCGTCGAACTTTTTAGCCTTAAGCCTCTCTACATGTCGGATTTTTATTCCCGACCAGCGCATAAGCGTTCTCGACATGAAACAAGCCTTTACGAATGCCAGAGTGACCTTGTACTGGAGGTCGGTTCATACATTATCAAAAAATGTCAATTCTCGAGGTCGGCCTGGACCTCTATGACCGCTGAAAATTCGTGAGGTAGCTCAAACCTCTATGACTGCTGAAGATACGTCCAATATCGTGGTTGGCTCAGACCTGTCTTGTAGACGTCAATTCTCGAGGTCGGCTCGAACTTCTATGACTTACGAAAAAAGTTTCAGGTCATGCGGCCATTGTCTCTTTGTTCCCGAAGAGTCTAAGCGACCACGTTTTAATGAACAATGACGTCTACGTTCATTACGTGCACGAAGCGACCGGCCACCAATTCATGTCGGACGTCATCTCTTAGTTCCAGGAGGAGTGCCGAAGCGACCTCGTCCAGAGAACTACGACGTCCACATTCATTGCTTGTGCCGAAGCAACCACGCCATCGATTCACGTTAGACATCGTCTCTCAATTCTAGGAGAGTGCCGAAGTGACCTCGTCCGGTGAACTACGACGTCCACGTTCACTGCGTGTGCCGAAGCGACCACGCCATCAATTCACGTCGGACGTCGTCTCTCAGTTCCAGGAGAGTGCCGAAGTGACCTCGTCCGGTGAACTACGATGTCCAGTTCACTGCGTGTGCCGAAGCGACCACGCCATCAATTCACGTCGGACGTCGTCTCTCAATTCCGGGAGTGCCGAAGCGACCTCGTCTGGAGAACTACGACGTCCATGTTCACTGTGTGTGCCGAAGCGACCACGCCATCAATTCACGTCGGACGTCGTCTCTCAGTTCCAGGAGAGTGCCGAAGCGACCTTGTCTGGCGAACTACGACGTCCATGTTCACTGCGTGTGTCGACGCGACCACGCCATCAATTCACGTCGGATGTCATCTCTCGGTTCCAGGAGAGTGCTGAAGCGACCTCGTTCGGTGAACTACGACGTCCACGTTCACTGCGTTGTTCTCATGCTATCGGGACGATACTATAAAGCGACTCGTCCATTTTCCATCATTCAATCACAGTTATATCATGCAAGCTATTCACAAGTTTGACTTCGTCAACAAATACTGCAAGTTCTTGAGATAACTGACCTGCTCATCTTAAACAACTCGTCATCCTTGCGACCGAGGACTTTAATTACAGTATGAGTTTACAACTCTAAGAGTGCACGTAAACGGTATTCGATATGACTAAAATACGTGGATTAAGGTCGCCGACCAGCGTCTGAGGCAGACCATTGGCATTTGAGCTGGTTGTGCGAGATCTACTAAAAAAGTAGGGGAATAACCCAAGACGATGCTCTAAGCGACTCGTCATGTCCCCTTCTTAACCGTCCACTGGACAAACTCGCCGAGGTAACCTTATATATTGTTGGTCGGCCCCCTTGTCGATCATAGATTATGCCTAGGGGGCTTCTCAGTTTCCGCACTTAGTTCAGTTCACTAAAGGGGTGTGGCGAAAGCCGTACTGGCCTTTAGTAGCGTTTTCCCATAGACGGCGCCAATGTTACTATAATTGTAACATAGGTCGGCTCAGGTCGAGGTGACCGCTGAGGCTTCTCGCCGAAGAGTGAGCCGAGATGACCAAGCCGATGAATCCCGTCTGAGGCGCGCTTGGCCGACGTCTGACGCTGGTTCCGAGCTCCCGACCTGACCTGCAAAGCCCGCTGAGAGACCTCGGCGGGGGGACACTCTGACGATCTTGTCAGTCGCTAGCCAAGCAGAATGGCCTAGCTTAGGATAGAACAGTGTACCTTCGCCTGTGGAGTGTCTGCCTCTTATATAGTGTTAAGACACTGTGTAACAGCTGGACGACCCCGCTAATCACGCTGGGGGGTTTCTGTGATTAACGCTGGATTGGAAGTTGCCACCGCCCTGCTAGGTCATCGTGATCGTGGTCCTAATAACCGTAATTATCAGTCCCGTAATCTTTGGACCTTACCTTACCTGCCTTGTCGGCGACGTGATCAACGCTCCAGGGAGAGTGCGGTCATGCTGAGCTCCACGTCGGCTACATCCGAGATGAAAGAGTTCATGGCCGAACTTAAGAGGACGGCCGGAGGAGTAAAGCTGATCGGATATCTCTGACCTGACTCGTCGGATAGTATGCTCCCTTGACATAAAAAGGATGTCGGCATGTGCCCTAGATGAGGTCGGCGAGCCCGAGGATTGGGCCGACCTACCGGGATATCCCCGTGTCACCGAGAAACACCATGCCTGGCTTACAAAGAACCTGGGTAACCGACTAGAGAGGCATTTCGAAATAAGCACCAGACCACTAAGCTCGGTAAACCTCAACTATCCACATTTCTCATTAAACCAGCATTAAACTTTAAATTAATCCACCACTTGAACCATATATATATATATATATAATGCATATATATATATATATATATATATATATATATAATCATTATCCTATAGTAACACATTACATGAACACCCTTCCCAATCATCACAATCGGAACCACTGTTAACACATCAGTCAGAATCTCATTATCGCGTCATGTCATAGGGCCGCAACAACAAACTATCGCATCCAAGGGATCTGACGCCACACAAATGTGTCAACATGGAAGAACGCGACCCCAAAGCTAACACGTCTGCTAACAACGACTCGACATCGACGCACCACACAACCATAATGAAGCAGAAGCTAACGCATCTGAGAACCACGACGCGATACCAACGCGTCACACATAAGAGACACAACAACACTCTGAATGTGTCAGAACGATACGACGTAATCTCAGAAAGAACCTCAAACTGGCGGGTCTCACATAGAGCACCCCCAAAACAGCCACACAACCCACAACTCAGCCACAAGGGCCCAAACCACGCCACTAAACCTTAAGCCACGAACTAAACCTCCATCCACACATACAAAACATTGAAACGTATATACACATATTTCTAATTCGAAGGAACAACCAAACATGCTTCATAAAAGCATTACAACGAGACCACATGCTCTACTAACATGAAATAGAAGCCGTTCATATATGAACAAACCACCATCCATCAGAATTGAAGCAAGAAACATGAAGAAAGGTGAGAAGTCCCCTACCAAAGCATGAGGAATGACCCGTTGGGGCCTCCACATCATCCAACCACCACCTTCTCTCCGAAACCACACTCAAACGCATCCAAAACCACCAGAATCGCCTTTGAATTGTCAAAACAATAGCTCCCCAACCTGAGATAGAGCTTGCCTCTGTTCGGTCGGCGAAACAGAACTAAAATCTAGTCAGTAATGTTAACGTGCTAACCCAAGAGGACGCCAATCAGAAGCTTAACACGTCAAACATAAATCAACCCCCTCCTACTATCGCGTCAGCCTCGGCAGATGCCACATGAACGTGTCAACCACACAGGCGGCGGCAGCACATAGAGTGTCAAGGCCAAAGAAACGGCCCCCACACTCAACCCTTAAACGGGCATAGGCACCAAACCAACACCACTTCGCACTCCAAAATCCAGTAAACCAATCCGAACGATCATGCCTATTACAGACTTGCATTTAGTTTTTAGCCTCTGAAAGATCTACTTCCAAAAAAAGTTCAAAATTTCCAATTCCACAATTAAATAGACAACTCATGAGGATAAAATCTAATTAACAAAATATTATAAGGACTAAACGCTAAGATGTTATGCAAAACATCTACCATGTATGCAAGCATGGGGTGAATGAAGGACCATTGAAAATGAGGTGAACTGTAGAGCTTTGATGTAAAATGAAAATTGCAACTTTCAATGTGAACTTTATATCAAATGGCACCCTCATTAGACACCTACATGTTGAATCCCACGTCGCACAAAGCTCTAAGACAGCGTCACCCTAATGGAGATGTTTATCATGCTAGGGGATGTCGTCACCCTTTTGAGGATGAATTTATGTATCTCTTTCAGAAAAATGATTTTCATCTACTTATTTGAGTAGTTGGTTGGGTGGAAATTGCAAAAGTCGATTGCCGCCTTCAACACCGCCGATTGTCATAATCACATTGTCATCATTGCCAAATGCTATCATCTCTTGTTAAATTGTTTGGTGTTGTGTCTAAGTCTAACCATGTTAACATAATTATCTAACTAATCAAATAATAAATATTCCTCATAATAAGTATACATCTTCCTCCAAACATATACATTAAAAGAAACCCTTGTGTAAGGGGTAAGCATCTCAAAGATAAGAAAAACCTCAAATTTCCTAATTGCCTAAAGGAAAGCATGAAAATGAGATCAACAGCCATGTAGGAACTTCACTCTCAATTAATTCTCCAATTTGTAACACTTATATATGGAGATAAATGGTGCTTTGTAACATTTTTAAATTTTGTTACAGAAATGATTAGTGTTTGTGGCGCATGGGTATCATGATACCTGTGCGCAAACATGCTCGGGTGGGGCCCGCACAACATGTTTGTGTCTGCGCACAGGTATCATGATACACGTGCGCATGGGCGCTAATCGTTTCTCATCTTGTTAAGAGTAGGTTAAGGTATTTTAGTCCTATGGGGCAAGTAAACTATGTGCTAGTTAGGACTATTCAAACTTCAGTTCAAATCGAATAATCGAACAGGACCAAGCCGAATCGGCTAGTTTGGTTCAGATTGAATCGAAGTTCGGTTCAATTCGGTTTCACACATTATGAAAGTGAACAGAACTGTCTAAACTAATATATTGAATTTAATATAATTATAATAATATTTATATAATACATATATTATATGTATTAAAAAAGTAAATATGACTAGATTTATAAATATATATATATATATTTTTTTTATTTTTTTTTTAAACAATAAATATTAATATATTTAATCATATTTAATTGAATAAAAATCGATTTGAACCAAATCAAATCGAAATAGTTTCGGTTCGAGTTAGCCAAAATGAGCCAACCCAGACTGAACAAACCGTTGTTCATCCCTAATGCCAACCTTGCTCTAAGAAATAAGGATTCAATTTTCCTTTCCCATATGGTATAAGAGCATGATATCTTTGGGTGAAGACAACAGCCTCTCTCCTTCTCCCTCTCTTCTTCTCCTTCTTATCCTCCTTCTCCACCATGATAGGAGCAGCAGCGCAAGCTAACCCACAGCGTCATGACCACTGCAGAAAAGGCACAATGCCCCTCCCCCCTCCTCTCAATATAGCTAAGTCCTTGCTCTAATCGAGTGTCACTTGCCCACAGGGGCTCCCACCAATGGATAGGGAGCCCAACCAAGTCCCACCTACCTATGGCGAGCTCAACCACCGCAGCAGGGATGTCATAGCGGGGATAGGATCCCACTGTAGATATCTATTTTTGATCCATAAGACGAGTTATTTTCTTATCCATATCGTTGATGTTTTTCATTGGTCATCATCTTTGAGCCTTTCTTCGACCCGTTATGATCCTAATTAACTCAAAATCCAAGCCTAAAAACCCGTCCAATGCCAAAACCCACATAAAAACCAAGTTCATGTGCCTTACCATGAACATGGAATGCTTACCAAACGCATTCATGAGTTAAGTTCATGAGCACAGCATTTTGCGCCATCGCGGTCTGAATGCAGCTTCAGAATACAATGTCTTCATGTGCATTTCGATTTCTCTACGGCTCTTAACGAAAGATTTATCATCTAGATTCTCCTCCGTCGACAAGTAGGATGAGGTGAAGTTTGCAATGTGACAGTCTGATAATTATTTTGTAATAATTACTCCTCAATAGTATGGAGCCCTATGTGAACTCTAATGTTGTTTTCCTTGGTACTACAAAAGACAAGTGAGATGATATGCAGGAAATGCATTCAAATGAAAAGAATACCCTCGAATTTACTCTCTATGAATATTTTTCCCTCTCAAGCAAGATGGTCCCTCATTCATGAGTACTTTGCCACTTTGAGTTACAGGTGGAATGTCCTCTCACTGCAGATATGGTCACCTTGAAAAAAACATCGAGAGTAGTTTCTGATTGCAAAATTTCTATCTAGCCTGGATTACTCATTCAGCCATGTCTGTTCCCATATTCTCTCAGATGACGTTGTTCCTTCTCTGGCAAATGCTATGTCTTATATTTTTAGGGTCACTTCCTCCACGTCTTTCACTTGAAAGGTGCGCGGAATCACCTAAGACAGTAATCTAGAAGGGGGGTTGAATAGATTACTACCTATAAAAGTACTTTAACCTTCTTTTCGATCCTAACACTGACTTGATGAATTCTTAAACAGATGTGAATCGAATTCAAACTTCAATGTGTGTGTAAATTGTGATGGGAATTTAGCAATCTATCTAGCGTGCGAACAATCAAGCATGCCTACCATACATCTATCGTAAAAACGTGCAAACCACAAGACACGAAGATTTAAGGTGGTTCGGAGTACACAACTCGTGTATCCTACGTCCACCGTCCACACACACACACGGAAAGACTGCTTATAGAAGCGAGTTCAACCCAACAACACACACACGCTCTGTGTCTGAGGCCAACATGCACTCAGAACACCCACACACACGTGGAGCAAGCACAAGGGACGCTCAAACCACTTCCACACACACAGAGATATGAAAAGTAGAACAAAAGAAGAGTTCTAAGTTGAGAATCAAATCCAAGATGTGAACTCTTCAGTGAGTTCGTCCAGAAGACTCCAAGCTTCACGTCGTTGAAGACCACGTGATGATGACGAAGCTTGAACCGAGGATGAACAGGCTTCAACTCCTCGTACGAGATGGATCTTCCTCGAACAGGACAGAGGGTTGAAGCAGAGCAGCAGGGAGAAGCCTTTCTTCTTGGTCTTTGCTTAGGGTTTTGGTATGGTGGATCCTCTTTACAAAAATACCTCTATATGATCTATATATAGTGGTGTCCAAGTATGGAGAGGTCGTGTTAAAAGGAACACCCTAATATAGATCACATCTTTATCTCGTATTGAGACTTATCTTGCGGCTGGCGACAGATGCCATAGCTATCGACAGGTACTGCTGACTTCTGGTTTCCAGAACCATATGGGTTGCTGGAAAACTGGGTCTGTCGACTGGTTCCTTTTTTCTGTCGACAGGCAGGCTTTATCTGTCGACAGGCACACCTCATCTGTCGACAGGTACTGCTTTTTATTGATTTCCAAAAACTTGTTTGTTGTGTCTTGTCCATCTATCGACAGGTGACTTCTTGGCTGTCGACATGTGAGTACTTGATGTGAATTTTCAGACCTTTGCACCCGGCTTTGGTTGCTTCTCTTTAGTGTTCATTCACACCTACATAAAAAATATTTCAAGTAAGATATAAATGAATACATTAATAGTCATAGAAGCATTTTTTTATTTGATCATTTCTTACATGTCTTTATCATGTCTTTACAACATCAATCATGTCATTCATCAAAAACATCAAAACATTTAAGCACAATCATCATCATACACATTGTAACCCAACATTCTCCCCTTTTTGATGATGACAAAATTACAATTGATGTTTCTCCCCCTTTTAACAACATCCAAAAAGGTAAAACATGCACAGATGGATAGAATTGAGCAAGTAACTGTGATTTCATTAATTGAGTGAAAAGTACACGCAGCTCAAAATGAGATCCATTACATGACACAACAAAAGCAAAAAAGGAAATGACATAACTGACAAAGGTAACAGACTCATGACCCAAGCTAGTGAAAAATAACTACATGACCCCAAACTGATCCCAAACACTCTAAGCATTGTCATTCCCAGGAGCAGTGGGATGACGAAAAGCATGAAACTCCTATGTGAGGTGATCAAGCTGCTGCTGAATGTGAGTTTGAGAAGCAGCAAGGGTGTCCATTCGGGTTGTGAGTTGATCAAAGCCAGTAGAAAATAGCCGTTGCATCTGGGCCATCTGATCTACCATGAAGGCCCAAATATCTTGTCCTGTAGCCGGTGTAGCCTGGTCCTCAGGAACATCTTCATCACCATCCTGAACATCCATTGGATCCGGATGTTCATCTTCTTCATTGCCCGCATCTTCATTGCCAGCATCTTCATCAGACTCTTCGTCTCCATATGGCTCTTGACCCTTAAGAGTCCTGGTGACTCTCCCACCAACCAGCTTGTAGCCCATCCGATGGGCAACAGTGATATAAAATGCGCTGCGGGACTTGAGAGTGACAAGCTCACCGTTAGGAATTGGAATGCCAATGAAGGGTAAGAGGGAAGTGATGGGGCAAGCATATGGCATTGACCTCTTTGAATTAGTGAAGCATTGCCTGATAAGGTCAACCATGAGTTTAGGCAGATTTATTGTGTGGCCTTGAGAAAGAAGAAGAAAAGAGACTTGTGAACCTCGGTCACAAGCTCCCTACTGCCATCCTTAGGAGCAATCAAGGTGGTGAATATGTGATGGATCAGCCTGTGAAGTGGGGGGAAGGTGTTGGCATTTAGTTTGACAAAGTCTTTGGTGGAGTCAGAGGGCTGTTGAGTGATGAGTGTGTAGTACTCTGAGGCAGGAGGATGGTTGACAAGGATGTCGGCCCTAGAGTTAGGAATTTGAAGTGCACGGCTGAGGAGGTTAGGGGTAATCTGAAAGGTAGTACCTTAACTGTGGTATATAGGTGCTCATCAACTGACATCCCCAAGTTGTTGAAGAACTCAGTCACAGCGATTGGGGAATATCGCTTGTGGGAGTAGAGAAACACGGTCCAACCTGGGTGTCAAACAGGGGTTGCAGTCCCGGAAACATGGCCTCCAGGGAGACAAAGTCCACGTAACGTGGCTGAATAAACTTCTGGAAGACGCCTCAAACTCTAGTGAGATGTAGATCCTCAGGAACAACGAGCTCCAGCAGACGATCATCTTTGTGCTTGCTCCGGCGTTCCGCAGGTGCCCTAGAACCTTCGCCGACTTCGGGCGAGGTGAGACGCCGACGAGAGACAAGACATTTGCCCTGGGAGCCATGGAAAAGGAGATGCTCGAGGTAGAGATGATGCAGGAAGAAGAGGAAGATAGGAGGAAGAAGAGACAGGAAGGAAAGGAGGCTGGGTGTTGGCGCTCTGGGGAGAAGGGTTAGGGTTGAAATATGTAAGAGAGCACTATTTGGAGGAAGGTGAGGGGGTGAGGAGACGTGGTTTCCCTTTTAAGGATGTTTAGGAAGAGTTTGAAACGAAGGGGTCCCACAAAATCCGGCCAATAATGGAGCCGATTGGACTGTTGAACCGCCCAGAAAACCGGCTGTCGACAGGCGCCTGGCAGCTGTCAACAGATACAAGTCAGAAGTGTTCCAGAGCAGGTTTTTCACAGAAATGAGTGGGCAATGAGTGTCCAAATGGCATTTTAAGGTTGAGAACTGGTATATACCAATTACAACATGTCATACCCACTAGTTTTAAGACAAATAAAAAGTCTACAATGGTTAAGAGATAATACCCCGGGATTCTTAAGTTGTAGCATTTAAAAAACATCGTTCAAACGCATATGAATATAAGATAACCCCATTGAATAAAACCATTGTAGAAAAATGTATTCCTTAGTGGGTGATGTTCAGTTGGTAAATGAAAGTAATGTCAACATAAGCAATTAACGATAACAACAAATTGCCCTTGATTTAAAGACATGGAGGCTTCACTCTATCTTGAATTGAACAAGTTTTGTCAAATTGATGTGGGAAAAGTGGTAATTAGGTTCACGTTCACCTTTTGACGTGAAGGTAGACATTTGTAATGCCCATACCCCCAGTTACTCAGTGTAAGTGACCATCATATCATTGTGCAGAGATAATACATGGACTTTTTGACGCGAAGACAGACATTTGTGATGCCTATATCCCCGGTTACTCAGTGATGCTTATCATTTCTCTGCCTTTGTCCCAATTCTATTTATTTTATTTAGATTTTCATGAATTTTGAAATAGGTAGCTTTTCTCTTTTTTTAATTGAAAATTCAAGTTCAAAAGTTATTTAAGGTTCAAAGCCAATGAAAAATATTAAGTTCAAGAACCTTCTTACTTGTCAATTCATTTCAGAAAAATGATTATCCACAAGGGAGTTATTCAAGTGAGTTATGTTAAAGCCATTAGATTTGTTCAATGTGTTCTAGATGACACAACCTAGACTCAACATAGAATATTATTTCAAAATCATTGTGATTTAAGCAATGTCTTTGGTACTATTTGAGTATGAAAGGTTGCAACTTAATATAAATGCCCAATTCTCCCCTTCAAAAAGAATAATGAACATACTCATTGAGAAATGATGAGGAAATGATGAAGAACTCAGAGAAGAAGAGCATATGTTGACAGCTGAAAGGGGGCTGTCGACAGCTACTGTGAAACAGAAGAGTTGGTGGTTCTGGGGAGGGGATCTGTCGACAGCTGGTTCTGGCTGTCAACAGGTACTTGAAAAATTAGTTTTAAGGCTTTGAATTGAGTGACATGAGGACCAATGATTGAGAGATAATGACACAATGGATAAGAAGGGTATCCCTCAAGAATCTCACTCAGCCAACCTTGACTTACTCCCCATAATGTGTGCATGTGTGTAAAGCAACATTCAACCACTTCAAGCAATTATAAACACATTCATGCCAATCATTTGCACAAAAGGAGACATCCATAAGCATGTGATCACCAAAAATCATTCTTTTACAGAGATAAATATGCCAAAAATGAAAGAAATCAATTACCTCAAAAGAAGTTGATGACCTTTATGCATAAGAAGACTATGGATACTTGGCGAGAGTTTTTACTCACGCATAATGATAGTTTCCAAACAAGCCTAACTTGTTCTTCCACATGTCACCATTTGATATACCACATAGTCACTATACACAAAGATCATTACTCCTTAATTTGGCATTGGTTTCATTGAATTTTGCACAAGCCCATTTCGCTTCTCAGTGTTGTAAACCTATCTTCTGACAAAGGTTTGGTGAGGATATCAGCCAATTACTTTTCAGTTGGAATAAAGCTAAGCTCCAAGTTTTTGTTGGCTACCTCATCTCTCAA
Source organism: Colocasia esculenta (assembly GCA_014218235.1). Classification (NCBI taxonomy): domain Eukaryota; kingdom Viridiplantae; phylum Streptophyta; class Magnoliopsida; order Alismatales; family Araceae; genus Colocasia; species Colocasia esculenta. Next base: position 123,392,308 of record CM024758.1, on the reverse strand, counting down.
AAAGTGATGTCTTATTTCAATATGTTTTGTCCTTGAGTGTTGAATGGGTTCTTGGAAAGTTGATAGCACTAGTGTGTCACATAGGATAGGTGTGCATCCAATGTCAATGTTGTAATCACACAATTGACTTTTGATCCACAACACTTGAGCTGCACAACTCCCTGCAGCAACTATTCTGCCTCTGCAGTGGAGAGTGCAACTGAGTGTTGCTTCTTGGATACCCACGAAACCATGCAACCCCCTAAGAATTGACAATACCCACTAGTGCTTTTTCTATCAATTTTACACCCAGCATAGTCAGCATCAGAATATGAAACTAAATCAAAACTACTACCTGCTGGATACCATAAACCCAAATCATATGTACCTGAGAGATATCTGAAGATCCGTTTAACTGCAATCAAATGGCTTTCCCTTGGACTAGATTGATATCTAGCACAAAGGCAAACACTAAACTGTATGTCCGGCCTACTTACAGTAAGATAAAGGAGAGAGCCAATCATACCTCGGAATTACTTTGCATCTACCATTTTACCTTTCTCATCATTTTCCGGTTTTACACTTGTGCTCATTGTTGTAGGCTGGCTTGGCTTGTTCGAACTAAAATCTTTTCAGTAGCTCCTTGACATATTTCTTTTGATTAATGAAGAAGCCATCTTCATATTGTTTTACCTGTAAACCAAGAAAGAATTGAAGCTCCCCCATTAAACTCATCTCAAATCACTGTGCATGTGTTTGAAAATTCACACAGTGAGGGGTTAGTGGAACCAAAGATAATGTCGTCCACATAGACTTTAACAAAAATTATATGATTGCGAACACATTTAGTAAAGAGAGTTTGGCCCACTTTACTTCTGGAGTAGTTTTACTAACCAAGAAATTGCTCAGTCTGTTGTACCAAGCTCGGGGTGCCTGTTTCAAACCATAGAGAGCTTTGTGCAATTTATAGACATGGTTAGACTTATCATTATCCTCAATTCAGGTGGTTGAGAAACATAAACTTCTTCTTTGATGTATCTATTCAAGAAGGTAGTTTTAACACCATTTGAAAAAGTTTGAATTTGTTAGAACATGCATAAGTTAACAATATTCTAACTACCTCAAGCCTAGCTACTGGTGCAAAGGATTCTTCAAAATCTATCCCAAATTCTTGATTATACCATTTGGCTACCAGTCTAGCTTTGTTTCTCACCACTTTACCCTCTTCATTTAGCTTATTCCTAAATACTCATCTTGTTCCAATTACTGAAATTTCAGGGATCCTAGGAACTAAGCTCCAAACATTGTTTCTTTGAAATTGCCCAAGTTCTTCATGCATAGAATCTATCCAAGAGTTTTCTTTAGATCTTCTTCAACATTTTTAGGTTCCACTTGAGAAACAAATGTCAAATGATCTTGTTCAACAATGTGTCTAAAGTGAGACCTAGTGCGAACTCTATCATTTACATTTCCAATTACATTCTCAAGTGGGTGATCTTTGGAGTACCTGACATTTCTGATTGTGAAGGACCGGTTGATCTTGTTCTTGAGGATATTGCTCTTGAGGAATTTGTTCTGGGGATTTTGATCATTGGATTAGCTTCTTCAGGCCTGTCGACAGCCTCTTCTTGGTCTGTCGACAGTGGCTTCTCATCTTGTTCTTCCAGAATTTTTCCTTCTTCATCATCATACCTGGAAGCATTAGAATTGTTAGTTTTTGCATGAGAATCATCAAAAACAACATGTGGAGTCTCTTCCACAGTTCTGTTTTTATTGTTAAACACTCTATAAGCTCTAGAGTGTCTGAGTAGCCTAGAAAAATATCTGGATCGCTTTTGGCTTCAAATTTATCTAAATCAACTTTGTCATTATTGTGGATAAACACTTTGGAGCCAAAAATTCTGAAGTACCCAATACTGGGTTGCTTACCTTTCAAGTGCTCATATGTGGTTTTCTTCATCACAGGTCTTACCATGGCTCGATTGAGGATATAGCACGATGTTCACTGCTTCTGCCCAAAAACTCCTTAAGAGTTGGCTTTCAACCAGAAGAGTGCGAGACATTTCCACCAAGGTTCTGTTCTTTCTCTCCACTACTCCATTTTGTTCCAGAGTCCTTGGAGAAGAAAACTTGTGATCAATGCCTTGGTTCCTGCAGAAATAGAAAAAAGAATTATTGTCAAACTCTCCCCCATGATCAGTGCGGATTGAGCATATTTTGTTTATGTTGTCATGCTCAATCTTGTTAAAGAACTCTTCAAAGTTTTTGAGAACTTCATTTTTCTGAGCCAGGAATTTTACCCATGTGAACCTTGAAAAATCATCTACAATGACAAACCCAAAATGTTTACCATTGAGACTAAGTGTTCTTGTAGGTCCAAAAAGTCCATTGTGCAACAGTTCATATAGTTTTGAAGTAATTATGGGTGCATTGGATTTGAATGACTTCCTTATTTGTTTCCATGTGCACATGCATCACAAAAACTCATACTTTTATTGAAATGAATTTCAGGAAGTCCACTTACCAATTTCATCTTCATGATCTTGTGCAAAATATTGTAGCTCACGTGGCCTAGCCTACAATGCCATAAAGACAATTCATCATGTTTATTTGCAACAGACACAAATTTTTATTTTCTGGTTCATCTAGATCAACTAGATAGATGTTATTGACTCTTTTTCCAGAAAACTTGACACCTCTTGAATTTTATCAATGATTGACATGCATCTGACTCAAAAATGACTTGATGGACTTTATCACACAATTGACTTATGCTCAGGAGATTGTGATTCAGACCATCAACTAAGAGCACATTATCTATTGAGTTGGAAGCATACTTACCTATCCTACCTGTGCAATTATTTGGCATTTATTGTTACCTCCAAACACAACTTGACTCCATCTTTTTCAACTAGCAAACAAATTTTATCTTATCGTCCATCATGTGCCTCGAGCAGCCACTGTCCAGGTACCACTTGTTTTGATTTTGGGCTGCTAGGCATTCCTGCATAGATGGATCAGACAAGAGGTTTTGGTACCCAAATTACTTTGGGTCCCAAACTTTCATTCATGCCAAAAAGTAAATGCTTTGGAATCCATACTTGTTTGCACTTCAACTTGTTCAGTTTATTCCAGCATTGTGTTTCAGTATGGCCAAGTTCTTACAACAGTTACATGGTGGTTGTTAAGTTATTATAGTTCTCTTACTGTTGTATTTGACTTGAGATTGCTTTTGGCCTTTTTGTTACTTGGTTGGTATTCTCTTTTCAGCATATTCCAAGCCTGTCGACAGGTCTCTTTGGATCTGTCGACAGATTTCTTAGTTTGTTGAACAGATGAAGTCTTTTGGTTATTTGTCAATTGCTTACCTTTAGCTTGAGCATTTTGCTTTTAGCTTGAGCTTGCTTACTTGTACTTGGATTGTAATCAAAAAATGATGTAATCAATTTTTCTCCAAGTTTTTTTGTTTTTCAGTTTGAAACTCAAGCCCATACCTTGTTATGTTTGTTTTGACTCCCAAAACAACATCAACTTTTCTTTTCCTTTTACAAATCTTGAGAGATCTTCAGTTTTTCCCTTCAGTTCCTTTGAGCTTTTTCCATCTCTTTTTATCTCTGAATTCTCATGTTGAAGAGTTTCAACAGATTTAATTAGAGTTTGTTTTTCCTTTCATTTTCTTGCAGTTTTTCCTTCATGCAATCCATTTCCTCATAGTGACCTTCCTGTTCAATTTTCAGTAGCTCAATTTCTTAGTTAGGATTGCAATCTATTCATTATTAGATGTGCTATGAACAAGTTAGGTGATTTTCTTCTTCAGTGCTTTATTTTCAAATTTATATTCACGGATTTTTCAAAGAGCAAGGTATAAGCCTCTTCCCAGTCATCAATAGTGTAATTTTCAAAGGAAGAGTTTACCTCATTGGAGTCCTCACTCCTTTCCATTAAGCACTGTATCTCTTCATCTTCAGAACTTCCTTGAGCGTTATCATCCTCATCTTCATCACTCCAAGTCGCCATCATGGCCTTGGCTTTCTTGAACGTGAACTTGTCCTTTTTTAGCTTCTTCTGAGCTCTGGGCATTCACTCTCATATGCCATGGTTCTTGCACTCATAGCACACAATGATGTCAGATTTCTTGTTAGAATCAAATTTGTTTGAAAAAATCTTTTTTGGCAGAGTTTTGAAGTTACATGATCCTTTCTTTTTGAACCTGAGGAATTTCTTGAACTGTCTAGTGAGCATGGACATTTCATCATTCTCACTATCACTAGACGTTCAGTTTCATCATTTTCTTGTTGAGTCTCTTTCTTGGAGCTTGAAGAACTTTTGTTAGAGGCTTTTAAAGCTATGGACTTTCTAGGATTAACCTCGGATTCTTTTCTTTTAGATTTATCTCATAAGTCATCAGGGATCCTATCAATTCATCCAATTTCATTGTGGAAAGGTCTTTAGAATCCTCAATGACAGTGGTCTTAGTATGCCAAGATGATGGAAGAGACCGAAGTATCTTCCTTACTAAGTCACTCTCACTGTATTCTTTCTTAAGACCCTTCAAGCCATTTATTATGATCATGAATCTAGAAAACATGTATGAAATGGTTTCTTCATTTTCATCTTAAACATTTCATATTCAGACACTAACATGCTAGCTTTGGTTTCCCTTACCTCAGACGTACCTTCATAAATGAGCTCCAATTTGTCCCACATTTCTTTTACTGACTTGCATGTGGATACCCTTGAATACTCTTTCGGATGCACAGTGCATTGCATCATGTTCAACGTGCTCCAGTTTAAGGTTCCTTTTCGGATCTGTTCTCTGGTTCAGGTGTCTTTGTCAGCGGGAAGCATATGGACCCTTGCTAACGATCTTCCACAGCTCATAGTCTGAGCTCTCAGAAAGACTTGCATACGGTTTTTCCAATAAGTATAGTCAGTGCCATCAAAGAAGGGAGACCTGGACACTGAGTGTCCTTCAGCCATAAATCCCTTGTTGGTTTCCATTTAACCAGAATCACTCCTGATCGTGAGATCAAGCTTTTGAAGCTGTAAATCGGAGAAACCTCGCTCTGATACCAATTGAAAGGTGCGCGGAATCACCTAAGACAGTAATCTAGAAGGGGGGTTGAATAGATTACTACCTATTAAAAGCACTTTAACCTTCTTTTCGATCCTAACACTGACTTGATGAATTCTTAAACAAATGTGAATTGAATTCAAACTTCGATGTGTGTGTAAATTGTGATTGGGAATTTAGCAATCTACCTAGTGTGTGAACAATCAAGCGTGCCTACCATACATCTATCGTAAAAATGTGCAAACCACAAGACACGAAGATTTAAGGTGGTTCGGAGTACACAACTCGTGTATCCTACGTCCACCGTCCACACACACACGGAAAGACTGCTTATAGAAGCGAGTTCAACCCAACAACACACACACGCTCTGTGTCTGAGGCAAAACGCACTCAGAACACCCACACACACGTGGATCAAGCACAAGGGACGCTCAAACCACTTCCACACACACAAAGATATGAAAAGTAGAACAAAAGAAGAGTTTTGAGTTGAGAATCAAATCCAAGATGTGATTCTTCAGTGAGTTCGTCCAGAAGACTCCAAGCTTCACGTCGTTGAAGACCACATGATGATGACGAAGCTTGTACCGAGGACGAACAGGCTTCAACTCATCGCACGAGATGGATCTTCCTCGAACAGGACAGAGGGTTGAAGAAGAGCAGTAGGGAGAAGCCTTTCTTCTTGGTCTTTGCTTAGGGTTTTGGTATGGTGGCTCCTCTTTGTGAAAATACCTCTAATGATCTATATATAGTGGTGTCCAAGTATGGAGAGTCGTGTGAAAAGGGAACACCCTAATATAGATCACATCTTTATCTCGTATTGAGACTTATCCCGCGAATGTCGACAGATGCTCCATAGCTGTCGACAGGTACTGCGACTTCTGGTTTCCAGAACCATATGGGTTGCTGGAAAACTGGGTCTGTCGACAGGCAGGCTTTATCTGTCGACAGGCACACCTCATCTGTCGACAGGTACTGCTTTTTATTGATTTCCAGAACTTGTTTTGTTCTGTCTTGTCCATCTATCGACTGGTGACTTCTTGGCTGTCGACAAGTGAGTACTTGATGTGAATTTTCAAACCCTTGCACCTGGCTTTGGTTGCTTCTCTTTAGTGTTCATTCACACCTACATAAAAAACATTTCAAGTAAGATATAAATGAATACATGAATAGTCATAGAAGCTTTTTTTATTTGATCATTTCTTCCATGTCTTTATCATGTCTTTACAACATCAATCATGTCATTCATCAAAAACATCAAAACATTTAAGCACAATCATCATCATACACATTGTAACCCAACACCACTAAGCTCTCCTTGGTTGGCCCAGTTGAACACTGCGCATGTCGTTAGTCATGGTCATGATCGAGGGCATGATCGGGGCTGAAACTTTTTTCCTTCTTGTACTCATTGTGGTCGTCAAAAATGTCCCTAAATGTTGTTGCGTGAAATTTGATCACCTAGACATTGCGAAACTAGCAACCAATATGCCTCCCTCGACTCTGGAAGCTCATTCTAGTTCATCAATTGTGTCACAGGCACACCCAATGGATGCGACTATTACTCTGCCAAGGCTAATTATAAGCACATACTCTAGCAGCACTCATTCCATACAATTTCACTTTTGGTAGTACATCTATTGTCTCTTATAATAGTTCATCTTGGATCATTGATTCTGAGGCTTCTAGCCACATGTCACGTAATTCATCATATTTTTCCTCTCTACATTTTACCTCTTCATTGCCACTTGTATCTGTTGACAATGGGTCTCCTCTCCTATCCTTGGCATTGGCGTTGTTTGTCTATCTCCCAATCTCACCCTTTCCAATATGTATATGTTCCTCAATTTCTTGTCAACCTCCTTTCCAACAGTTGATTAGCTCACGATTATAACTACTCTATTCTTTTTTTTCTCCTCGTAAGATGTCTTTTAAGATCTCCAAACGAAGGCGACGATTGACGGAGAGTATGAGTATGGGGGCTCGCACTACCTGACTAATCAATTATATGCTACTTCTTTGGCTTAAGCTGCAAATTCTTTGTATCATTGACATTGTCATCTTGATCATTTGGCTCTCTTGAAGCTTCGTCAATTTGTTTTCATTCCTTCCACTGTGTCTAGTTTCAATGTGATGCTTGTAAGCTTAGCAAGCATCATAGAATGTATTTTCCTTCTAGTAAAAATAAATGGAGTGCCTCTCCTTTTAATATAGTTCATAGCAATATTTGGGGTCCTAGTCTAGTTGTCACGTCTCTAGAATTTTAATATTTTGTTACTTTCATTCATAACCACTTTTCGGATGACTTGGATGTTTCTTTCTATTCCTACATGTTTTTTAACAATTATTTCAATAAATAAAAACTCAATATTCCACTTTCATTAAAATTCTTCATTCTGACAATACTCAAGAATATTTGTCTTCTTAGATCAATGACTTATGCTCCACTCATGGCATTCTTCATCAAACTTCTTGTGCTTACACCTCACAACAAAATGGGGTTACTTAATGTGAAAATTGACACCTTCTTGATGTTGTTCAAACCATCATGTTTCACATGGCTATTTTGAAATAGTTTTAGGACAATGTTACTCTTAATTCCCATTAACCCCTTAACCGCATTCCTCATCTTTCTTGTCTAGAGTCAACCCCTTCTCCTACCTCTATCCTTCTAGTGATCTCTTCTCTGTTTCCCCTCGGATTTTTAGCTTTCTCTATTTTGTCCATGCCCTAGGACCAAGTCACAATAAATTGTCTCCTCGCACGATTCAATGTGTCTTTCTTGGCTACTCTCTCACACAAAAAGACTAGTGTTGCTTTGATCCAATTCCTTGATGCGTCTTTATTATGGATGACATTACATTCTTCGAATCTATGCCGTATTTTTCATATCTTCTATGTTGTTAGTGTTGGCCCTTTTGGTACGGCAGCAAGCTAACCTAGAGGGGGGGTGAATAGGTTTTCTGAAATATAAAACAGAAACTTAAACACAGAAAAATATCACTTGAAAGTTTGGTTAGTTTAGTGTGATAAAGAGTAGCAGTGCGGAAGCAAATAAACAATCACACAAATAACACAAGAGATTTATCCTGGTTCGGCCCTTCCCACATGAAAGTCCTACGTCTAGTCCCCAAGCAACCTCTTGGGATTTTACTAACCAAGAGTACAGTCCCCCTCAAGGATAATACAACACCCAGCACCCCAGCTGGTCTTCTTCTCTTTCCCGGGCAAGAAGGCAGCCCACTTCTTTTACAGGTCAAGAAGCCAACCTCCTGGTACAAACCCCAGTGCGGTTCTGCTAGACACAAACCCCTAGCTAGGTTCTACACTGTATACAGTCTTATAGCTGGACAGAAGTCTTTCTTATAAAAGAAGAAGAACAATGTGAGAGTTTGAACAGATGAAAAAACCAACTAAATGAACTCTCAGCGAAAAGACTCTCTCCACAGATTACAAAGATGCCACAGAGAGAGTGAAGAGAGGAGAAGGAGCTTGAATGCTTGAGTGCTTCAGTTGCTTGAACACTTCTCTTTGCTCGAGCTCTTTCTCTCTTTTCCTTTTAGTGTATGTGGCGTTTAGGCTCTTCCCGGATGTACACTTCTTCAAAGATATTAGGAAAGCTCTTGTTTTTCTTCTTCAGCCTTGCTTCATCTTTAATAAGAGAGGCTTTGAATAGATCCGTTGAAGAGATCCGTTGGAACTCTTCTAGTCGTTGCTGATCTTTCTATTCTTTTCTTCTCAGACTGTTAGCCACTTGGTGGTCTTCGAGGTCTGTAAACATAGAAGAAATAGTTTAGATAAAAGATGTTTCTGTCAAAAAGGTGCTTACCTCTATGTTTCCTGTTGCCACCCAGAAGTAGTAAGTGACCACCTCTTTGTTGGCAGGAAAGAAGAGATCTAGAGAGATAAGCAAAAAGATCTCTGTCAGAAATATATTTGACTTTTCATTAGGCGCCAAAACTTTTGAAATATAAAGGAAATCGATGTTTAAGAAATAGCAAATCGTTGTTTACCTTATCGGAACATTACAACGATCAAATCGTTGTTTAACTTATCAAATCGATACAGCAACCAAATCATTGTTTGACCAGATCGTTATACAGATATAAGCAAATCGTTGTTTGCTTTATCGAATCGTTACATTGACCAAGTCGCTATTGTGACTTATCGAATCGTTATGATGATCGAATCTGTGAGAGCGAATCCTTATGAGAGTGAATCCTTATAAGAGCGAATCGATGTGAGAGTGAATCCTTATGAGAGCGAATCCTTATGAGAGTGAATCAATGTGAGAGCGAATCCTTATGAGAGCGAATCGTTATGAGAGCGAATTGATGTTTCACTTATCAAATCGATGTTTGAAGCAAATCAATGTTTCACTTACCAAATCGATGTGAGAGGCAAATCCATGTTTTAAGCAAATCGATGTTGCAGTGAAATTCAGTTTTCAAGCAAATCGATGTGGCACTTTGTGAACTGAAATCGATGTATATTGAATGGACATCGATTTAGCTTTTTAGTGCAAATCACACAACAATAATTCCAGATTTATATTTATTAGGAAAAACATAATATTTAATATATTTAATAATATTTAATTAATCATAGTTTTATTATCACCAAATACCATAAATTTATATTATTAGGAAAATATGATATTAAATATTTTTAATAATATTTAATTAATCATAAATTTTGTTATCACTAAATATAAGGGTAAAATATAGGAGTGGTTCAACAATCTCCCCCTTTTTGGTGATGACAAAATTTACGAGAATTTTCTGACAAAAATACTTAAAGCATAGAAAATATAGAAAATTCATAGATAATTCTCTACCCCTTTTTGTCACTAACCAAAAAGGAAGGTCTTACCATGCATTCTCTCTCCTTTGTGAAAATTTCTTACCATTGAGGGGTTCAACAATGATTGAAATTAAAGAATAACTCCCCCTTAGTCTGTGCTCCCCCTAAATGAGAGACTCCACCTGAATGAGACTTGCAAATAGTTATTAGTAATACTGAAATTTTAAATAAACTAATGACTACTCCCTCTTCAGATGTGAGTTGGATGAAGAGCTGGCAGTCACCAATGCCTTGAGCATCCTTGATCCTGATGCTCCAAAGTTATCCTGCAAATAAACTACTCAGAAGTAGGTACCTAAATCTTTTTGGGTCCTTGATGGTTAGATGCATAAAAAATCCTTTCGGGATCCATACTAGGTGCCTTGTTGTGCAGGTGTTACTGTGTGTCCTAATTATTGCAATGAGAACAACAATGAATATAATCTATTTTGCAGTTCTTATTATTTTTATGATGTCTGTTTAGAACACAATTTTTTGAAACATTTTCTTTACATGGGCTTTTTTCTGAGGCATCTTAGTTTCTTTTACAAATTTTGGTAATAGATATTTTTCAGGAATTATGACTTGTTTTCCTTTTTCAGGAGGTTCGTATCCAAGACCTTACTTGTTATTTTCAGATTTTGACCCTTTTAAACATAGAGCTAGAGATGTTTTTCCTCTAGTTAACTTCCTAACTGATTCTTTTAAATAAAGATTTTCTTCAGTTAGAGTTTTTAATTTTTCTTCTAACTCTAATTTTTCATTGTCTTTATTTTAAAATCTTCATTCAAAGATAAATGTTATATTACTGTCCTTTAATTGTTTTTCTAATTGCTCCAATTCGGATTGAAGATCAGAATTGGTGTTTTCTAAGCAAATAGTGTTGTTTTTCAGATTCTTTAATTCTTTTACAACATTTTTATGTTTTTCGTATAGTTCATTAAATACTTTTCTAAGTCTTCAGACTCTGACCCTGAATCAGTGCATGAATCAAAAAAGGGTCAGAATTTACCTCATCTAATCCTACCATGAGGGCTAGACTTTCCTGCTTTTTTTTTGGAATCTGAGCTTGATGATTCTGAAGTTGTGGCCTCTTCATTTTCCCAAGCAGACGCCATGGCTTTTCTTTTGAATTTCTTGTGCTTCATTTTGGACTTTTCTGGTTGACCAGCCTTCTTTAGTCTAGGACAATCTGGTCTTAGATGTCCAGGTTTTCTGCATTCATAGCAGACTGGTTCTTTTTCCTTTCTCTCTTTCTTTTGAATCCTTCTTGATTCATTTTTCTTCTTCTTGAGAATTTTCTGAAGCTTGGACAGTACATCATCTACGTCACTGTCTTCAGAATTTGCATTTTTGGAACTAGAAGAAGAAGAAGTGGAAGGAGCAGCTGCAACTTTAAGAGCATTAGTACATTTTTTCTTTGATGAGCTTTCAGATAGTCGCTCCATATTAATTTCATGTGCCATGAGGGAACCTATTAAGTTATCAATAGAAAGTTTGGTTAAGTCATGAGCTTCTTCAATAGCAGTTACTTTAGGTGTCCATGAAAGAGTTAAGGACCTAAGTATCTTTCTCACAGTTCCTCATCAGAAAGATTTTTACCAAGAGAACTCAGACCAACTACTATGCTCGAAAATCTATTATACATCTGAGTAATATTTTCGTTTGGAAGCATTTTGAATTGCTCATATTGTGAGACAAGAATATCTATCCTAGTTTCTTTTACTTATATGTTCCTTCATAAGTTATCTGCAGTTTATCCCACATTTCTTTAGCAGATTTACAAGCGGATACTCGACTGAATTCCTTTTTAGATAAGGCACAACATAAGTAGTTCTTAGCCTTAAAGTTTAAAGATAGATTATTCTTATCAGCTGTTGTAATAGCAGTAGTACCTGCAGCAGGAACAACAACAAAATCACCTACCTCTATTATCTGCCACAGATCAAAGTCTGTGTGTAACATCTGGGTCTTCTCGAATCCTTAGTGGGTCTAGTTGAGGTTCGGGTCTGGTTGACGGCATAGGTGTTGTCGTCGATCAGGGGTTGGCATCCAGCGTTGTGGACGTTTGCTGGATGATCTTGACGGCAAGCGGTCTTGACGTCGGCTCTTTGGCGGTTCTAGTAGACGGCAAGGGATGTTGACGTCTACTTGTCGCGCTGTTGAAATAGGGCAGGCCCGTGAGCAGCCATTTCCTCTCCTTTTCCCTCTCTTTTTCTCCTCTTTGATCTTTGTCTGTTTCTACTCATTCAGGTGGTTGACGGGAGCTCGTGGAAAGACTTTGGTGCGCGAGGCAGAGTTAGATCGGGCGGAAAACAGCGGATCGGGTGGCGATTCTCTCGAGGAAGCTTCTAGGGGTTCGGCGCGAATTGAGGTTTGGCAGGACTTCTTTCACGCTTCGGAGGTAGGGACTCGACCCCTTAGTGTCTTTGTAGTGTTAATTTCATGCTTGTTGCGTGTGATTTGCGTGGAATCGTGCTTTGAGGAGGTTTTCCTTTTTTCCGGGATTTTGAGTGGTTTGGGCGATCCAAGTGTTAGATCATGTTTTCCCGAAATTCTGGTAGTGTTAGAAGCTGTCTGAGGAGTATTTCCCTCTATCACAGGTGTTCTGATTGAGTGATTTACCCAATTGGACTGACCCGCCCCGCGCTGTTCTGTTTCTGGGGACTGAAGTATTAGCGTCCACATATGTTGACGCTGAGATCTTCAAGCTGATATAAACGACAAGGTCGATTGCCGTTGATTAAGTGTTAACGCATTGTGAGTGCCGTCCACATCATGATTGCGACAATCGATATTGCCGTCTACCTGCAGGTGAGTTCCCAGCAAGCTGTGCTTTCCCTTCTTCCGTGGTTTGAGGTGTTGACATGCGGTGTCCGCCTGTTAGCACAGTCTGCCAGGTGTAGAGAGTGTCTCTACCTTTGCTCGTGTTGTGTTTGACTGTGTCGATACGTGACACGGGCTGTCCGTCGGTTGTACGAGGTTTCAGGCGTTGAGTGTGTTCTGTCTGTTGTACGCGCGTGCGTTACCACGTGCCCGTTTCTGTTGTGTTTCCTAGGCGTGGTGCGACTCCGTCTAGATACTATCGTGTGGTTGTCCTCCGCTAGTGAGCCAGGATGTCGAGTGCGACTCTGTCCTGTGCGTACTCCTTGTGGTGGTTTTGAGCCGATCTCCGTGGATCCCCTTCTCTACCGCTAGGTCAGGCGTAGGGGGAAAACCGTCGTCGTGGACCAGACGTGAGAGAGAGCGTCTGTAGTGTGCACACGTGGCTAGGGTTGCGAGACTCTGTGGTGTCAGGACGCTGAACAGCAGACCCTGGTTGAGTCCTACTTTGTGAGTGCTGTGTGAGCTCTTGCGTGTGAGCTTGTGTGTGTGCTGTGCTTGTATGTTGTCGAGCCGGTGAGGTTCCAGTTTCTCTCAGTGTGCTCCTGAGGGAGTTGCGCACTACGTTACCGGTTCCTGTGTGTGTTGACAGAGTGTGTGCATTTACTTACAGTCGCTTTCTGTTTAGCACTGTTTAGTAGCTCTGTTACCGGTAGGGGTTAGTTGCCCTACTGGGTCTCTTTTTGTGAGACTCACTCCCCCTTCCCCTCAGGTGGTTCGTGGTCGGCTTTCGAGGTTCGAGGAGCTTGTCTCTCCGTGGTTGTCTCATCTTGCTGTTGTGAGTAGTACTTTACTCCTGTTCTTACTGTACTCTTACTTTAATGTTGTCTCTGAGTTATGCCAGTTTGAGATGCTTTTAAATTGTGATGTGTACTTTGTTATATGTTCTCCTCAAGCACTTCTTTTCTTACCCTTAGAGTTTCGGCTCGTGGGTTAGCGGGTCAGGATTCGGGTTACCGGTTGGTTAATTGTATGCGGATCTTGGGTCGTTACAGTTGTATCAGAGACAGGTTTGTTTTGTGGAAGGTACCGTGGTTGTCCTTGGTTGGTAGCCATAGTTTTGTTGGTCCCGTACTTCCTGTTCTTTTATTTTTGGTGGAGATATTAGTTTTGTGTCGGTTGGTGGTTACCAAACCCGGTTGCCTGAAATATATCTCTGAGGTTTTAGCGTGAAAATGGATATGTTTTGGCTTGTATCGTCATTTTCGGTGCCACCTGTTGTAGGCAGACTTGTTCGTACTAATTGTTGTTGTGAGGGATATTTTTAGGCTCGAGCAGTGGCGGCTTAACGGTTGTTATTGTGACGACGCCTCCTCACGACATTTCCAAGTGCGGTTCGTTGCTCGAGCTTACACGGCGGTTGTGTTCTGGCTGTGCTTAGTCTCTGTAGGCATTGTTGGCTGGCCTTGTGCGGACCCGTGTTTTGGTAATTTTTCTGTTGGCGTTCTTTCGGAGTCCTTTCGATTCCGTAGTCCCCTCTAGGATGCCAATCTGTGGTGGCACTAGCGTGTGTAAGTTTTCCGACCTCGTGGTGTGTGTCCGGAGTTCGGAGTGTTTGGTCGTTGGCTCTCGACCTTGTGGAGGTCTGAGGTGGCCATGTTTATGGTGAGACGTGGTACTCGTCTAGTTGCTGCGTGGCCTTGGCAAGTGTGCCAAGGGTGGTTCCCGCTTTGTGTCTTAAGGGTGTGGCCGTGTGGCCTGTAGTGCCCTTTTAACCTGTAGTTTTTGCGTGTGTGGCTTTTGGTGGTAGATCTCTTGTGGAGAGTCTTCCTATTAGCCTGTGGCGTTGAGTTCTTCGCCTCTGGGACACGTGTGCTAGCCTATGCCATGTGGTCGTACCGTTGCCGTTGTGGAGTAGCTGCTTTGCTTTGTCTAGGTAGCCCTGTCGGTGGTACGCCAGGCTAAGGTTGTGGCATGTGTCTAAGTTTTCCTTTCTCTTCGGAGCGAGTGTGATTAGGGGCTGGTACCCTACGTCGGTATAAGTGCCTCTGAGGTCGATGTGTTGTTCTCGACCTCCGTGGTTGTTTCGGTCCCCGTGTGGTTGTGCCTTTTCTAGGGGTTAGCACATTGGTACCCGCACTGAGTTTTGTATGCGCGTGTGGTAATGTGTTGCCAACTTCATGTCAGTTTCCATTTACGTGTGCCGTGGATGAGTCTAGAAGCCGCTGGCGGAGTCTCCTGTCGGTTTGTGTGGTGACAGTGAGGCCTTGGGCTTGCTAGTGCTCAACCACGTGTTTTGTTCGTTGTGAGTGACAAGTGTTGGTCATCCTTTACACGATCTCCGCGGTTCTTCGCGTAAGTGCCGTGTGGTGCTGTGGAGCGAGTGGTTTTAGGGTTTTGTGGCTCCACGTGCCTGGGTGGCCCTGTCGGACCACGATGACGGTCTGGATGAGACCTAGTGTGACAGTGATACTGTTTAGTGTGGTTGAGATTTTTCTGCGTATGTGCTGTCCGTGTCGGACCGCGAGGAAGGTCTCGGTGAGACACTAGTGGCGACAATGGACGTTGTTCCGTATGTTGCGGACTGTCAGCGAGTGCGATGTTGCATTGGTTTCATCGCCCGCGTGACTTTTCGTTCAACTGATGATCGGTGCTAGCTGTGGCTAGTACGTGAGGCTGCATCCCTGAGCGTTGCATTTTACTCTCAGGTGGATAGTTTCTGTGTTCTTATCGACGACAGTGTGTGTGGGTTGCCGATTTGTGGATCCGACAGCGAGGTTTGGTGATGATTGCGGTTATGTTTTTCACTGCTAGCGTGTTTTGCCCTTGGTTGGCCAGTGCAGCGTGAGCAGAACTTCAGAGAGTTGAGGTGACTGTTTACCTGGTGCCAGTCCAGTGTTGCGAGTAATTCGAAGAGTTTCGAGTTTTGTGCAGATTCTTCCGGTGTTGGCTTGGGAGCTGTGCTAATGCGGTATGTCAGGTTGGTGCCTCGCGTGTCTCGTTAGTCAAGCCCCACGGGGAGAGTTCCCCGACCGACCCTTGAGTGTGTAGCTGCGTGTGTGGCAGCTTATGTGTGTCCAGTAACGAGGACCTGTGTGGACGACCTGTTAGTTCTCCTCTGGTATGTGTGGAGTGGACAAACATGTTGTCGCTGGACTATGGTTAGTCCAGTGGGCTGTGGAAGTGGTTTGGCTCCTTAGTCGGAGGTTTTGTTCCCTAGTGTTAGTTTTGACCATGGTGCGTTCCATGTGTCTTTGTCGTTGAGGTACTCTTCTTGCGGCGTTGTGTATTTCCCTTGCTGCTGTATGTGTTAGTGATGACACTGGTTGGCAGTACCGGAGTATTGCTGTTCTTTGCGGGTTGCCGAGTTCTGAGGTTGATGAACAAGGTGATCTCACTGTTTTGTGTTGTTGGCAGCGATGCTCAGGTGGGTGTGTTGACTGGTGAGCGGGATGCGCGTGTAGTTTTGTACCTCTGTGTTGTTATCTCTTTCTCTTGTGTAGCTTGAATTTCGGGGGCGAAATTCTTTTAAGGGGGAGGGCTGTAACATCTCGGTCTTCTCGAATCCTTAGTGGGTCTAGTTGAGGTTCGGGTCTGGTTGACGGCATAGGTGTTGTCGTCGATCAGGGGTTGCGTCCAGCGTTGTGGACGTTTGATGGATGATCTTGACGGCAAGCGGTCTTGACGTCGGCTCTTTGGCGGTTCTAGTAACGGCAAGGGATGTTGACGTCTACTTGTCGCGCCTGTTGAAATAGGGCAGGCTCGTGAGCAGCCATTTCCTCTCCTTTTCCCTCTCTTTTTCTCCTCTTCGATCTTTGTCCGTTTCTACTCGTTCAGGTGGTTGACGGGAGCTCGTGGAAAGACTTTGGTGCGCGAGGCAGAGTTAGATCGGGCGAAACAGCGGATCGGGTGGTGATTCTCTCGAGGAAGCTTCTAGGAGTTCGGCGCGAATGAGGTTTGGCAGGACTTCTTTCCACGCTTCGGAGGTAGGGACTCGACCCCTTAGTGTCTTTGTAGTGTTAATTTCATGCTTGTTGCGTGTGATTTGCGTGGAATCGTGCTTTGAGGAGGTTTTCCTTTTTGCCGGGATTTTGAGTGGTTTGGGCGATCCAAGTGTTGGATCGTGTTTTCCGAAATTCTGGTAGTGTTAGAAGCTGTGAGGAAGTATTTCCCTCTATCAGCAGGTGTTCTGATTGGGTGGATTTACCCAATTGGACTGACCCGGCGTTGTTCTGGGTCTAGGGGACTGAAGATATTAGCGTCCACATATGTTGACGCTGAGATCTTCAAAGCTGATATAAACGACAAGGTCGATTGCCGTTGATTAAGTGTTAACGGCATTGTGAGTGCCGTCCACATCATGATTGGCGACAATCGATATTGTCGTCTACCTGCAGGTGAGTTCCCAGCAAGCTGTGTTTTCCCTTCTTCCGTGGTTTGAGGTGTTGACATGCGGTGTCCGCCTGTTAGCACAGTCTGCCAGGTGTAGAGAGTGTCTCTACCTGTGCTCGTGTTGTGTTTGACTGTGTCGAGACGTGACACGGGGCTGTCCTTCGGTTGTACGAGGTTTCAGGCGTTGAGTGTGTTCTGTCTGTTGTACGCGCGTTGCGTTACCGCGTGCCCGTTTCTGTTGTGTTTCCTAGGCGTGGGTGCGACTCCGTCTAGATGACTAGCGTGTGGTTGTCCTCCGCTAGTGAGCCAGGACGCCGAGTGCGACTCTGTCCTGTGCGTACTCCTTGTGGTGGTTTTGAGCCGGTCTCCGTGGAGCCCCTTCTCTACCGCTAGGTCAGGCGTAGGGGGAAAATCGGTCGTGGACCAGACGTGAGAGAGAGCGTCTGTAGTGTGCACACGTGGCTAGGGTTGCGAGACTCTGTGGTGTCAGGACGCTGAACAGCAGACCCTGGTTGAGTCCTACTTGTGAGTGCTGTGTGAGCTCTTGCGTGTGAGCTTGTGTGTGTGCTGTGCTTGTAATGTTGTCGAGCCGGTGAGGTTTCCAGTTTCTCTCAGTGTGCTCCTGAGGGAGTTGCGCACTACGTTACCGGTTCTGTGTGTGTTGACAGAGTGTGTGCGTTTACTTACAGTCGCTTTCTGTTTAGCACTGTTTAGTAGCTCTGTTACCGGTGGGGGTTAGTTGCCCTACTGGGTCCTCTTTTGTGAGACTCACTCCCTTCCCCTCAGGTGTTCGTGGTCGGCTTTCGAGGTTCGAGGAGCTGTGTCCTCTCCGTGGTGGTCTCATCTTGCTGTTGTGAGTAGTACTTTACTCATGTTCTTACTGTACTCTTACTTTAATGTTGTCTCTAAGTTATGCCAGTTTGAGATGCTTTTAAATTGTGATGTGTACATTTGTTTATATGTTCTCCTCAGGCACTTCTTTTCTTACCCTTTAGAGTTTCGGCTCGTGGGTTAGCGGGTCAGGATTCGGGTTACCGTTGTTATTGGTAATGCGGATCTTGGGTCGTTACACTGTGCCTCGAATGAAGCATTCTATTCTCATTTTCCAATATTGGTAACCTTCTCCGTCGAAGAGTGGAGGTCTGATGACTGATTGACCTTCAGTAAATCCTTGAGCTGCCATGGATCTTCTCTAAGATCGTTGGATCTTCTTGATTGATCAGAGAACCTCGCTTGATACCACTTATTGGCCCTTTTGGTACAACAGCAAGCTAACCTGGAGGGGTGGTGAATAGTTTTCTGAAATCTGAAACAGAACTTAAACACAGAAAAATATCACTTGAAAGTTTGGTTAGTTTAGTATGATAAAGAGTAGCAGTGCGGAAGCAAATAAACAATCACACAAATACACAAGGTTTATCCTGGTTCGGCCCTTCCACATGGAAGTCCTACGTCCAGTCCCCAGCAACCTCTTGGGATTTTACTAACCAAGGGTACAGTCCCCTCAAGGATAATACAACACCCAGCACCCCAGCTGGCAGCTGGTCTTCTTCTCTTTCCCGGGCAAGAAGGCAGCCCACTTCTCTTACAGGTCAAGAAGCCAACCTCCTGGTACAAACCCCAGTGCGGTTCTGCTAGACACAAACCCCTAGCTAGGTTCTACACAGTATACAGTCCTACAGCTGGACAGAAGTCTTTCTTATAAAAGAAAGAACAATGCTGAGAGTTGGAACAGATGAAAAAACCAACTAATGAACTCTCAGCAAAAAGACTCTCTCCCCAATTACAAAGATTCACACAGAGAGAGTGAAGAGAAGAGAAGGAGCTTGAATGCTTGAGTGCTTCAGTTGCTTGAACACTTCTCTTGGCTCGGGCTCTTTCTCTCTTTTCCTTTTAGTGTATATGCGTTTAGACTCTCTTCCCGGATGTACACTCCTTCAAAGATATTTAAGAAAGCTCTTGTTTTTCTTCTTCAGCCTTGCTTCATCTTTAATAAGAGAGGCTTTGAATAGATCCGTTGAAGAGATCCGTTGGAACTCTTCTAGTCGTTGCTGATCTTTCTATTCTTTTTCTTCTTCAGACTGTCAGCCACTTGGTGGTCTTCGAGGTCTGTAAACATAGAAGAAATAGTTTAGATAAAATAGTGTTTCTGTCAAAAAGGTTCTTATCTCTATGTTTCCTGTTGCCACCCAGAAGTAATAAGTGACCACCTTTTTGTTGGCAGGAAAGAAGAGATCTAGAGAGATAAGCAAAAAGATCTCCTGTCAGAATATATTTGACTTTTCATTAGGCGCCAAAACTTTTGAAATATAAAGGAAATCGATGTTTAAGAAAGAGCAAATCGTTGTTTGCCTTATCGGAACGTTACAACGATCAAATCGTTGTTTAACTTATCAAATCGATACAACAACCAAATCGTTGTTACCGGATCGTTATACAGATTTAAGCAATCGTTATAAACAAATCGTTGTTTGCTTTATCGAATCGTTACATTGACCAAGTCGCTATTGTGACTTATCGAATCGTTATGATGATCAAATCGTTGTGAGAGCGAATCCTTATGAGAGTGAATCGATGTGAGAGCGAATCCTTATGAGAGCGAATCTTATGAGAGCGAATTGATGTTTCACTTATCAATTGATGTTTCACTTACCAAATCGATGTGAGAGGCAAATCCATGTTTTCAAGCAAACGATGTGGCACTTTGTGAACTGAAATCGATGTATATTGAATGGACATCGATTTAGCTTTTTAGTGCAATCACACAACAATAATTCCATAGATTTATATTTATTAGGAAAACATAATATTAATATATTTAATAATATTTATTAATCATAAGTTTTGTTATCACCAAAATACCATAATTTATATTTATTAGGAAAACATGATATTAAATATTTTTTAATAATATTTAATTAATCATAAATTTTGTTATAACCAAATATAAGGTAAAATATAGGAGTGGTTCAACAGTTAGCCCCTCCTTTATTTCCTTCTCTCCATTGCTTCCTTCACCAGATAATTCCAACCAAGCTGGCAATAATGCTCCTAATATGGTGGATCTTGCTCAAAACCTGGTTTATCATCGTCAAAAAAAACTTAATGTCACCAACCTACCATCACCATTGATGCCCTTCATTGAGGATCCACCACATTCTACTCTAGCTAACTCGGTGGATCTTTCTATTGCTCTCAAGGAAGGTAAACATGTTGTTTCATCTCCTTCCATATATGATAATGATTTTGGTTGGCCATCTCTTTTCAATGGTGCTCGTCATCCCAATTCTCATCCTATTGCTAGATTTGTGCCTTATGAGAATCTCAGCCATCTTTTCAAAAAAAATCTCTCTCTTTCTTCCACTTTCATCCCTACTTTCTATAGGATGCTCTTGCACATCCTAAGTGGATGGCTGCTATGGATGAGGAGATGGCGGTTCATGGTATTTGAGACTTGTTGCCCATCCTCCAAGTGTTACTCATGTGGCATGTAAATGGGTATTCACCCTAAAGTTTTTTTCAGACACACTATGATCGGTAACAAGGCATGTTTAGTAGCAAAAGGCTTTACATAGACCTACATGGTTGATTTTTTTTAGACATTCTCACATATGGCTCGTATCACCTCTGTGTGTACACTCTTTATTGGCCATGCTATGGAAGACACAGAGAGGGAGGTGAACGGATTGGATCTTAATCAGAATTACTAGTAGTTAATCGAATGATCATGAAAAATCAACAACCACACAATAAACAGTGAATTTTTATAGTGAGGAGTTGAATCACTTTAGCTTCCTACGTTCAATTTCCGAGGCAACAATCTTAGGATCTTACTAACCAGCCAAACAACTACAATCCACCTGGTGCACAACCCAAGGTCTTCCCTTCTCAAGGGGAACAAACAACTTGGTGTTACAACACATAGGTCTTCCTCAACTCAGAAGGAATATACCACCAGAAGCTCCCCGCTATCCGGCCTACTTCTATACTAAAGGGAAACAACCACCTAGTGTCTCATATGTAGATCTTCCTCAACATAAAGGGAAACAACCACCTGGTGTCTCACACACAGGTCTTCCTCTACACAAAGAGACTACGTCGAACACGTAGCCCCACACTTTACAAAGAAGTGATGCTATAAAGAAGTCTTCTTTAAAAGAAAGAATAGCAATAATGAGCACAAAGCCAACATGACTCAGAAAGATTGAAATAAAAAACTCAATGTCATTTGTTTAAGCTTGGCGAAGACGATCGATGTAGCTTTATGTGTCAAGTAGCTCTTTTTCCTCCAAGATGAATGCATTGAAGCTTGTTAAGGAGATGTTGAACTTGTCTCAAGATGAGAAGACGTGAAGTGGTTGAAAGATCTTTCAGTCTTCTTTTTCATGGAAGCTCATTGTGTTTTCTTGATGTGGCTTGCTAGAATCTCATATACTTATATGCGCTCGTGTGTGTTCTTTTTTTTTCTTGAAGGTTGTCAGTCATATATATGAACATGCTTGAGCTTGATGACTGTTGGAGTGTGAAGATAGTCGTTCTACCTTTCTTGAGTTGGTGCAACATCTAGAACCTATTTGGGTAGGTCTTTAGATTTTCCATTTTGTCTTGTAGACGTGCAGCTCAAGATCTAATAATAAGTCATAAAATATCTAAAAGAAGTTTTTTTTTAGGTCTTCTACAATTGGTGAGAAAATCTTCAGGATAAAGGATAGTATATAAGAGTCTCTATCCTTTTTATGTTCATGAGTGCTACACAATGAAATGATGTCGGTAGCCATGCAAATAGAAATATCAGGATGTGTATGGAGAGTTCTCTTTGTTCTATTTAGTTGTCATTTGTCTTTCTGCGAAGTGACGACACCTATTTGTCAAATAAGATTTTCTACAAAAATAGTGACATGCATTGCTCAATATCAAGCCCTTAAAGTCATTAATAACTTGATCTTACAATATAGTATAGAGATGTCATGTCATATTTTGAGAGAAAATGATCTAAATTTCAATGATAAATAGTTAATATATTCAGACAAATAAGATATTATATGTCAGACTATTAAGGCTTTTATCCAACCAAAAGAATGACTACAAAGAGTATGGCATGATAGTCTAAGCAACGGTCACTTCAACATATTCAAACAAGATTTATATATATATATATATATATATATATATTGTCATTCATAGAAATACAAAAATTATTTATACGAATTTTATTCACAATCATTTAACTCAAAAGAATCATATAATTGATTATGCAAACTTGAACATTAAGTAAATCTCAATATTGAATACATAATTGATTTAGAGTATTCAAGATGAAACTTAGTCGATTATTGATTTAATAGTTTGCCAATTATTTGAGTATTACATAGTGATACTTAATTAATTATCGAGTCTCTTTGTTGACTTAGAAAGTTCACACCTTTGAACGCTTAATCAATTACCATTGTGGACTTAGAAACTTTTCCACTATTAAAGACATAATCTCTTAGTTCATTCACTACATAGACTTAGAAAATTTTCATGTTTGAAAAACTTAATCGATTATTGACAACATTGTGTGGACTTAGATGAGTTCTTGAGAGAAGCAGCATAAATGATTATCGGTCTCCCTGTGTGAACTTAGAAACTTTTTAATGCCTTTCTTAGTAGGAAACATAATTGATTAAAATTACATTTTATGGACTTAATTAGAATATTTTTATGGTGTAGTTACTTAATTGATTATCGACCACTTGTTTGTGGACTTAGAATTTTCTTGATACCACAAAATAATTAATTATCGTTCATATCTCTATAGACTTAATTGATTATCATTTTGTTGTGTGGACTTAAGAAAAAACACTGAAGTCCAGACACAACGAAACATAATTGAATCAGTAGGCAAAGAAGGCATGAGTGATTAGCGATTGAAACTTGATCGATTATCGAAATAGTGACGTTGCCTATTGAATCCAATTTGCATGAGATCTATGACTAAGAAAATGAATATTCATATATAGAGTTTTGTTTAGTCACTCAATTGATGAGCATTTTGTTAATCACTCAAAACTAAGCATTGTTAGGGATATCACTGAAGTGCAACCTGCAACACTCTTCTCTATGGCTGCGAATCTTGGTTGGTGCATGATTCAAATAGATGTGAAAAATACCTTCTTTATGGTCATATGTAGGAAGAATTTTATATGGAGCAACCTCCAGGATATGTTGCTCAGGGGATACAAAGATCTGTAAACTTTGAAAGGCAATTTATGGCTCAAGCAAAGCCCGCCTAGTTTGATAAATTTAGTTAGATAGCCTCAATTGTGGGTTTGGTGCGTACTAAAGCTAATCACTTGGTCTTTACAAGGAAAAGTCTTACATGAATTGTTCTTATTATTGTTTATGTTGATGAATGATCTTCACTAGCAGTGATTGAGGAGGGATTACAACTGTTGTAAAGAAATATCTCCAAAAACATATTGTTACAAAGGACCTTGGTCGGCCACGATGTTTTCTTGGCTTAGAGGTGTCATACAACAAGAAAGGTATTTCTTTTTATCAAAGGAAATATATATTGGATTTACTTTAGAAAATAGGTCTCATTGATTGCAAACCTATAGATGTCCCTATGATCACTCAACCTAAGTTTTGGGATCAATCTGAGGATGATTTTCCTAATGATGGATGCTATAGATGATAGTTGGTAAGCTCATTTATTTGACTAATACCTAACCAGACATCATTTTTGCAGTTGATTTGTTGAGTTAATTCATTGAGAATCCAAAGAAATATCATTGAGAGATTGTTCTGAGAATTTTAAAATATGGAAACATGATCACTTACGTGTGAAGTTCTAATGTAGACTATGCAGGCTCTGTTTCTGATAGGAAATCCACCTATGGTTATTGTTGTTATGTTGGTGGTTACCTTATCGCTTCGTGCAGCAAGAAGTAAGAGTGTGGTAGGCCACTTAAATGCAGAAGCAAAATATCGGGTATGGCATGCACCACTGTGAAATGTTGTAGCTCCAATCTCTACTTGAAGATCTTGGATTTTCATATTCTGTGTATGGCGTGATCATTTGGATTCGAGTTTAGTGGTTTTAGCGTGATGCTTGGGACAAGGTGTGGCCATTGAGCCTTGGTTGGGGTTTTAGTGTGTGTGTGGGTGTTGTGGGTCGGAGGTTTGGCCCACATAGCCACAAGTTTTCTATTTGAGAATGAGATGGGGGTGGGAGACGCATTTTGAACACGGCCTTCTGCTACTTCCTAATCTCATTACCTCCTATTTCGGAGTTTTGTCGGCTTGAGCGACACGTGGCGTGTGCCGACCTATCACATGGCTTTTGGTTTATGAATGTGTCGGCTGGGTACGTTGCATTCTAAATGTTTTGGGTAGCCCCGATGCGTTCTGAATTCCAAAGTGTTTATCCCCTGTTTGTCGGCCAAACAGGGCAAATGCCTATGTTCGGCTATGGGGAGGCTCCCAGGAGGAGTCTTCGGTGATTTCAGCTCGAGAGCTATTGATTTGGCATGGTTTCCACTCGAGGGGGTGTATGAAGAGTGGAAACACCAATTGAATGGTGCTCTTCACGTTCTTCGCATTGGTATGGGAATTCTTTTGCTCTCTTGTGTTGTTTATATGCTTTGATGAATGTATGCTTTATGGTTTGATGAATGTATGCTTTGAGCTTGTACATGTGATTTCCCATTGAGTTAGTCAATTTGTAGTAGTTTAAGACATGTAAAATGAAGCTTTTTGAGGTTTTTGGGTGAGAAAAAAAGGGTTTGGGTTCTGTCTGAGAACGCGACAGGTCGGGAAGTCATGTTCGGGTCGCGGCCTTTTCATTGTGAACGCTGCTTATTGGGCGTCGCGTTCTAAATGCGTCTATCAACCAAACCGTTCTGCTTTATGAAGTGTTTGGCAATGTGGGTCCCATGGGGGCTCGATTTCAGTAGTCTTGTGCTAGTTTAATGTGCTTGAGTAGTGTAATGTTATTTAGTATGAATTAATGAGAATGAATGGTTTATCGATAACTAGAAGCTATTATGTATTATGAAGGTTATTTCCATGTAAGAGAATGTGGCTTATGAATAAATTGTTTAAAGGTTGTGAACGTGGGTTTAAAGTTGTAGTTTAGTAACAGATAAGGATCAGTTATGAATTATTGTGGTTTGACAAGTTTGATGGTCCGGCGCTTAATATGGAATGCCTCTCCAATCAGGTACCTCAGGTTCTTTGTAAGTCAGGTATATTTGTGCTCGGGGTTTGTCCCAGTACTGTGTGTAACGTCGAGGTTTCTGTCGTCTTTCTAGACACCCTCACTCATTTGTCGAGTAGTATGTCTAGCTGAGGGAAAGAAAGCATTGGGGAAGTGACTTGTGGTGTGTTGGTCTTTTTGTTCGGTCTCTTGTAGCACACTCGTGGTTAGGGGATAGACACTAGTGGTCCACAGCTAGTCCTGTGTTGCCACAGCCTCACTCTAAGCACTCCATAACCCTTAGAGGTGTGTCAGGCGTGGGTCTATAGCTTGTTGTCTACAGGTGACATTGGTTGGTCTCCACAGTTTCTATACTCGTAGAGGTGGAGCCGCAGTTGGACCGTTCGTCCGAGGCTATGAGACTAAGAGATGTTTTCCTGTGTTGGCTTGTCCAGGTAAGATACTAGCGTCATGAATCAATAGTCGTGACCCGAGTGTTAGCGTCACCCCTTCCGACTCTGCTTGTTGGCTTACTTCGTAACGTGGGATGTTGAACTCGATAAAGTACCATTCGTTTGTACCATTGGTCTATAGTTTCCTTGATTTCCTATCAGTAGCTTACTTTCAGTGTCCGTCTAGTTTTATCAGCTCTTAGATGATGATTTATTTCTAGATAACTGTAGCACCTTTGTTATTTTTATAATCATGAGTAGTTAGTTGTTTAGCTATAAGTAATGAGGTGTTATTTATGTTCGTTAGAAAGCATGCTTAGGTTCCAACTTTCTTTGAATTTCCTTTAAATTGTCATATGTGAGCTGACGGTGTAACTATGTTATTTGGTGCTTTTCTTTTGTTACACGTAGATTATATATATTGTTATTTTGAGAAATTTTCCTGTTGAGCCTATGACTTTGCGAGGCTCACATCCCAACACTCCCTTTTCAGGTGCTTTAGTGGCGTAGTTTCTCGGAGGTGGACCTGTACCACCATAGTAGTGTGAGCTTTGCTCTTATTATATACATCGGAGTATGGTCCATACTGTACTATGTTTCTTTTAGACATGTAATAATATATTGGGACAATGTAATCCTATGAACATATATAAGATCACGTACTTTATCATGTATCTTTATACCTATGTGGTTGTCTTTATATTCTTACTGGACATGTGTGTGAAATATCCCTTGCGAGACTTCACTCTATTCGCAAGGGGCAAATCTGAATAGGGAGTCTTTCCGGACATAATTATCTAGAGCCGCTACATTCTGAGTCGATGTTGACGCACTGTAGTGACGTGACACTCACCTGGCTGGTTAAGAGGTGACACTCACTTACACAAAATGGAAGCATCTTACACACACTGTTACGGAAGGTCTTCTATGTTGCATGAAATACCTATGCAGACCAATCACAAGAGAAGTAAATGGTAAAAATAGTAAGTTTAGTTCTCTACATCACACTAGTACACACAAAACATAGATACAATACCATAGTCTGTTCATTAGTTACATGCTTGGAAAAATTCTAAATACAAACGGTGGCACGACCACGACTTAACACAGTTTTAAAAAATTCTTAAGGTCGCCCAGCCTGAAGCATTTATGTAGCAAGGGGTTGGCTTGTTGAGAGAACCATGTCAGGGTGAAGAATCTGAAATGGGTTCAAATAAAGCCATGAGTTCTAAAAGAACTCAATAGAAAAAACCAAACATAAGCCATAGAGTAGACATGAAGAATAAAAATTGCATAAGGCAGATAACATGCATGCAAGGATAACAAGTTTTAGAACTTAAACAAATCAATCAGGCATCAATCTCTCCTGGGAGGTTTAACATATAGCTAATCTCCTGTTGAAATAGGAAGCAAACATGTACATATACATAACTAAATGTTGCCCAGCGAACTGAGCCTAAACTGTAGCGGTCCTCGTCATTCAAACCCGTTAGCCTAATAATGGACCTGACCCGACTCTGCCTCCCGTGATCGGGCCGTAGCCTCGCAAGGGATATCATTTACAAGTCCGTAGATATGTAAAGGAAACAGCTCAATATATATAAGATTGTCATCTCACAAATATTTACATGAAATATACATAGCCTTTTTCACAACTTTAGCCAGACACAACTACAAGAACGACCTGGGGCATACCCCGAGGTGTACAAAGAAAGAAAATTACACTGCTGGTGGTGCAGACCCAACTCCGCTACGTGCGGCTCCGAACTAGAAGAGGGGCGAGAAGCCTCCTGCTCTTCCTCACCTGAAAGAAGTAGGGGCGAGCCTCACGGTCACTGGCTCAATAGGGAAACTCCCACAAAAGCCGTACAAAACCAACTCACAAGTAAAGAAGCAGGAAGCTACACTAACAATTTATAGAACTATCCACGCAGGATATTAAAGCTGTAAACACTACTTACCGCATGCCATTAATCGAAATCAGCCTTTAATAAATAAATGGCAAACCACGCCAGGTGTACGTGCTAAAGTAGAAAACGCCACACTCGAGTCACGAAGACTGGTTCACGACACCAGCAACCGACCCGGACAAAGCACACAGGACTACCTCTCCGTCTCGCAGCCACGGACAAAAGGTCCAGCTGCCGCTCTACTAGAACAAGTCAAGAAACTGTGGAGACCAACCAACACCACTCCTGCAGACCACACTACCGTAGGTCCATGCCTGGCACCCTTAGGGTCTCCGCCTAAGCACCCTAAAGTGAGACACTGGAAAATAGGACTAGCTGGGGCCCAGTACGTCTACTGGTGTCCGTAACCCCCAACCACGAGCGCACTACAAGCGACAAAGCACAAACTCTCACAAGTCGTTGTCCTACTGTCGTCTTTCCCTCAGCCGACGTACAACTCTACACAAGAGCGAGGGTGTCCAGGAAGACAATACAGACCTCGATGGTACACAAGTATCGGGACAAGCCCCGAGCACTAATGTGCCTAGCTCACACAAAACCTGGGGCTCCCAACTGCTACTTGCCACGCACACACAAACCACGTGAACACTCCGCACAACTCACGTGAACAACACGTCAACCATGAGAACAACTTACTTCTCGAGCTCTACAGGTGCCAATGCACCGCTTACCATTACCATGCACGACAAATAATAATAATCTGATAATTACACAAGCATGCAACACCAATGCCCTCGGAACCCTGAATGCAACAGGGTCTACTGTCGCCTTCTGAACGCGACGCCCCGATATGTTGCGTTTAGAAGCAGAACGCGACGGGTCGAACTGCCGCGTTTAGAACGCGACAGAAAGGTCCGTCGCCTTCACAGGCATACCCTAATCCGGGATCCCATCTCCGGATCTCCCATACAAACCATATAACGATGTAAAAACCAATTATTCATGCTATATTCATTGTCCTAGCATGGTATCTAGCCTCTATAAAGCAATTAACAAGCCACACATGCATCACACCAATCCATGACATAAAACGGGGCAGAATCTCCCTACCTTCGCGAAGAATGCAAATAACGACGTTACCCCGGCGTTTCCCCTGCTCCGTGCCACGTCCTCGTGCGAGACCGCCGAAAACGACACCAGAACGTCGAATCGCCCGAAAACCACCGCAGCAACCCTTCCTGGCCGAGCAGAGCTTTCTGAGCTCTGTTCGGCCGACCTAAGCTTAAACGTCTCATAGTTGAGAACGTCGCGTTCTTGTCACGACGGTAGGGTATGTCGCGTTCTCAACTATGAGACATTTTAAGCTTAGGTCGGCCGAACAGAGCTCAGAAAGCTCTGCTCGGCCAGGAAGGGTTGCTGCAGTGGTTTTTCGGGCGATTCGACATTCTGGTTCGTTTTCGGCGTGGTCTCGCCACGAGAATGTGGCACGGAGCGGGGGAACGTCGGGGTAACGTCGTCTTTTTGCATTCTTCGCGAAGGTAGGGAGATTATGCCCCGTTTTATGTCATGGATTGCGTGTTGCATGTGTGGCTTGTTAATTGCTTTATAGAGGCTAGATACCATGCTAGGACAATGAATAGAGCATGAATAATTGGTTTTTACATCGTTTTATATGGTTTGTATGGGAGATCCGGAGATGGGATCCCGGATTAGGGTTACTGCCTGTGAAGGCGACGGACCTTCCTGTCGCGTTCTAACATGACAGTTCGACCCGTCGCATTCTGCTTCTAAATGCGACATATCGGGGCGTCGCGTTCAGAAGGCGACAATAGACCCTGTCGCATTCAGGGTTCCAAGGGCATTGGTGTTATGCATGCTTGTGTAATTATCAGATTATATTATTTGTCGTGCATGATAATGGTAAGCAGTGCATTGGCACCTGTAGAGCTCGAGAAGTGAGTTGTTCTCATGGTTGACGTGTTGTTCACGTGAGTTGTGCGGAGTGTTCACACTCTCTCTTGTGTAGAGTTGTACATCCGGCTGAGGAAGACGGCAGTAGGACAGCGACTTGTGGGAGTTTGTGCTTTGTCGCTTGTAGCGCACTCGTGGTTGGGGGTTTACGACATCAGTAGACGTACTGGGCCCCAGCTAGTCCTATTTTCCAGTGCCTCACTTTAGGGTGCTCAGGCCGGAGACCCTAAGGGTGCCAGACATGGACCTGCAGCAGTGTGGTCCGCAGGAGTGGTGTTGGTTGGTCTCCACAGTTTCTTGACTTGTTCTAGTGGAGCAGCAGCTGGACCTTTCGTCCGTGGCTGCGGGACTGAGAGGTAGTCCTGTGTTCTTTATCCAAGTTGGTTGCTGGTGTCGCGAACCAGTCTTCGTGACTCGAGTGTGGCTTTTTCTACTTTAGCAAGTACACCTGGCGTGGTTTGCCGTTTATTTATTAAAGGCTGATTTCGATTAATGGCATGCGGTAAGTAGTGTTTACAGCTTTAATATCCTACGTTGATAGTTCCATAAATTGTTAGTGTAGCTTCCTGCTTCTTTACTTGTGAGTTTGGTTTTGTACGGATTTTTGGGGAGTTTCCCTACTAAGCCAATGACTCGTGAGGCTCACCCCTACTTCTTTCAGGTGAGGGAGAGCAGGAGGCTTCTCGCCCCTTCTAGTTTGGAGCCGCACCGTAGCGGAGTTGGGTCTGCACCACCAGCAGTGTAATTTTCTTTCTTTGTACACCGGGGTATGCCCCAGGTCGTTCTTGTAGTTGTATCTGGCTACAGTTGTGAAAAGGCTATGTATATTTCATGTAAATATTTTGTGAGATGGCAATCTTATATATATTGAGCTGTTTCTTTATATTTCTACAGACTTGTGAATGGTATCCCCTAAACACCCACGTTTTAACTTGTGGGAAGAAACCATCGTCACGGTTGACAACTCATGTATGATGCCGACCATGAGATTGTCCTAAATAACCATCCCAGGAAGAGAGTCATAAGAGCTTTCCAATGAGGCCATAACGTAGAATGCATAAGTTCATGTAGCAACGAGGAAATCAAGATGATAGAGAACATCTGGTTATGCCTACCTTTATGTGGGGAAGAAAATCCAACCAAAGCTTCACTTGAAAATTGGGAGGCCAACTCTACAGGAAGCTGCAATGGCTCCAAGCTCTAACCTTCAGTTTTCCCAATAGAAAAAGATAGAAGGTTGGCTGGGAGGATGGTCACCAAAGCTATAAAAGGGTTAAAATCCAAAGTGGGTGATACTAACAAGAGGATCCGAACACCTGGCCAGCATGCAGACCAAGGAAGATATTAATCCAATGGAGATGATTGATGGGACGATGAGTGGAAGGTTTTTCACAGGCCAACAGCGTGATCTTCGGAAAAGGTATGAGTTGTTCTGACAAGTATAGGGGTCTACGCTAGAAAGTTGACAGGCCACAGGGATCAGATGATGACGACCATTTCTAGTAGTCTAACAAAAGCACAAGCACTAAGAGATTATACTCAACTCTAATTCGATTAGAGAACATGGAAAATATTGATTAGAGAACAAATAACTTTGACTGGAGGCCAGTCGATTACTAACAATGGTCACATAGATTGGAGAACAAAATGGAGCTTCTACTGAACCATTCTAAGTATTAACCTTTTAATATTGGTGATGACAAAATCATACTTATCATAAAATCCTTAATATACTTAATATCACTATTATCTTATGAATATAATATTTTTATTGCTCCACGAAACGATTTTTACTGTTCAATAACTTCGTCATACTAGTTTTGGTCAGGATCAGTGAAGCTAACTTTGTCATATACGAAGTCTTACTTCGACCAACAGCGATATAAACTAACCAGTCGAAGCTTCACTTCGTTATATACGAAGCTACACTTCGTTATATATGAAACTTCACTTCGACCGACAATGATGAAAATGACCAGTCGAAGCTTCACTTCATCATATACGAAGCTACACTTCATCATATACGAAGTTTCACTTCAATCACAATGATGAAAGCTGACCAGTCGAAGCTTCACTTCGTCATATAAGAAGTTTCCCTTCGACTGGAACATCGATTGGTGACTAAAACATCTATTGCTAACTAAGACATCTATTGCTGACTACAAGGATCAATTGGTGACTAAAACATCAATTGCTAACATCGATTGCTAACTAAGACATCAAGTGTTGACTACAAGGCATCGATTGGTGACTAAAACATCGATTGCTAACTACCAACATCAATTGTTAACTAAGACATCGATTACTGACTACAAAGCATCGATTGGTAACTACCAAACATCGATTGCTAACTAAGACATCGATTGCTGACTACAAAGCATCAATTGGTGACTAATATGGTTTATATTATGGGGTAAAAAAAAGTTATCTTTATCTAGAGTGTCAAAGTTCAGAAACAAACGTTTAAAGGTAAGTTTAGAGGTTCTGAACCTAAGGTCCCACACACAGAATATTACAATTCTACCTCCCCCTCCCCCCCCCCCCCCCTTAAATAAATTTTTGTCCTCGAAATTTCAAAGTTTACTTACCAAATAATTGGGGATACGCATCTTTCATTCCTTCCTCATACTCCCAAGTTTCTTCTTCTATACTGGCACTTTTCCACAGCACCTTCACCATGGGAAACTTTTTATTTCTCAACACTTGCTCCTTGTGGTCTAGTATTTTCACTAGCCTCTCCTCCACAGTCAGGTCTGGCTAAAGTTCTAATTCCTCATGATTGATGATATGAGTGAAGTTTGCCACATACTTCTTCAGCATAGACACATGAAAGACATTGTGGATGTGGGACCATGATGGTGGTAAGGCGAGCTGATAGGCTACCATCCCAACTCTGGCTAGTACTTCAAATGGTCCCACATACCGGGGAGCTTTCCTTTCTTAGTGAACCTTAAAAAACCCTTAGTCGGAGATACTTTCAAAAATACATGATCTCCCATGGAGAATTCCAACGGTCTTCTCCTTTTATCAGCATGACTCTTTTGCCTATCTTGTGTTGCTATGATCCTCCTCTTGATCAATCTGATTTTCTCTATACAATCTTGAATCAAATCTAACTCAATTAAACTCTTGTCCCCCACTTTAGACCAACATATGGGGGTCCTACAAGGCCTTCCATACAATGCTTCATAGGGTGTCATACCATACTAGAATGATAACTGTTATTATAGGTAAATTTAACCATGGTAGTTGGTGATCCCAATACCATGTCAATCGAGACTGTATGCCCTCAACATATCTTCTAGGGTCCTGATGGTTCTCTCAGATCGCCCATCAGTTTGGAGATGATAAGCTAAGCTGAATTTTAATTGGGTCCCCAAAGCTGATTGCAAGTTTTTCCAGAGCCTAGCAGTAAACTTGGAATATTTATCAGAAATGATGAAAATGGGAATTCCATACAATCTGACTATTTCTTTGATGTACAATTGAGCCAGGCTTTCCATTGATTGGGTCTTGGTGAAAGCAGAAAAGTGTGCCGACTTGGTAAGTCTGACGACAATGACCCAATGGCATCATGCTTCATTCTGGTCCAAGGCAACCCTGATACAAAATCCATATTAATTTGTTCCCACTTCCATACTGGAATTTCAATCTTCTGCATCAAACCAGCTGGTCTTTGGTGCTCAGCCTTAACTAGTTGATAGGTCAAATATTTACTCACCATCTCTACAATGTCTTTCTTTATACCTTGCCACCAAAACTGCTTTTTTAGATCTCTATACATCTTGAAGCTGCCAGGGTGAACCGAATACATTGATTTGTGTCATTCTGACAATAACATCAACCTAGTTTCTTCTTCATCCTTTGGCATACATATCTGACCTTGAAATCTAATTACCCCCAAGTCACCTCTAACAAAACCTGGCCTATTTAATAATCCATGCAATATTTGGTCTTTCAACTGGTCTCCTTGATTTGGCCCAGAAGTGTAGATCCCACCTTCAAACCAGCAAGCATAAAACTCTTTACTTCCTGACTAGGGAGTAAGCAATCAATTCATCCATCTCTCTCCAATGCTGATGAAATTGCAAAGCAATAAGCCTCTTCCTGCTTAGAGCATCAGCCACAACATTAGCCTTTCCTAAGCCTTTCCTGGGTGATAATTCACTGAGAAGTTGAAATACTTCAGTAACTCTAACCATCTGCATTGCCTCAAATTTAGATCCTTTTGAGAGAAGATGTACTTTGAACTCTTATGGTCAGTGAATACCTTAATTTCTCTCTATAAAGATAGTGACACCAAACCTTAAGTGCATGCATAATGCTACCAGCTCTAAATCATGAGTTGGATTGTTCTTTTCATGGTCTTTTAGTTGCCTGGAGGCATAAGCCACTACGCTACCATACTATATCAAGACACACTGATTCTCTTAAGAGATGTGTTAGTGTAAAGTACAAACCTCCTAAGCCATGGGTAAAGTGAGCACAAGCACTGAGGTGAGCTTTTCTTTCAACTTCTAAAAACTACACTCGCAATCGCTGGTCCACACATAAGGTGCTCCTTTCCTAGTCAATGAGTCATGGGCAATGCCAATGAAGAGAATCCTTCAATGAATCTCCAATAATACCCAGCTAGTCCTAAGAAACCCTGACTTCGGATGGATTCATGGGTTGCTCCAATTCAAAATGACTTCGACCTTGTTGGGGTCCACAGACACACCATTCCCTGAAATCACATGCCCCAAAATTGTACTTTTGATGGCCAAAATTCACACTTGCTGATTTAGCATAAAGTTGATTCTTCCTCAGAGTTTCTAATACTATCCTCAGGTGTTCTACATGTATTTCCTCCGTAGGGGAGTAAACTAGAACATCATCTATAAACACCACCACAAAATTATTCAAGTAGGGCTGAAAAATTCTATTCATCAGATCCATGAACATTGTTGGTGCATTGGTTAACCCAAAGGGCATCACTAGAAATTCATAGTGTCCATAACGGGTTCTGAACGCAGTCTTGGGAATATCCTCTTCCCTAATTTTGAGTTGATGATAATCAGACCTCAAATCTATCTTGGAGAACACAACTGCAGATTGAAGTTGGTCAAACAAATCATCAATTCTAGGTAATGGGTACTTGTTTTTCATAGTTACTTGATTTAATTTCTTGTAATCTATACACAACATGAGGAATCCATCTTTCTTCCTGAAAAGCAGAACCGGGGCTCCCAAGGTGACACACTAGGCCTGATGTAACCCAAATCTATCAACTCTTGCAATTGCTTCTTTAATTTTGCAAGCTCGACCAGTGCCAATCTATAAGGAGCTATAGATATTGGAAGGTGCCCGACATGAGTTCAATAGTAAAGTCAATCTCTCTATGAGGAGGGAGGCCTGGCAAACTATCAGGAAAAACATCAGAAAATTGTTTACAACTTTTATGTCCCTGACAGATTGTTGCTTATTCTCAGAGGAAATAGAAAGCACACAAGCCAGGTACCCTTGACACCCACTTCTTAACCATTCTTGGCCTTGAGGGATGATATTAAATTCTTGGGGTTGCAACTCTTAGGACATTGGTAACTAAACTTTTTTACTCCAGGTTTCTCAAAGGTCAGAGTCCTATTTCGACAATCTAGCACTGCAAAATGATTAGCTAGCTAGTCCATTCCCAAAATCAGATTATAATCTTGCATATCAATTATGTACACATAAGCAGGGAGCTCATGATCCCCATTCTTATACTTATACTGGGAATGGCTAAGGAGAGGGTAGCTATCTGACCATGGGACAATCAAAAGGCATACCTCATCAAGTAAAGCTACTTCCTTTATCAACAAGTTGGCAAATTTGCGAGATATAAAAGAATGAGTGGCCCCCGGATCAAATAAATTCTTGCATGCACTCCCTCAGTTTGAAGAATACCTTCAGCCATAGTCGGTGATTCCATCGCTTCTTCCTTGGTCAAGGCAAAAACTCTGGCCTGCCCTCGGGGTTGTTGCCTTGGGGCTTGCTGCTGATGCTGGGGACAGTCCTTAACCATGTGTCATGTCTAGCCACAACCAAAACATCTCCCAGTTGCCTTCCAACATTTAGTCCCTGGGTGTCTTCTGTCGCACTAAGCACAAAATGGCTATCTCTTACTGCCTCCTTCTAGGTGCCCCGTGAAAGGCTACTTGTTCTTCTCCTTCTTGTCCTTCTCAGGCAAGCTCCTTTTCTTCTTAGGTCTGGCACCTTTGTCCTTGACATACTCCTCATATTCCACTTCGACTATAAAGGCTATCGTCAAAGCAGTGGTCATAGTCTGAGGATCCATAGGTGCCACCCTACTGAGCACACTAGGCTTCAAACCTCTAACAAATTTATTTACTCTTCTGACTTCATCACTGCATATGTGGGGTGCATATTTTTCCAAATTGGTGAACATAACTTCATATTCAGATACACTCAAATCATTCTGCTCCAGCTGCAGAAACTCTAGCTCTTTCTTGTCCTTGATGTGCTGAGGGGTGTAGTTCTCATAGAATACTTGCAAAAATTACTCCAACGAATATCATCAGTCCTTCCCTTGAAGATTTTTCTCATCATGCATTGCCACCAGTCATCAGCCCTATCTTGAAGCATGTAGGTGGCTAGGGTCACCTTATCCTCCTCTACACATCTTATAGCTATGAAAAATCTTCTCCATTTCCCTGATCCAACCTTCCACTTCTTCCGGTTGACTGGTTCCAATAAAAGTCGAAGGTCCCAATTTCTTGAATTTCTCTATCAATGATATTCCTGCTCCCCTAGCTAGCTGGGGAGTACCAGGGTTCCTCATTATGGTTTACACAAACCCTTGAACAACTGCATAAATGCAGTAAGTCGGGAGTGGCAGAAGCTCCTTGGGATCACCAGTTTGGTGTCTTGTGCTCCCCCAGAGGATCCTCCAACGTGGGTTCTTCATAACTGGAAGTATCCAACATTTTCCCCTTCAGTCCATACTCTTGAATCAAGCCACCTAGTTAGAGACTAACACCTCCAAATGAAATTTCTACCGCTCAGCTCCTAAGAACAGAAGTTATAAATACTCAAAAGCACACATGCTCTTATTCTTATTAACATTTTATTAAGTGAATGGTCACAAATTGACCTTATTCCATAACCAAGGCTCTGATATCATCTGTATGACGTGACACCCTTCCCAGCCGGTTAAGAGGTGACACTCACTCACACAAAACGGAAGCATCTTACACACACTGTTATGGGAAGGTCTTCTGTGCTGCATGAAATACCTATGTAGACCAATCACAAGAGTAGTACATGGTTAAAATATTAAGTTTTAATTCTCTGCACCACACTAGTACACACAAATTAGTTACATGCTAGGAAAAATTCTGAACACAAAAGGTGGCACAAGCACGACTTAAACACGGTCTTAAAAAAATCCTTAAGGTCGCCCAACCTAAAGCATTTACGTAGCAAGGGGTTGGCTTGTTGAGAGAACCACGTCAGGGTGAAGAATCTGAATGGGTTCAAACAAAGACATGAGTTCTAAAGGAACCCAGTAGACAAAACCAAACATAAGCCATAGAGTAGACATGAAGAATATAATTGCACAAGGCGGATAACATGCATGCAAGGATAACAAGTTTCAAAACTTAAACAAATCAAGGCATCATCAAATCTCTCCTGGGAGGTTAACATATAGCTAATCTTCTGTTGAAACAGGTTTTGACTCCTTCATCTCCATGATTATATATTTTGGTGATAACAAAACTTATCATAATATTTTTATATTTATCTAAATCATGTGTATTTACCTTAATATCTGTAATGCCCTGACGCGGAATATCGGAACGGGATTACAGTTATTAAATAGTACAGAGCGAGAAAATAAATGCAACCATTGCACAAATGGAGTAATACCCAATAAACTCAATTTCATTAATAATCCTCCGAACTTCATTACAATCACTAATATATCACCACTTCATAGACTAACTATTACATCAACGTATCAGAGCTAGAACTAGGGCCCAGAGTACTTTATTGAAAAACCAAACTAATACATCAAAACTATCTGACTCATTCTATACTAACTATCTACTAAGCAATGTTGATGAACGGGTCACTCCTGAGCATCGTCCTCAGTCCCATCCTCTGAGTGTGGTCATCGTCAAACTCACCTGAAACATATTAAATAAAAAGCAGGATGAGCGAATAACGCCCAGTAGGACTTAATATCTCATGAACACAAGCATGGTTTAAATAATTAATGTCTTAATGGCATGTTAACTAGAGAGAAGAGTCATGTAGAACAAGTAATGATAACGAAATAACAATAGCATCTGTTACAGGAAAAATAGCTCAACGAGGATGATAATAGAATGGCCATGTAACGATATATCATGTAATTTGCACAACGTGCTCTAGTAATGATACAAGTATACTGGTATAGATAGTACTTTGATTGTCATAGATTATCTTGATAGTATGCTAGCACTGGATGCATGCCGTAACACATCCTTGATCATTTTAACTCCCATGGGCACTGGCACTTTTCAGGCTCTCCTCCTAGGACCTGATCGGGCCCCATTGCGTGGCATTAGTTATTTCTTTATCTTAGACAATCACAAGAATGGCCAATAGAGTACCAAGAAGAGATAAGAGAGTACTAGACGAGATAGATGAGAGCGTAGAGAGAACGTGAACAGATGAGAAGATATAGAGAGCAGGTGAGAAAGGGGTATTATCGTATAATCGTTAAACATCGATAGTAATGGTTGCACGGCCACCATTGCGGGCCGGCAGTCTGGTAGAAGTCACCACCGCCCACTAGTCGTGCTGTGTACACAGGCTAGATGGTCCGGCGTGATCAAAAGATAAGGAAAGAACATACTAAGGCCATGATCGTACTGATCCCTAAGGTGTAACCAGCTCGTCGGCAATGGACGTACGCCAAGCCAAGAAGACTTACGGAGGCCTTGACAAGGAGTCCCTGGCCCAGTCGAGAGTATTCCCGATGGAGAGGTGGTCCAAGTCAGAGAAGGTGTATAGAAAACGGGTCCGTCGTGCTTCGAGTGCTCGAAGGCCGAGGGAAACGGTAACGGTGTACAAAAATACACGTATAAAACGAAGACAAACGTGATTAATTAAATAGGAAATTTAGTCATTTATTTCGCTAATTTACCAGATACATTATTGCATAAATTA
>CM024758.1:123301590-123353388 GCA_014218235.1 Colocasia esculenta | reverse complement strand
CCAAAAGTTTTCCATTTCTCCAAATCCCATGATGGGCTATCAACACACATTGTTGGAGTCTACCCATATGTTTATTGTAATTTGTGATTCACTTTTGCACACATGATAGGGGTTCTCCAACTTATTCCTAATTAGTCACAATAATTCTTAAACTTGGTCCAAATTATTTTTTCTTGACCTAAATTTCTTGATGGGTCATTAGAGAATATTATTTAAAGTATAACTATTATTTTTACAAAATTTCTAGATGCATTTATACATATGCGATAATGGTGCGTATGTTCTAGTTTAAATAATATTTTCGATTTATCTCCTATTTTCTGATTATCAAAATCCCGGGGTGTTACAGCCTGCACCCGAGTAATAGCCATAACCCGTCCTCGACCCCTGCTGAAATGGTGGTCCTCTGCCTCACTCTGCCAGGGCTGCTGCTGCTACACTCCTCTACCATAACCATACTCCTTAGGATGGGGACAATTCCGAATCAAGTGTCCTGAGTGATCACAATTTTAACATCTATAGCCCGGTGGGACCATGGGCTGCCTCGCTATACTTTGCTATGATTCCTCCACATCTAGTCTATAGCCTCGTCCCTACTGAAAAGTCTACTGGCGACTCCTCCTCGGCCTCTGAATATTTTCTTCAACTTTCAGCCCCATTTGCTGAACCCTGAAGAAATGGTCCTGCTAATGCCTTCCCCTTGCTAACTCTTGGGGATTGTTGTGGTAACCAAAAGCTACCGACTCCCCCAACTGACGAGTCTGCATGGACTCTCCAAGGTGGATGCTCGCTATGCTGCCTCCTCCACAGTCCAGCACAAAACAGAATCATCGCATTCTGCAACTCTGCTCACAATCCTCGAATGAAATATTCTACCATCATCGTATTATGGTAACCACATAAGGTGCATACCTACTCAATGCCATGAACCTCATCTGATATTCCAGAACTAATGAATTTCCCTGTTGTAATGTTCTGAACTGCTCTCTCTTAGCCTACTGAATTTGTACTGGAAAGAATGTATCATTAAATGCCATTAGAAACTCTGGCCAAGTGTTGGAGTCGTCTACCCTTCCTGTAAATGTTGTCTGCCATCTTCAACCTCCACCATTCCTGCACGAAACCTCGTAGCTGATATGTAGCCAAAATCACCCTGTCCATCAGTGACACTCATATTGACAAAAACTCTCTCTATTTCATGCACCCAGTGCTCCGCTGTACCTAGGTTGGGACCTCCCGTATATGTAGGCGGTTGAAACCTCAAGAATCTCTCCACTTGCATAATTGACTCCTCCATTGGACGCACTGGTATACTGGTGGCACTAGTACAACTGGGGGTACCTCAACTCTTGGTGGTGGTGGGGGTGGTGCTACTAACACTGGCACTGCCTCCTCAACAACCTGAGGCCCTACCGCTGCTGGCTGACCAGGACCCTACTGGTCTAGCCTCGTTGTATCTCTATAATGCTCTTCCATAACCTCTAAATCAACTGATGTGTTGTTTCTTCTGTCTCATCTCCCCCACCTCCCCAATCTCTTCTGTCGGCCATCTCAAATCTTGCACATACAGCATTCCAAACCACACAACTTACTAAAGAAATCATTCTAAAACCAGGGTCAACTACCAGAAGTGGATAAAGCAGAGATCGAGCTATGTAATCTCCCAGTTCATTCATATTTACATGGACCTTGCTCTGATACCAACTGTGATGAACTGTGTCGCTCAAACCCATTAACCTAATAATGAGCTTCATCCCACTTCGCCTCCCACGAATCGGCTGAAGTCTCGCAAGGGATATCAACACATATGTCCATGGAAATATAAAAGAACACACTGAATATATATAAGATTGCACATCTCATATATATTTACATAAGGATTACATGGCCAAGTCTCAACAAAAGTCACAGTACGAAGTACAATAGCCTGGGGCATACCCCGAGGCACAACAAAAAAGAAAATTACACTGTTGGAGGTGTAGACCCAACCCTACGATGTGGCTCAGAACTAGAAGATGGATATGTACCCTCTTGCTCTCCCTCACCTAAAAGGAGTAGGGGTGATCCTCACAAGTCATTGGCTCAGTAGGGAAACTCCCTCAGTAGCCGAAACAACACTAAACGCATGAGGAGTAGGAGTAAAGCAACTATATAAATAATCAACAGAACTATCTGAGCATGGAGCTGTAATAGCAATTAAAGAATAATGCTAAGGTAGCATTATGAATTTCACTTCTTTAAATAAACGACAAACCACGCTCAAACGTACAAGCTAAAGAAGTGTAATGCCAAACATGAGTCACGAAGACTGGTTCGCGACACCAGCTACTGACCCGGACAAGCAACACAGGTCTACCTCTCAGCCTCGCAGCCAAGGACGAAAGGTCCAGCTACCGCTCAACCTAAATAGAACCAACAAACTGGGAGACTAAACCACACTGTTGGATCGAAAATGACACAATAGATGTCCTAGAGAGGGGGTGAATAGGACTTCTTGCTTTTAAAATTTTCTTCTGAAATTGCACAACACTAAATATATTCGTAGTACTTAGTGTGGTGTGTGTGATTCAAGTGTAAACTAGGCCCGAGAACCAATCACACAGTATGCACAAGGACTTATCCTGGTTCGGCCCTTCCTACATGGAAGTCCTACATCCAGTCCTCAAGTCAACCACTTGAGATTTCCACTAATCTGCCAATAAATTGGCTTCTCTCACCCTTGAGAGGAAATACAATCCCACATGCTCCCAAAGAAGTCTTCCCAAATAGGGGAACAACAACTACCTTACAAAAAGGCCTTCCCTGCATAGGAGGGAAAAATGCAGAACAACCTTCTGCAAGAATTACACAAGAAAAACAATAAGGAGACACTTGTATGTTGCCTCAGAGCTGAGCACAAACATACACTAAATTCAGAAGGATTTTAACAGATTAGAAATCAGACTCAAATCGTATCTGAATGAGCAAGGTGGACTCAGAGAATGAGCAATTACAATTGCCACCCAAACACAAGACTTCTAAGAAAACTTAGAGAGCTTCAAAGATTTTTGCTGAAAAGGGGAGCTCTCAACTTGGCTTACAAGAAGGCTTGTGTATTTTCTGGCTTGAGGGAATTCGAAGTTTGAAGCACAAAGAAGTTGCAAAGGCTTGTGTTTCCACTATATGTTCTTTCTTTCAAACTTCAGCTTCTTTTAAATAGCTTCAGAATATAGCAGTTTGAAAGATGGCCGTTGGAATTCGCCCGTTTGACGAGAGCTCTAAAATCATTTGGATTTGCAAGGCTTGTTATCCATTGAATCTTGTGTCTTGCTTCTTCCAATGTCTTCAGATGTGGGTTGCACCTTCACAGCTAGACAGATATCTTCTCAACTGGTGGACTGTGAAGGTAGCATACTATAAATGTGCTCCAATAAATGTCTACAACAAAGACAAGACAAAAAGGAAGAAATCTCCATACCTTGAGGTAGGTAAGTAAAAGGAGTACAAAAGAAGGCATGGAAACCTCGTATAGGTGTGCTTTCAGATAGAAAGAGTAGACAGAAGATATGCTAAAAAGGTAGGCATGGGTCTGCTAGTGGTAGGAAAGTCTTGTCAGATGCCATGCGCCTGTAATTTCATAAATGCACTGTATCTTTTGTATCCATGAAAATCCGGAACAAAGACGTGAAGAACACACAACTCAGTTAAAAAAATATTTCAGAAATAATCTGTGCAGGATTTAGATGAATATTTTAAGTATAGTATGACTTGTCCTGTCAGAGAAATAATAATAAAATAATAATAATCTGATGATCAATAAAATGTTTAAACAATGAAGATTCTCATTAAAAAAAATGTCCAAGATGATTAGGAAACAAGATTAGATTAATTGTTTAACCTTAGTGCAGAAGAGTATTACGTATAGAATGATAGTGAAGTCGAATTCATAAGATCATACAATTCGACTGTAGAAGTTGTAGATAGAATAGGAGTGATTCGACTTCAATAAGAGAAACAATGCAATTCGACTAGGCAGACATACAGAAAATTTGTTCTGAAACATTCGATGTATCAGTCAAAGATGACAGTCGGATAATGAAGTTAGATTTATAAGACATTCATTCGACTGTAAGAGTTGAAGTCGACAGTCGAATCATGAAGTTAGATTTATGAAGCATTCGACTGTAAGAGTTGAAGCTGACAGTCGAATCATGAAGTTAGATTTATGAAGCATTCGACTGTAAGAGTCGGATCCGACAGTCGAATCATGCATAATGGTGTGTACTTAGAAAAATTCCTTGGTTGTTTTGACTTCGATCTGAAGGAGTCGGAGTCTGAAGTCGGATTTCAGTATGCTATAGGGAGAGTCTGTGGACTTAGACAATTTTTTGAGATGGAGTTTTTGTCGTGTTATTGACTATAGTATATTCTGTATAATTTTTGTGATATGTATTGGATATATTTGCTTTGTGGAAAGTCTATTTAAAAGTATTGTCATAGCAAAAATATTATATATCTTAATTTCCTTAGGGGTAGTTGCTCAACAATTCTCCCCCTTTTTGTTAATGACAAAAATTTTGAATAGATAGTGAAAATCAAACATGTTGAGGTATAATTCTTTCTATCTTTCTCCCCTTTGGCATTAACAGAAAGGATAGCAAACCATAAGGAAGATAAGAAATAAACCGATCAGAAACTGCTTTCATAAGGAAGAGAAGAAGTACATAACATGGTGTTTATGTAAGGCCCTCGAATCTGTTGCATTATTGTATTGCATGTAAATAATCATGTTGTGTATGTACGTATGTAAATATCTACGTAAGTACTAGTTAGTATACTATTGCATGCATGTGTATAAATTAGATGTAAATAATGTATGAAGGTTATGATGGTAGAGTGTACGTAATAGTATACATATGGAACTTATATAGGTGTAAGTTGTGCATGGTTTCTGCATGTTTTAGAGTTCTGGCCGAAGGGCAGATTGGCGTCAATATCAACAGATGTCGATATGGTGTCGGCGTCAACCATATGGACGCCAACACACTAACCCCAGCGTCCAGCGATGTGGACGCCAACTTCTCTGACCTGCATGCGTGCAGAGCCCAAATTTCGGGAGCAAGCTAGCTCACCCATTGGGGAGCTGTCTCCAACGGTCTGAAAGCCCTCTTGTCCTCCTGCGTGGAGAGAGAGCTCCCCTCCTCATATACAAGCCCTTCTTGCAACCCTCAGCCCTCTCTTGGCTCTTTGCAAAGAGAACGAAGACAAACCCTAGTTTATGTGAGAAGGACTGACTTTGCAAGCCTAGATCCGGGAATTTGGAGCTTCATCCGGACATCTACAACGACTGGGAGATAGCTGGAGCATCAGGGAAGCTTCCCCGATCTCGCTTTGGTGTCTACATCAGTCAAACCCCTAGGAAGGTGTCTTTGGAGGCTTCTTGTGGACTACCCAAGGAGAGCTTCACCGCCATTTTAGATCCCTTTGGAGTATTTTCAGAGGCAAGTAACCCTACCCTCCGCCATGTTATGTC
Organism: Colocasia esculenta; assembly: GCA_014218235.1. Classification (NCBI taxonomy): domain Eukaryota; kingdom Viridiplantae; phylum Streptophyta; class Magnoliopsida; order Alismatales; family Araceae; genus Colocasia; species Colocasia esculenta. The sequence goes on along the minus strand of CM024758.1, from coordinate 123,347,876 downwards.
AAGTAGGGTTTTATAATTTTTTTTATGTATTTTTCCTCGCGTCCTAGATCTCCCTTTCACCTTTCATTTGGAGTTCGGTCTGTGTTTCTGCACAGACAGGAACATCTTGGCGTCAATGCCCTTGACGCCGAGATCCCTGGTATGCGTCCAGCGATCTTGCCGTCCACTCTGGAACGGCCAGAGACCGCCGCCAAGTTCGTCGGACAGAACAGTGAACTGTTCTGTCCTTCTATATGATTAATTTCGACGTGTTTTTGCGATGAGGATATAATGTAACTCTTATATGCTATGGATCTAGCTAATGTGATGAATGGGAGAATGATTAACATTTATTTTGTGGGTGGTTGAGTTTATTCGTCTATCTAATGTGTATGCGAAAAGAATGGCAATGTGTATTCACCATGATCCTAATGATCCGTGGCAAAGTTTTGTTGCCCAAATTTGTTAGACCATGTATGCATGATCCTATCTGTGCTCTGAGTTTCTGATATTTTTCCCCTGCTTGTATGGTTATTGAAATTTCTACTTTGGGAAATAGAAATCATGCGTAGGTCATGTTAAATTCCAGTAAATTGCTTGTGTGCTCAATAATTGGGAAAAAATTCTCTGACCCTATGCATGCTAGGGTGCAGACATGAGCTGTTAAATTTGTGATTATGTTCAACTCCATGTAAATTTGCATTATGAATATAATGTGAAATTGATGTTAATTTTCTGTAACTTCATTTTGAGTCAGAAAAATCTGAAAATTTTCATGTGGAATCATAAACCTGAATTAGCATGTGGTTAAATTTTCAAGTCGTTTGGACAACTGTATAGTGAAATATGAATTTTTCCATGCGAGAAATGTAAAAAGAATGCATACTAATGTGGAATAATGTGACATGTGTGTGTGATCTGATTTTGTAAATTCTGAACATGTAGTCCATGTTAACTGTAGAATCATGTTAGGAAAAATAGAGCCCTTGTGTGAGTGAGAAAAAGAATGAGAGCATGACATGTGTAAAGATATGTGTTAAAAATCGGTAAATGTGTAAATTGTGCCAAGTGTGACATTGCTTCCATAGAGGGCAGTGGAACCGTATCAGGGAAAAGTCCCCCTGAGAAGGTTCAATGTGTTGTGATCCTAAGGGCATTAGGATGAAATCCTAGAGGTGGACAAGTACCACTGGTTAGGGTGGAGACTTGTTCTCCCGGTCTGCGCAGTCCAAGAGTCGTCACTGTATGCCTAGGTGATGTCTATGTGTATGGATGTGATGTGTCTTCTCTCTGGTGATTTGGACTATGTATCACGGCACTAAATGTGAAGTGAAATTGTGTATGTGTTCATGTGTAAAGAAATGTGAATGTGAACAATGTGTAAATGTGCATGTGTAAAGTGTATACTATGTGATTAAAAAGTTGTGTAAAAATGTGAAACCGAAATGTGAAGTTGTGAATTTGTGATCCATGTTGTAGTAATCTGAAATCATGTTAAAAACAGCAAACTAATGTACTTATAATCATGCTTTACATGTGCAAATTGCTTAGAATCCATGTTAGAATGATTCTTAGTGGTGTGTAAGTAATCCCATGCTTGTTTGCCTTCATGTTGTAACATAAATTGATTAAGTAGCTCTCATGGGTGGGTTGCTTCCTAGTCTATTAAAACAGCAAGCTTAAAGAGGATGAAATGGTCATCAGCATGTATAGAATGTATAGAAATTCATGCTATGTATTCTTTGCACATAGGCATTGAGACCATCCTAAACTTGCTTCATGACTAGTTTATTGAAAATAGACCTTCCATGTATTGGAATGAGTAGAGAGCATGTGATAGAAGCTTTATTGTGGAAAAAAATCTAAAGCATGCGCCATGTGTTTTTAATTGGTAGAGTCATCATAATAGAGTGTTGACCTTCAATGTTAAGTATGTCATACATCGTGTCTTGTAAATGTGTATGTAAAACCTGCTATGGCTGTACAGTATGGTATGTGTAGAGTTATTTGCTGAGTCTTTTAGACTCATTACTTGCTTCGGCGTACAGGTGTAGTTGGTGACGACACCCTTGCGAGGAGGCAGTGGAGACCGACTCCGAGCGTGGAGATAGACCGCGTGTACTTTGCGATATTTGACTTCATAGTATGTAATTGCAACATTGTACTAGCATTATCATGAAGAATGTATAAGTGTGGACAATTATGTATTGATTTTCAGCAAGTTAATTATGTGGACTTTTAGTTCTTTAAACGTTATCGAATCATGTATTTAAATGTGGATGATGAATGAAATGAAGACGGTGGTTCTTTTACTTCCGCTACTCTGTTCTTATATTCACGTGTATCTCAGCTGAATGTTATGTTGGGTAAATGTCCCACTGTGATGATGCTCGCTATACCGACGTGGGTTGGTATAACCGTACCGATATAATGAGGGTCGTTACAGAGATTGGTATCAGAGCAACCGGTTGAGATTGCACATGAATATACATAAGTCATCATCTTCATTACATGCTAAGTCTACATAGGAATGTCCACATGGTAGAATTGATTAATAACGAATGAAAATAGATAAGAAAATGGTTAGAAAAATTAAATAGCTCTAATGGTGGCTGAAATTTATTACAGCCATGGCTTCGAGAGGTAGGCGTGGCGGAGCGCCGGCCCTGAGGACGAGCCGAGACGTGATGAGCGGACGAAGCAGCAGGCCCCGGCACACAGGTCCTGTACTTCCCCCACCGCCGCCTGTGGATATGGAGTATTCATGCAAGGTCTGGTGCAAGCCATGCAGACGCAGGCTCATACCCAGGCAGCACTCCAGGCTCAGTTGGAGGCTCAGGTTAGACTAATAAATGAATTAATAGTCTGTTTTATTTAATTATGCGATATTATGTTGATTGTGTATGCTTGCTTTGTACTGTAGCAGGCTCAAGTACCAGCTCAGGACCATGGTGGACCTTCTACCATGGAAAGATTCAAGAGGATGCTGCCACCCTCTTTTAAGGGGGAGAGGATCCTTGTTGGCAGAAAGCTGGATGAGGGAGATAGAAAAGATCTTCCGAGCCATCAGGTGTGCAGATGAGGATAAGGTTACATTAGCCACCTACATGCTACAGGTATGCTTAGTTATATGCTTGTATGTTTTGTTAGTTTATTTGTTTAGATGGTGCTTATGAGCGGTGGTACTGCAGGAAAGAGCTGATGTATGGTGGGCTTCATTGCTGCGTACCCGTTTGAGGACGGAGCTGTGATGTTGCTTGGGACGAGTTCGTGAGGCTCTTTAGGCCAAGTTCGTCCCGAGCATTTTCAAGATCGGATGGAGCAGAATTCCTATCTTTGGCTCAAGGCTCCATGACTGTGCTGGAATATGAGGCAAGATTTTCTGAACTCTCTAAATATGCACCTCATATCGTGGCAGACGAGCGCAGGAAGACAAAGAAGTCGTGATGGGACTCAAGCCATCACTGCGGACGAGACTCGTGGCATTTGACCACCGCACGTTGGACGAGGCCCTTAGTGCTGCTTGTAGGCAGAGGGAGAGATGGAGCAATACCTTGAAGAGAAGAAAGCTTCGCAGAAGAGGCCAGCAACGCATTCCAACGGCAGACAAGAAGAAAGCGGTGTACCAGACGCAGCAGCGATCAGTGGCAGTCGGCAGTTCTCAGGTACCCCTGTACGTTCCCCTGTGTGAAGAAAGAGTGTCCCCACTGTGGGAAGACACATGGTGGTACCAATGTTGGATGATTACGGGAAGTGCTTGAAGTGCGGAAGCAGCGACCACAAGATCAAGATTGCCCAAGACTTCAGCAGGGAGTCCAGCGCGGAGCGCCAGCCCCAGCGTAGTGGCAGCAGCGCCCAGCTACAGGAAGACCAGGAAGGCCTTGAGCCCAGCTCGAGTGTTTGCTTTAGCTCGCGAGGACGCCGAGCAGGCGGAGCATGTCACCGAAGGTACGGTTTTTACTTTTAGGTGTGCACGCTCGGGTTTTGTTTGATACAGGTGCTACTCACTCGTTCATTTTCGAGCGGTTCGCTAGGCAGTTAGCCCTAGAGTCAGGCATAGAGTCTGAGGATTTAGAGGTCCCTTTGTCTGTGCACACCCCTGCGGGTACGGTATCGACTAGGAAGTGCATTCCGTCGTTACCTGTGTGCATTGAGGATAGAGTCCTAGATGGGTGTTTCTTCTTGCTAAAGATGAAGGACTATGATGCTATTCTTGGTCTGGATTGGCTAGAGGAGCACTATGCGTTAGTGGATTGTCGTCGGAGAGGATTGTTTTCCCGCATTCCTGGTGAGGATGAGTTCTCTCACCCTTGCCAAGGAACTTGGCGGGAAGATGGTCATCTCTGCCATGAAGGCGATGCGCATGGTAAACAAGGGTTGTGACGCTTTTCTTGCCAGCGTGGTACTAGTGCCAGAGGCTGATGAGTCACCTACTCTTGCAGAGATTGAGGTAGTGCAGGATTTTCCAGACGTCTTTCCTGATGATTTGTCTGGTTTGCCACCAGATAGAGAGATAGAGTTTACCATAGAGTTGCTTCCGGGCACCTCTCCTATCTCGAAGGCTCCATATCGGATGGCACCTGCGGAGTTAGCCGAGTTGAGGAGGCAGTTGCAAGAGTTTTCTTGATAAGGGATTTATTCGCCCGAGTGTTTCCCCTTGGGGCGCACCTGTATTGTTCGTCAAGAAGAAAGACGGGTCACTTAGGTTATGCATTGATTACAGAAGTTGAACCAAGTGACTGTGAAGAACAGGTATCCCTTACCTCGTATTGATGATTTGTTTGACCAGTTGCGAGATGCATCAGTTTTTCTAAGATTGACTTGCGATCTGGTTATCATCAGTTGAGGATTCGGAGTGAGGATGTGTCCAAGACGGCGTTTAGAACCCGTTATGGACATTATGAGTTTTTGTCCTTCCTTTCGGATTGACCAATGCCCCTGCAGTGTTCATGGATCTCATGAACAGGGTGTTAGGCCTTATTAGATAGCTTTGTCGTAGTGTTTATTGATGATGTGCTGGTCTACTCTCCGGACGAGGCCACACACCGTCAGCATTTGAGGATAGTGTTAGAGGTTCTTCGTGAGCACAAGCTGTACGCTAAGTTCAGCAAGTGCGATTCTGGTTGCGCGAGGTTCATTTCCTCGGGCATGTTATCTCCGGTGCTGGTGTAGCAGTGGATCCAGCAAAGGTCCAGGCAGTTATGGATTGGGAGATTCCCAAGACCCCTCGGAGATTCGTAGTTTATTGTTTAGCTGGTTACTATCGGCGATTTATTGAGGGATTTTATCCATCGCCGCCCCTTGACTCAGCTTACCAGAAAGGGAGTGAAGTTTGCTTGGTCCGAGAAGTGTGAGAGTAGTTTTCAATTGTTGAAGACTAAGCTCACGACAGCCCCGGTGTTAGTCTTACCGAGCGGTGTAGAGGGTTTTGCTATCTACACGGATGCGTCTCGGATTGGTTTAGGCTGTGTGCTATGCAGCAGGAAAGGGTAGTGGCTTATGCTTCTCGTCAGTTGAAGGAGCATGAGAAGAACTCCGACTCATGACTTGGAGCTCGCAGCAGTGGTTCATGCACTAAAGATCTGGAGGCACTATCTTTATGGTGTCAGATTTGAGGTGTTTACCGACCACAAGAGCTTGAAGTATCTTTTCTCCCAAAAGGAATTAAACCTGAGCAGAGAAGATGGATTAGTTCTTGAAGGACTATGACTTCGACCTTCAGTATCACCCTGGAAAGGCGAATGTGTAGCGATGCTCTGAGTAAAGAGGCCATCTCTCCAGCAGGATTGGAAGATGTTGGGATGCGCTTGCGCGTTGACTGAGTTAGAGCCATCGCTATGCCAGGCTTTTGTAGCTCAGTTATCCTTAGGCCTCGTTTTGGATGAGGTGATCGAGCAACAGGGAGCCAACCCTAGACTCTTAGAGTTAGTGGGCAAGGCAGGCATTGCTCGTGATGAGGATGGTGTGATTAGATTTCAGCACAGTGTTTGTGTCCGGATTTAGTAGATGTCCGTGAGCCTGTGTAGCGGAGGCTCATAGATCGTGATTCTCTCTCATCAGGGTAAACACAAAGATGTACCAGGATATGAAGAGATCCTTTTGGTGGTCCGGTATGAAGAGGGATGTAGCGGATTATGTATCCCAGTGTTTAGTATGCCACAAGTGAAGGCCGAGCGACAGGACCATCCGGCCTTATGCAAAGGATGGACATCCCAGTGTGGAAGTGGGAAGCTGTCACTAGGACTTTGTTGGGTTGCCTCGATCTAGAAGGGGCAATGACTCGATTTGGGTAGTTAAAGAGATTCTCGAAGATGCTCATTTCTTGCCTATGAAGAAGAAGCAGTCAGTAGAGAGTTTAGCTAGATTGTATGTAGTGGTATCATTAGATTGTATGGTGTACCGAAGTCGATCAGTTCAGATCGGGATTCGAGATTCACTTCGAGGTTTGGAAGGGTCTTCAGAATGCTTTAGGTTCGGAGCTGAAGCTCAGTTTGGCTTCATTCCCAGACGGATGGACAGTCCGAAAGGACTATCCAACACTCGAGGATATGTTGAGAGCATGTGTGTTGGATTGGAAGGATGATGGGAACGTCATTTACCTCTAGTGGAGTTCACTACAACAACAGCTTTCATGCGAGTATGGTATGGCTCCATTTGAGGATTGTATGGTCGGCCCTTAAGATCTCCTTATGTTGGGAGGAGACCGGGGATAGGCAGCTGATCGGTCGGAGTTAGTCAGGAGACTCGGATAAGGTCCAGCTTATCAGAGAGAGGCTTGTTGCGGCATAGGATAGGCAGAAGAGCTATGCCGACAACAGGAGGAAGGATCTTGAGTTCGAGGTGGGTGACCATGTCTCTGAAGATATCGCCTACTCAAGGTGTCGTCAAATTGGGCAGGCATAGTAAGTTGAGCCTAGGTTCATTGGCCCATATGAGATTCTCAGACGTTTGGGCAGCGTGGCATATGAGCTAGCTTACCCCGAGCGTTGGCTAGTGTTCATCCCGTTTTCCACGTTTCGATGCTCAGGAAGTATGTCCGAGATCCGTCTCATGTGATTAGTCATGAGGCAGTGAGATTCAGCAGATCTGTCGTATGTCGAGCAACCAGTAGCTATTCTTGCGGAAGGTTCAGGCATCTCCGGAACAAGAGTATTGCGTCGGTGAAAGTTCTCTGGCGGAACTTCTCACGAGAGGAGGCTACTTGGGAGCTTGAGGATGTGAGAAGAAGAAGTATTCCCTTTTTTTGAGTAGCGTCGTTCTAACTTCGAGGACGAAGTTCTTTAAGGGGGAGAGGTGTAAGGCCCTCGAAATTGTTGCATTATGTATTGCATGTAAATAATTCATGTTGTGTATGTACGTATGTAAATATCTATGTAAGTACTAGTTAGTATACTATTGCATGCTGTGTGTAGAAATAGATGTAAATAATGTATGAAGGAATGATGGTAGGGTAGTAATAGTATACATATGGCACTTATATAAGTGTAAGTTGTGCATGGTTCTACATGTTTTAAAGTTCTGGCCGAAGGCCAGATTGGCGTCAATATCAAGACTCAATGTGGTGTCGGCGTCAACCATATGGATCCAACACTAACCCAGAGTCCAGCGATGTGGACGCCAACTTCTCTGACCTGCATGTGTTGCAGAGCCCAGAATTCCGGAGCAGCTAGCCACCCATTGAGGAGCAGTCTCCAATGGCTGAAAGCCCTCTTGTCCGACCTGCGTGAGAGGAGAGCTTCCTCCTCATATACAAGCCCTTCTTGCAACCCTCAGCCCTCTCTTGGCTTTGCAAAGAGAAGAAGACAAACCTAGTTTCTGTGAAGGACCTGACTTTGCAAGCTAGATCGGGAATTTGGAGCTTCATCCGGAACATCTACAATGACTGGGAGATAGCTGGAGCATCAGTGAAGGCTTCCCTGATCTCGCTTTGGTGTCTACATCAGTCAAGAACAGGAGGAAGGTGTCTTTGGAGGCTTCTTGGGACTGCCCAAGGAGAGCTTCACCACCATTTTAGATCCCTTTGGAGTATTTTTCAGAGGCAAGTAACCCCCCCTCCGTCCATGTAGATGTCAAGTATGGTTTTAAATTTTATGTATTTTTCCTCGTGTCCTAGATCCCCCTTTCACCTTTGCATTTGAGTTCGGTCTGTGTTTTTGCACAGACAGACTTGGCGTCATGCCCTTGACGCCGAGATCCCTGGTTGCGTCCAGCGATCTTGCCGTCCACTCCTGGAACGGCCAGAGACCGCCGCCAAGTTCGTCTGGACAGAACAGTGAACTGTTCTGCCCTTCTATATGATTAATTTCGACGTGTTTTGCGATGAGGATATAATGTAACTCTTATATGCTATATACTAGCTAATGTGATGAATGGGAGAATGAATGAACATTTATTTTGTGGGTGGTTGAGTTTATTCGTCTATCTAATGTGTATGCGAAAAGAATGGCAATGTGTATTCACCATGATCCTAATGATCCGTGGCAAAGTTTTGTTGCCCAAATTTGTTAGACCATGTATGCATGATCCTATCTGTGCTCTGAGTTTCTGACATTTTCCCCTGCTTGTATGGTTATTGAAATTCTGTTTTGGGAAATAGAAATCATGCGTAGGTCGTTAAATTCCATAAATAATTGCGTGTTGCTCATATTTTGGGAATAAATTCTGTGACCCTGTGCATGCTAGGGTGCAGACAGTGAGCTGTTAAATTTGTGATTATGTTCAACTCCATGTAAATTTGCATTATGAATAGTAATGTGAAATTGATGTTAAATTTATGTAACTTCATTTTGAGTCAGAAAAATCTGAAAATTTTCATGTGGAATCATAAACCTGAGATCAGCATGTGGTTAAATTTTCAAGTCGTTTGGACAACTATAGTGAAATATGAATTTTTCCATTCGAGAAATATGAAAAAGAATGCATGCTAATGTGGGAATAATGTGACATGTGTGTGTGATCTGATTTGTGTAAATTCTGAACATGTAGTCCCTGTTAACTGTAGAATCATGTTAGGAAAAACAGAGCCCTTGTGTGAGTGAGAAAAAGAATGAGAGGCAAGTGACATGTGTAAAGATATGTGTTAAAAATCGTAATGTGTAAATTGTGCCAAGTGTGACATTGCTTCCATAGAGGGCAGTGGAACCGTATCAGGGAAAGTCCCCCTGAGAAGGTCAATGTGTTGTGATCCTAAGGGCATTAGGATGAAATCCTAGAGGTGGACAAGTACCACTGGTTAGGGTGAAGACTTGTTCTCCCGGTCTGTGCAGTCCAAGAGTCGTCACTGTATTGCCTAGGTGACGTCTATGTGTATGTGATGTGATGTGTCCTTCTCTGGTGGTTTGGACTATGTGTCACGGCACTAATTTGAAAGTGAAAATGTGTATGTGTTCATGTGTAAGAAATGTGAATGTGAACAATGTGTAAATGCATGTGTAAAGTGTATACTATGTGATTGAAAAAATTGTGTAAAATGTGAAAACGAAATGTGAAGTTGTGTATTTGTGATCCATGTTGTAGTAATCTGAATCATGTTAAAAACAGCAAACTAAATGTACTTATAATCATCCTTTACATGTGCAAATGCTTAGAATCATGTTAGAATGATTCTTAGTGGTGTGTAAGTAATCCCATGCTTGTTTGCCTCATGTGTAATTAAATTGATTAAGTAGCTCTCATGGGTTGGGTTATGCTTCCTAGTATGTAAAACAGCAAGCTTAAAGAGGATGAAATGGTCATGAGCATGTATAGGAATGTGTAGAAATTCATGCTATGTGTATTCTTTTCACATAGGCATTAAGACCATGCTAAACTTGCTTCATGATAGTTTAATTGAAATGGACCTTCCATGTATTGGAATGAGTAGAGAGCATGTGATAGGAAGCTTTATTGTGGAAAAAAAATCTGAAAGCATGAGCCATGTGTTAATTGGTAGAGTCATCATAATAGAGTGTGACCTTCAATGTTAAGCATGCATACATCGTATCTTGTAAATGTGTAGTAAACCTGCTATGGCGTGTACATGTATGGTGGTAGAGTTATTTGCTGAGTTTTTAGACTCATTACTTGCTTCGGCGTACAGGTGTAGTTGGTGACGACACCCTTGCGGAGGAGGCAGTGGAACCGACTCCGAGCGTGGAGATTAGACCGCCGTGTACTTTGCGATATTTGACTTCATAGTATGTAATTGCAACATTGTACTAGCATTATCATGAAGATATGGATAAGTGTGGACATTATGTATTTGATTTTCAGCAGTTAATTATGTGGACTTTTAGTTCTTTAAATGTTATCGAATCATGTATGTTAATTGCTGATGATGAAATGAAGACGGTGGTTCTTTTACTTCCGCTACTCTGTTCTTATATTACTGTATCTCAGCTGAATGTTATATGTTGGTTAATTTCCACTGTGTGATGCTCGCTACCGACGTGGGTTGGTATAACTGTACCGGTATAATGAGGGTCGTTACAGTTTTTAGGACCTTGAACAGGGAACTTGGTAATACAGAGATCTAGAAATTTTATCAGGTAATGTTAGGGAAGGTCCCCGAGCTTTGCCGTCATTTCAAAAAGAAATGTCAAACAAGGCACTATCATGTTGTAGGTAGGATTGAGGAGGGCATTTCCTGTAAGATTTGAGTGGCCTCTTACGGTACCGAAACTCTGTTGTGGAACTTATCCCTGTCCAAACGAACCTTGAGGTAACAAATTTTTCCTAGAGGATGCAAGGTAAAGAAACTCTGGATAGTGATGTACCAGTGCTACCTCGGGCCAAGCTTAGTCGTTAGCTTGAAGTAGATCAGTATCTCTGGCCCATTTAGGACCAATGTTCCTTCCTCAATCTTTAATGCTCTTGACAAAGTCATAGGGTGAAGTTCATTTTCTCATAATCGGAATGATAGGAGGGTAAGTAATGCCCACTGATTGTCACGTCCCAGAATTCGCAGCGGATATTATTCGAATAATTCGAGTCGATATTTCGAGACGTGGACAGTCGGCAATAAGCCTCTAGCTAGCACACACTAAATGTGTATCAACACAACATCATAATAGGCCCAAATGTGAACTCATTTATAAATTGTATTCAAATCTCATATTTGTCTCAGATAAACTAATACAGGACTAAGACTCAATAAAAGCAAAGTACATACTACCTCACTTCCTTCTACATTGTTCTAACACTCAAAATAAACTACTATAGATAGACTCATGTTTGGAACGCTCTTCACTCGACGCATTCTCCTCGACTTGCTCTTCCTCTTGCCCTTCATGGTCACCTAGATGGGGTAAAGGTAGGGATGAGCAAACTAGCCCAGTAGGATTTAATCTCAATGTGCGGGCAATGATATAATGATTAACATTTTAGAACTAGGCAGTACGATGAATGATATGCAAGTACGAATAAAACACGTTAAAACATGATATATAAAACAAGCTAGAGAGAGAGATCATGATAGAACAATTTGATGAACAAGATGACAAGAGAGAACTAGAAATAGATCACTTTGTACAAGTACGCAAGATATCATGTAAATTGCAATAAATGCAGGATGGCCATATCACCAAGCAAGCAAGCCGAATGCACGAGCATGATCAAGTAACACTAATCTGGCACGTAGACACTAATGTACACCAAGAAAAGATCCATCAAGAATGTACACCAGGTCACGTGTATGTGGTATTGTATCTATCATTCACACTCACCTGCACGATTTTCCCAGCGCAGATGCAACGCCAGTAATCATTATACCCCATGTTAACAGTATATCTATGACTCGCCGTCATTGAGGCTAGATTGGAGCCCTTGGACACACGCCGTGCCCTGTCACATCTCACTTAAATTTTTTAAATGTAGATACCCACATCATTTATAATGGCCAATGAGAGTTTTCAATAAGTAAGCATGTGTAATGTCATGTTCATGATGATGAGGAGAACAAGTAATAAGTAATGGAACATGATTTCACGAGTACAATGGTCAGAGATAATTCGGCAGCATAACTGTACGATTTTATACTTTCGTTCAATCTTTACATTAATGGCTTTAGTCCAGTTTGTAAGTCACACTCACGAGAACAAGAAGAGAAAGGAAGTGCACGCTATCTCCAGGGAACTTCAATGGTACAACCAACTCGTCGGCCATGGGGAATCCATGGTCAGAGGAGATTTACGGAGGCCTTGGTGAAAAGGTCGCTAGTCCTACCGATTCGGAATGACCGTTAGAGAGTTCCAATTTCCCAAGAAATGCTGCCTAATAGTCTAGTGTGTAGTGCGGTACGCTTGTCTCAATTCACAAACCTCGGTCTCAAACTCGCAGTAAGCACTTGACAAGATAACATGAATAAAACTATGCACTTTAACTAATCATAGTTTGCAAGATTTATGATACACATTATCATTTAAACGTGGAAGAACAGTAGGAAGATTAAATCACAATAGCACGAATGGATCATAACATTTTAAGGAGCACTTAGAATAGCATTCATGTAATTAAAGCTTTTAAATGGGTTAATCGCTTTTAAGCCATTAACAACAATCATGTAATGATCAGACCCAAGACAGGTAACTTACACAGCAATATCACATTTATAAGACCTCGGTATATGCGGAAAACTTTGTAAGAAACACGTGGTTTTAGGTAAAAATCCTGAGATCGCGACATACCATATAAGGAAGGCGACAGGGTGTGTCAGTCGGGGTCAGATCACGACATAGGTGTGTAAGCATCGCGACAGGGAAGCCAGATCAGGCAGGTAGAAAGCGACAGAGCGTATGTCGCCTTGAGAAAGCGACAAGGGGTTGTCGCAATCAACCATCTGAAAGCGACATATCGGGCCGTCACGTTCACAGGGTCCGTGCCTGGCTCGACAGAGCAAGGACATGCCTTGGATTGCGGACCTATCTTTCCTTCTTTTGACATAGGGTTGTTCTAAAATAAGAACAAATTGCACGGTGCGTGAAAAATAACGAAACCATTTTAAATAACCTAGACATACTAGGGTACTTTCGTAAATCGGAATTGAACAATAAAGATGGTTTCGATAGGCTTTTGATCACAGGAACACAAGGTCAGACCAAGTATCTTGAAGACGTAGTTTTTTGCAGCAACCCTTTACCAGCTTATAACTCTCTAACTAATGAGATTTAGACAAAACGTTCAACATGAAACCTGACGAGGACAATTAGTAGAATAACTTTCATGTTATGAGTTTTCTCTAATTCGGTCTTGAACTATGTGCAACATATTAAGAACGGGAAAAGCTCTAACAGTCGCGACTTTGGAAAATGCCTATAATCAAAATCTACTAATGAAATTCGATGAAACCAGTGGAAATAAAGTTAACTTGATGCTCTACATATGGGTATAGGATATGTTAAGGTTTGGCTCGAGAAAACCTAATTTTTGGGTTGAAGAAGTCATGTTATTCCAGAAAACCCTGTTCAGAGACCACTGGAGGAAAAGGCTTACTACTCCGTGTATACTGCATGGAATTTGGGCATTCCTTTGGGTAGAACGTAGACTTGACCCTCTTTCCAGGGGTATAGGCCTTGCAAGGTTTGGTTTAGTTTTGACTCACCTTTGGTCGACTTCAAGAGAGTGGTTTGTGCAGGTCGCAGCAGACGAGAAGGGGAAGAAGAACGGCTTCTTGTGTCGTTCCACAGCTCCTCAGCCACCAAGAGCTCCTCCACACAACCCTAGCAAGTTCTAAATTCGTTCCTAGGGTTTGGGTGAAGAGTATTTAAGTAACCATGGTGTTTAGGAGTCCTATTATAACTAGGAAAAGAGGATTTCGGGATTGGCATGTTTGGTTTCTATTTTTGATGATTTCCTCCTCCTTTGAGTGTGTGTGAGGCATTAGGAAACCTCCCCTCATAGTTAGGCACGAATTTAGGTTGCCATGAATGCATGATTACATCCCAATTCAACTCTAATTACCTCTTTTTAATTTCAGCTTATTTATGGTTACGAATTCTATATATTTTCTAGCTTTATTGATTTTTGGTCCAAATGTTGCCCATTGGCCCAATTATGATAATGGGTCATCAATATATAATGTTAAAGTCTCCCCAACACTTTTATTTAATTTTTTATTGCGTCGTATTTCCGTGTTAACGGTTTTCCGACTTGTTTCCTTATTTAGATAATCGGTCACAATAACTCTCAAACCTAGCCCAAATGTTTTTATTGAACCAAATTTCTTGAGGGGTCATTAGAGGATATTTTTGAAGTCCATATATGATTTTTATTTAATTTTCTGACTCATCCACGTACGTGTGATAATGAGTTTACGACTTATTCATGAATTACGATAATAAGTCGCGAAACACTTTAACTTGGATGATCTGATTTTTCTTGGCACAAATTTCTTTGTGAAACATTTAGTAATAATATTTAGGGTTGATTTATAATTTTTACGAAATTTTTCGATGTTTTTTAGCACATACGATAATGGTACGTATGTTTTAAATACTCTGATATTATGGAAATTATTTATTTCCATTTATTTGAATTTTTATGTAATTAAAATTTCCAGGGTGCTACAGATCTAAGACCCATGGGAAGTAACTTCAGAAACTGCTCTTAGGAGATTTACCATATCCGTTCCTTCTTCTGCATCTCTATTCTAGTTCTTCTTCTAATTGTAGGGAAAGGAGCAGCTAGAGCTTGGACGGACCAGAATAGCAGCATGGGTAGCTCCAGTGGGAGGAAGGGGATGGGGGGTGTGGGTTGCCGCCGGAGGGGAGGGAGGGGATGGGGGGTGTGGGCCACCGGAGGGGAGGGGGGTCGGCCCCCTCCCTCTCAACCTCTGTGTGTGTGGCGTGTATGGGAGGGAGGGGATGGGGGGTGTGGGTTGCCGCTGAAGGGGACGGAGAGGATGGGGGTGGGGGCCGCCAGAGGGGAGGGGGTGTCGGCCCCCTCCCTCTCAACCTCTATGTGTGTGTGCGTGTGTGTAAGGGAGGGGTGGAGGCTACCGTCGAAGGGGAGGGAGGGTTTAGGCCGAAGCAGAGAGAGAGAGAGAGAGAGAGAGAAGAGAGAGAGAGAGGAGAGAGAGAGAGAGAGAGATAGAGAGAGAGAGAGTGAGAGAGAGAGAGAGAGAGAGAGTGAGTGAGAGAGAGAGAGAGAGAGAGAGAGAGAGAGAGAGAGACTCCGAGAGACTCACTGTGGGGGAGTGGGGGCTGCCGCCGGAGCTTTGGGCGTCACAGAAGGTGGTCGTCAGCCGTCGGTGTCGTCAGAGGTCGGGGCCGCATTGCAGGTGCACAGAGAGAGAGAGAGAGAGAGAGAGAGAGCGAGGAGGGAAGAGAGATAGAGAGAGAGAGAGAGAGCGTAGGGAAGGGGAAGGGGGGTTTTGTGGCAAGATAGAGCGAAAATATGGTAGAGGCTAGGAAGCCGCTGCCATATTATTCTTTAGCAGCGGCTTTAAAAAACCACTACCATATAATTGTATGGCGGCGGATAATAGCCGCTGCCATATGTATTAATTTTAATATATAACATACGAAGAAATAAATATATTTACTACTTGCATTAATATATTTGTTTTTTATAATTATAAAAAGGATAAATAAATTAAGAATCCCTATCAGATATTTGACTTATTTTTTAGTCCTTGACAGAGTTGTAACTCATTACAGTAAGTGTTATCCCATGTTACAGTATGCGTTAAGTTCTATTACAGTAAGGACCTCCCAATTACAATCAGAGACTCCTAATTAATTTGCCCTTATAAATATTACTATATCTATTAATATATTATATATCTTGTGATGATATCAAGTAATCGTGTATCGACACCTAAAGAGCATGTGTCGGCACCAAAAGAGGATGAGAATTTCAGGGAATCTTTAAAATCAGTCGGTTGAATTTGATTCATATTTAAATATAACCATTTCATGATCTCTAGTTGATTATCATTATGACCTATGCGATCCATAATATCTACTCATATTGTAAGATCAATTGATCATCGTTCAACAATAAATAAGTAAAATTTTAATAAATATTTACTTATAAGAATAATTTATTATATATATTTATTAAATTAAATATTTATGTAAACTAACTCACTAATCTAGAAACATAGAATATATATAAACACATACGTATATTCACTAAATTTATGTATAATTATATTTATAAATAGTGACACATATATATTTATATTGAGATTACAAGTATATATCTAGCACAAATATACATATATATTACAATATAAAAAAATATATGTATATCGATCACTAAACTAAAAAAGGTATTATTAAAAATTTTATATGTTCTATATATTTCTTATTTGTAGTTCTTTTTTATTTAATAAATGAATAAAATTAATTTTTATATTTGTCAGCGCCTTGCTCACTGCTGACTAATACTGTCAACGGCTCCCTTTAGTCGCAGACATTTAATGTATATCAGCATTTTCTAGAACCGCAAACATAACATCTATATGTCAGCGAAAATATAGTTGAGGAAGACTATATGTCCGCGGTCGGATGTAGCCAAGGCCTTAACTACACATTTGTTCGTGGTTATATATGTTTTATCTGCTGACGTATGCTAAATTTTTGTTAGCGAGTTGTATTAACCGTGGACAGAATATTTTGAGAAAGACTTTCTGCACTTGTGAAAGTGCAGAAATATCTAGTCATCCTGCACTTCTCCCCTCCCATTGGTGGAAAATAAGAGAAAGATTTATGTGACAGCTTCATTCCCACCAATAGGAGAGAAGAAGTGTAGGATGATTAGATATTTCTGCACTTTCACAAGTATAGAAAGTATTTCTCAAACATTTTTATGGCAGCGGTCTATTATAGCCACCGCTTTATATCTGTTTTGTTCTTAAATTTTCAACCGCAGATATATATAGTTGTTGATAAATATAAGCTCTTTTGTATGCATGTGTCCTCCGAGGTAATTATATATCGTTGCTGTTCGTTTCCTGCCGAATATAATTTTGCCGACACGAAGTCCATAAGAAACGCGCAAACGCGAGGGCCCCGGGAATTATTTGTTCTGCCAACTTCTCCCCGAATTTCTGCCTAAATTAACACTTGGCAGCTTCTTCAGATCCGAGTACGTGCGTCCAGTATATATGTTTGCTGCCATGGAGTAGCCCAGAACCACCATCACACACTCGGTGCCCGGCTCTCATCCTTTACCATAACCTGTGCCTCTCTTGCCACAAGTATCGAGTTAACAAGATGGGGGCCGGCGGCTGGGGCTACGCTGCTCTGTTTGTACTGTTCTTCCTGGCCGTTGCAGTGGAGATGGCCACCGCCGGCATAACAAACTACAAGACTTGCCCGTCGAATTGTGTGTGCGCTAAGAAGAAAATTTCCGCCCCTCGCAGTGCCCTTACTTCAGCCCCGCCTCGTCCGGCGCCAAGTACTGTCAGATCGACTGCTACTCCCCAACGTGTGAGGGCGTCTGCAAGAGTAAGTGCACATATATCTCTGTAATGTTCCCTTCACGGTGTCTTCTAATTCACAATCTCTCACATCCTCAACAGCCAGTCGCTCGTGGATCTTAAAACCATTTGAATAATCCAGAGTTCCGACAACCTTTATCTAAAGTGCACATTAATTCTAGAATAATATTAATGCCAGGGTCCCGTGAGCTTAGGAGTAGTGCTTTGACATATTTAAATTCCAACCTAATTCGATTGTAACTAATTCTAGCATTTCATTGACTTTTATTGCATGCATATCTAGAAGAGAGAAAGTGTATCAATATAATAAAGCTATGACTTGGGTCACCCAACCGGCAACCGGGTTTACTTAACTCACTTTGTCCACTCCATACATCAAAGCTTTCGTTAGTCAGAGCTAGCTGTATATATATACAAACCTAGATGTTGCCCAACTTAACCCGGATATTTTTGTTTTGGTAGACATTCTGACAGAATTTTGCCGCCATGAGGACATGCTTGCTACTAAATACATATGTTTAGATACATGGACATACAAATAAATACAAACATAAGGTAGATTTTTGTGCAATTTCACTTTTAGCAGGAGCAAATGTATATACATGCCCAAGAAATTCGCTCTACCAAGATATCCTTTTTCTACTCCGTCCTCCAGTACGTATTCTCAGTAGATGTGCGTGGTGACGAAACTTAATTGTTGAGCAATAATGAGCAATGTCTGTCGTTTCCCTTTGTCCTTGCAATTCTTCAGCACACAGTTGCAGCAACAAAGGCTCCGGCTGCAAGGACCCGCGCTTCATCGGAGGCGATGGCGTGGTGTTCTACTTCCACGGCAGGAAAGACCAGCACTTCACCCTCGTCTCCGATCCCCGCTTCCAGATCAATGCCCGATTCATTGGCCTCCGCCCAACAGGAAGGGATCGTGACTTCACCTGGATCCAAGCTCTCGGCTTCATGTTCGGTTCCCACAAATTCACCGTCGAGACTGCCCGAGCTGAGCGTTGGGACGACGCGGTGGACCACCTCCAGCTTTCTTACGATGGTGAATCCTTGGAACTACCACAAGGTCATAGGTCCTCTTGGAGCTCTCCTGACATGGAGTTGACAGTGGAGAGGATAGGGAGAACCAACAACATTACGGTAAAGTTGAAGAATGGTCGAAGCAGCCATCCATGTGGTTCCAGTGACGGAGGAAGACGACAGGATCCACAAGTACCAAATACCCTCTGATGATTGCTTTGCCCACCTGGACGTGCAGTTCAATTTTTATGGAACGTCCTCGGCGATGGAAGGGGTCCTCGGTAGGACTTACCAGCCAGGCTACATGAACCCGGCGAAGCCTGGGGTGGCGATGCAGTGCTTGGCGGAGCGACAAGTACTGGACACCTTCTCTGGTGTCTACACAGTGCAACTCGTGTGTGTTCGCTCCGACAGGCGCAGATGCGAGTGTGATGCTTCAGGTAGCAGAGAATTAGATGGAGTCATCGGCACCTTCTACATGCATCGGAACTATTTATGATAAATACTTGTCTGTGTGCTTCAATCTGGTCTGTTTGATGTAATATGAGAATGTATCGTGTTGTACTGTTGAAAGTATTTGAGATGAATAAATGCTATTTAAGTATGATGAGAAATAAGAGTGAGAAAATGAGAAAAGTTGCATTAGTTTCTTACTGGTATGTCTGATAATAACTTATGATATAGTCCTAAAGATGTTTGACATTTATAACTTTGGTAGCAAAAACGAAATGAAAATACTTCGGAACAACCTGCAAATGCTCTTCGATCGGGTTGCTCATATAACAACAAAAAATCTATGGAGGGGTAGAGCTGGCCCACTCACTAGCTAAGACCCGCTCACCTAGTCCATTAAGACGAGGGAATGGGGGCTGCACTCAACCATTATCGCCCCCTTTGCGGTGGGCCCATCGGAAAGAAAGACATGGATCCGACTAGTTAAACCCAATCTCCTCAGCCCCTTCGACCATTGCCACTTAGTCTAATAAGTAGGCGAAAATGACCCTTAGGCTGGTCATCCCTAGATGATTCTCCACTAGCTAAAGGCTAAGTTCACGCCTCTTGAGCCACAAAAGATATGCGCCTATAGCACCAAAAAGACGACAGCACCCATTGCAAGGCACATCTCCGTGGGAGGAAGACTTGACTATAGGCTTTGTAGCAAGTGATTGCCCTGTTGGGTGGTATAATGGAAAGCTCATGGATGAATTTTCCTTGAGGATTGAATGTAAGAGTCTGACATGGTAAGATCTAACTCAAGATAAAAATCCTTTTGCCTTTTTTGTGTGTTTGCTTCCATCGTTCTTCAGATCTCTATTCTGCTAGTTTATTTATCACTTTATTTTTAATCTACCTATATTACGATTTAGACCAATTCTCCTTTCGTCTAGGTCTCCATAATGGGGACATGAGCATCAGAGGGTTCTTTAGTAGGATCACTCTAGAGACCTCATGACCACCTATTTAATTTGTAGGTGCTAGTGACATTTCATCATCAATAAATCTAAGAGCTCAAGGAGATCGGACGGTGGGAGCTCGTCGACTGCTTTTCTCTACAACATCTAATTAGTATCACAACCTTTATCCTTTTTTCTCATCTCAAGCAAATTTGCATTGGAAGGCTTTCCGGAATATATCTTATTAAGAGTTGATATATGAAAATTTCTTTTTTGATTTATTTTTACATTACTTACATCATATTTAATAATTTCAAGGTACTCGGCCATTTATTGAAAATATTCTTAGTGCCATCACATGGTTGTTGCCCAAGCTATAGAGACCTAGAGGGGGGTGAATAAATCTTGATCATGATATTTACTATAAACGTTGATTTAACAAGTTATAAACCTTGACAAACTAAATAGTAAGAGTCACACATAAATTTCGATAGTTTACAGAACTTAAATGAGAGGGCTGGAAGAATTGAACAACCACAGAAGCAAAAGAGCGAACACACATGCATGCAAGGCACAATGATTTATCTTGGTTTGGTGTTGATCCACTCAACACCTACGTTCAATCCTCAAGGACAAACACCTTGAAATTTTTACTAACTAGTTGAAGCCCCAGCCAAGTGATACAGCCTGGGTACAACCTCTAGTAGTTTAAAAACCACACCTGAACTCTTCAGGTCTTCTCCATCAATGGAGGAAACACATGTAGGATCGATATGTGGAAGGATAAGATCTAGAAGGGGGGTTGAATAGATCTTACCCAATTAATGCGGAAGCTTAGTAATTAAAAATTACTTCTAATCAGAGATCTATTCACATAGACAATTTGTTTATCTAAGGGTGAGTGTGTGTGGAAGATGTGTGAAGCAATTCAACAATTAGTGTGAGTTCGAAATCCTATGCAAGCATCTAGCGAAGACAAGCAGATCAAACCACTGCACAAAGGATTTTTAGGTGGTTCGAAAATCACACCAGTGATTCCTCATCCACCCCTCACACAGTGAGGCTCACTACTCAAAAGAGTACAACTCATACTGGAGCTTGACAACTCCAACACACTTGAGTTAGACAACTCACACACCAACTCTAGAGCACAACCGCTCCAGAAACTGAGCACACTTGCTCAAAAACACACAGAGTATTCAACTCAACACAACTGAGCACAATAGCTCCCAAACCACAAGCTAGATTAAGATCAACATAAATCAGATCATCTAGCAATGATCTGATTCAAGACAGATTCATTCACAGAGACTTATGCAACACTTTATGCACAATTCCCATGGATGAATCAGAGAGCACTTTCAGAGTTAAGAGAATTAGATACAGAGTATGTTCTTCAATGAAGATCCCTTGCAGAAGGTTGAATTGAGGAGATTTGTTGATGCTTTGAGTCACTGGGCGATGCTCTACTTCAATTGCTTCTGAGTCGCCTTCAGATTCTCCTCAATTGCTGGCTTCTGCTGGATCTGCTCCTTTGAGAGGTGCTTCAGCTCCTCTCCAAAGCTCTCCTTCAATCTCTTGTGATGTCAAGGGATGGAGATGGATCACCACAGCAACAACAGGAGTAGGAGCGGGAGATTCTTCTTTTCGCCGCCAAAAGCTCTTGCTGGAATATTCTGGAGGTCTCTCTCTGGCTTGGGGGCCAATTGGTGAGGTATATATAGCCCTACATGTCCAATGGTACCCTTGGAGTGCGTGGGCACATGATCCAAGACGGGTTCCATTGAACCCTAGGCAGCCACATGTCCAGATAGATCATAAGTTGAGATTTCAGTCGGAGTGTGTCGACACTACCACTGAGTGTGTCGACACACTGTCCCCTTGTGCAAAATGGGTCTTCTGGAAGCTGGGTCTAGTGTTGACACGACCACTGACTGTGTCGACACACTGTCCAAGTCAGACAAATGGATCTCCTGAAGCTGGGTCTAGTGTCGACACGACCATGGACTATGTCGACACACTTGACCCTGTCTTCATGAAAATGCTTCAGGGACTATGACCCAGTGTCGACACCATCAATGGGTGTGTCGACACTACCATGATAAAACCTGTATATCCCTGAAAATTTAACACATAAGACATTAGTACAAGGTATTATCATCAAAGTATGAGGTGTAAAGTATTGAAACATGCTTTTTGAGCATTGTTATTACATAAATGATGTATGTAACATGTTCCACCCATTAAACATTAAAATCACAACATGTCATCATCAAAACTATGAGGAGAAATACATCAAAACCACACTCAACCCAACATTCTCCCCCTTTTGATGATGGCAACATTAAGTCAACATGAAATTTTTTTTTCTTAAGGATGTGATTTAAGCCATTCTTTAACAGAATCCAAGCACATACACTGAATGACAATGAACAATGAATTTCAACAACTTCATTAACTTCATCAAATGCCATTGAAAAGATTTAACAACATATGACAAATATCACAACCAGAACAAATGTTACTAACAACCATGTCTTTCCAAAATGAACCATACAAGATATGACATTTACATCCAAAAGTATTTGCAGACAAGCTTCCTTTCACAATATAACAAACCTTCTCCCCCTTTGACATCATCAAAACAAGACATCATCAAGAAATGGAGGTGGAGGTGGAGGAGGGATAGGAAGTAACATAGACTCTATAGACTTCATCCTGGTCTCCATAGCAGATAAGTTTGATCTCAGCTGAGTTTGCATGGTTGCCAGACGAGTATGCAGTAGTTCTTCCATTCGTTGAGAGTTGTCATACATGTAGGCTTGAAAGGAACTGAAATCAGCTGACACAGGTTGGGAGGCTAAAGCAGAACTTGCAACAGTGCCATGTCTGTTAAAATTGCGAAGCTCACTTTTGAGAGTTGTCATTTCTTCATCAACATGGGTAACAGGTTCTTCATACCTTCCATATCATCAATAGGTGAGCAAATGAGAGTCTAGTCTTTGACACTTGAGAAATAGTTTCCTGACTATTGAATAGACCTTTCTGAGTATTATCTAAAATCCCTTGAAGAACTACTTCAAGCTTGTCTTGTAGATCTTTCAGTTGGCCACAACTATCTCCTAAGGTGCCAATGAGCCTGTTGAATCTATGTGTGGCATGTTCTGCTAACTCTTTCTGCTTGATGAACTGACCATTGACTGTATTTTCCAACCTTTGAATATGAAGCTCAAAATTGTCTGCCATTTTTTGTATAGAAGATATGATAGTGTCAAACTTGTCTTCAAGAAATGTATACAACTCTGGTGGAACAGAAGGTCCACCAGTTGAAGTAGAGGCTGAACCAGTAATGGAGGAAAGGAGGATGGAGGATCCACATCAGGAGGTAGAGGAGAAGAACCATGTAGTGTGGGTAAGTGAGGTGTATCCTGAGGAACTGCAACCTCAGATGAGAGCTGAACCTCTTGATCAGGCTGTGGAGACTGAGCAGCAGGTGGAAGATCCTCTCCTTCAGGTGCAGCAGGTGGAAGATCCTCTCCTTCAGGTGCAGCAGGTGCCTCAATAACTGGTCCCCTACTGATTTGATCACCCTCAATCCGAAAACCCATAAATTTTTGCAAGTGTTTCAGAAAGTAAATATTAGATTTTGGAATGGACTGAACTCGCTCATTTTCAAAAGACCAACACCAAAGTGTTCAAATACAGCAGTCAGGTGAGCAGCATAGGGCAGTGATCTATGAAGATCCTTTCGAGTTGTTTCTGACAGAATTTGTCAACTGATCACATGCAAATAACTTTGATATCATTTTCATGCAGTAGATGACAAACCTCTGAATATCTGTGAGTCTGTCCCTTCCCCACCCTGTGGGGTGATAATTGTGTGCGAATGTGATGAATCAACCTAAGAATGGGTGGGAAGGTGTTTGTGTTGAACCTAGTGACATAGGTTTGCCTGGAGTCTGATGCATCATTAGGGAGACCAGTGAGTAAAGTATATGCTTCATGCAAATCAAATGCAAATGCATGATAGTCTTCTCCCTCATCAGGAACTTTAAACAATGTAGAAGCTAGCTCAGTGGATAAGAAAATGGAGACCTCTTTCACTTCAGACTGATAACCCTCTGGCAGAATAGTCAAGTTCATATAAAACTCTTGCACCAGTCTAGGATAAAAGGTGCAAAATTTAGAGATAAATGGCAGCCAGTGTAACGTCGCGTGTCTTTCGGATCCATGCGGATCATGTTGTGTTGGGTTGTGTCGGCCGTTGTGAGGCAATGTGAGCTAGTTGTATGGAATGTGTAATGTGAATGTGTGGTTTGAGCAGGTGAAGAGCAGGGTTGGTCCTGAAATGAAACAGGACTTGCTGCTGTTCAGTTGAAGTTGGCGGCCAGGGGTGGCCGTTGACTGGTTGGCGTCCAGGTTAGTGGACGTTGACTTCTTGAACTTGGCGGCAGTAGATGTGGACGCTAAGGGTGGCGGTTGCTGGGCGGCATGGGGGTTGACGCCAACCTGAGAATTCTGCAGGTTATAGGCTCACCCGAGGGCAGCTCTCTCAGCTCACTCTCTTCCCCTCTTGCCCCAGCTTCGCGCTCGGTGTTTCTGAAGCTTCTAACAGTACCGAGGAGTAGTTGGACGATCGTAGAACGCGTGGCGTCGTCGAATTGCGCAAGGAAACGCCGTATCGTGGTGCAATTCCCGTAGGAGCTCGCGGGGGCTCGGCATGAACCGGGAGATTACGGGAGATTCTAGCGCATTCTGAGGTAGGGGATGAACCCATTTAGCTCCGTAGAACATTAAAACACATCATAACCACCTGAACCAGCATGATAATGCATGTTTGGATAAGTTGCACCATATGGGGATAATGGGTAGTTTGAGTAGTTTATGTATGAAGCATGTTGTAATGGTTGTATGGGTTCTGGCATGCTGTAGGAACTACATTTGCATGTTTTTCTGTAGTTAGAACGGTTAGAAACCCCGCAAACCGGATTAGGGTTTCTGCAGGTTTATGGTCGGAGAACTTGGCGTCAACATCGTTTGTCGCCAAGCTCCTCAGCCAGGATGTTAACGGCCAGGTCCCTTGTCGTTGACTTGATGTAAGCGGCAGTCGATGTTGCCGCCTACTGTGGTTATAAACATAAATGACTGATTTCAGCATTTATCGATAATGCATGTGTGTTGACACATGAGGTGCACTGAGTGCACTTGGTTCTCGTGTTTAGCATACAAGGTATGCAGTTAGTTGCTTACTTCAGTGACTGCGTATTGTTTACG
The DNA here is from genome assembly GCA_014218235.1 of Colocasia esculenta. NCBI lineage: Eukaryota > Viridiplantae > Streptophyta > Magnoliopsida > Alismatales > Araceae > Colocasia > Colocasia esculenta. Next base: position 123,322,787 of record CM024758.1, on the reverse strand, counting down.
CAAGTCAGTGGTTCACGTGTAGTGGACCAGTTACTTGTGGTTTACGTGAGATTTCACGTGGTTTGTGTGTGACGTGCACGTGGTTTTGTGTACGTGGCGAGTAGTACGACGCCTACGTGGTTACCTCTCCAGTTGGGTGCCCCAGGTTCTTTGTGAGCCAGGCTGTTAGCTCGGGGCTTTGTTCCGGTACTTGTGTTGTACCGTCGAGGTCTGTGTCGTCTGACCTGGACACCCTCACTCCTGTGTGAGTTGTACATCCGGCTGAGGGAAAGACGACAGTGGGACAGTGACACTTGAGTTTGTTTTTAGTCACTTGTAGCGCGCTGTAGTTGGGGGTACGGACACCAGTAGTTGACACTGGTCCCCAGCTAGTCCTTTTCCAGTGCCTCACTCTAGAGAGCCCGGGCCAGGGTCTCCTGAGGTGCCAGGCATGGGCCTGTGACCGTGTGGTCTGCAGGTGGTGGTGTTTAGTTGGTCTCCACAGTTGCTTGACCTTTTTACGTGGGCGGCAGCTGGACCTTTCGTCCGTGGCTGTGAGACTGAGAGGTAGACCTGTGTTAGTTGTCCGAGTCAGTTTCTGGTGTCGCGAACCAGTTCACGTGGCTCATGTTGGCTGTCTCTACTTTAGCTTGTACACCTGTACTGGTTTGCCGTTTAATTATTACTGTTGTTTCTCGTAGTCGGCAGACGGTGAGTACTTTTACAACTTTACTTACCTGCTTAGCTGTTCTATAAATTGTTGGTATTGTTTACTGCTTTGGTACCTGTGGTGTTTGGTTTGCTCGGTTTGGGGGAGTTCCCTACTGAGCCAGTGACTAGAGAGGCTCACCCCTACCCCCACAGGTGAGGCGAGGAGGACGTTTCTCGTCCGGCGTCCAGTTCAGGGCCGCGTCGTAGAGGTGCAGGGTCAGTATCTCCAGCGGTGTAGTCCCAGCTGTGTAGTTCTCCCAGCAGTGTAGCTTTGTAGTTGTTTACTTTCTTCTGTTGTACCTCGGGTATGCCCCAGGCTCTTGTACCTCTTTTCAGTTTTTGTGGAATTTGGCTATGTAAAACTGTGAAATATATATGAAATGTGGTGTGTTCCTTTATGTTTACACGGACTGTGGTTTGGTATCCCTTGCGAGGCTTCGGCCCGTTCGCGGGAGGCGGACTCGGATCAAGTACGTTATCGGTTTAACGGGCTTGGCCGAGGCGTTCCGTCACAGCCAGCCTTGAAACTTGAAGAATTAAAGACATCAGGGAATGCACTGGCAAAATTGTCATCATCCAAATCAACAACGCATGGCTTGAGAATAGGTTTTCCTCCAGTGATCAGTTTGGAAGGTGTAGCCTCAGACGAATTAGAAGACCCAGATGAGGTGAAGGAGGATTCCTCTAAAGTATCGACTAGAATCTTCCTTCGAGGATGACGAGTCACTCTAACAGATTTGCCATGACTAGAAGAAGACAACCTACCTCACTTGGAGGGAGTAGGAGAGGGTGATGACAGACCGTTGCTGAGCCGGATCATGGCGGCGCTTACTCCTTCTTTCCGTGGGGGGTTCGTCAATAACACCCCAGGGGCAGTAGCCCTAGATCTTGTGCCCGCTTTGGTGTCTGCATGGGAGGCATCATAGCAAGGAGAGATGAGAGGTAGAGGAAGGGAAGGAGGAAGAGATGGCGGGAACAAGAGGAATCGCCTGGCTATGGGGGTATGAAATGGGGCCTGCGTTGACCTATGCAAAAGGGCATATAAAAGGTCCTACGCAAGAGATGATGTAAGGCCCTCGAATTTTGTTGCTTTATTTCATGTGTGGATTATTCATGTTTGTGTGTAACTTGTATATGCATATGTAAATATCTACGTATGTACTAGCTAGTGATACTTATGTGTGCATCTTTGAATAGGTTATAAATATTGTATGTTTGCATGTGTGATGGTGTGTATACTATACCACATATATTGCATGTATACATATATATATACATCGTACGCATGGTTTCTGCATGTTTTTAAGTTCTGGCCGAAGGGCCAATTGGCGTCAACAGGGTGGACGTCCATGGTGGTAAACGTCCATATCGTTGGATGCTAATACTTAAATAAACGACCATGGATGTGGACGTTAATATCTCTGACCTGCATGCGTTGCAGACCCCGAAATTCCGGGGGCAAGCAAGCCCAACCATTGGGGAGAAGTCCCCAACGGCTATCAGACATCCCATCACATCCTCTGAAATATCCCAAACCCCTCTCCTATAAACTAAACCCTTTCTGCACCAGAAAGAGCCTCTCTTGACTTTTCAAGGAGGAGAAACCTTAGCTCAAAAATTGGAGGAAAACTGAACTTGGCAAGCTTGAATCCGGCAACTGAAGGCTTCTCCCGGCGATCCACTGCTACTAGGAGGAAGTCTGGACATTGGGGAAGGCTTCCCCAACACTGGACTGAAGATTGCATCGACTTAGAACCTAGAGGAGAGCCCTTTTGGAGGCTTCTTGGGACTGCCCAGGGAGAGCTTCAACGACACCTTTGATCCCTTTGGAGACTTATTAAGAGGCAAGTAACCCATCCACGTGGTGCGTGTGTGTATCCAGTAGGTCCTAGGCATTTTTATGGATTTTTATCGTGTCCTGGATCCTCACATTCCTCTGTTATCTGGAGCTCGGTCTGTGTTTTTGCACAGACAGGAACTTGACGTCAAGTCCTCTGCCGTCAAGATCTCCAGTCAGTGGCCAGCGATCTTGCCGTCAATCTCCTTGAACGGCCAGACACTGCCGTTAATTTCTTCAGTGCAGAATAGTAAATTGTTCTGCCTTATATAATTATTTTTCGGACTTTGACGCATGAGGATATAATGTAATTTTTATATTTATGTTAAATAGATAAGGTGATGTGTGTGGAATTTTCTGTACTTTTCTGTGGATGGCATAAATTGTTAGATTTATTGAAACACATGTTGGAAAATGGATATGCATGTTCACCTACTGTCTACATGATTCCTGAGGAATTAAATGCCCTATATTTTTTTATACCATGTGTATATGTGTCAGTCCATACCTTGCAAATTTGAGAATTTGTTCATGTTCGTGTGATTTACAGTAATTTCTGCAATGGAAATAGAAAGCATGTGTAGGATTTTCAAAAATCCACAGTAAATTGTATGTTGTGTAATAAATTCGGGAACATTTTTTGTAACAATGTGTATGATAGATTCAGATATGTGAAATGTCAAATATGAGATTTCATGTTATGTTCCATGATAAATTGAATTCTGAATGACATGAGATTGAATGTTTTGATTTCTGTAAATGTAAATCTGACTCAGAAAAATATGAAAATTTGCATGTGTGGTCATAAACTCTGGAGCTGGCTTAAGCCATGCCCGTACCACCAAACACTTATTCTCCTGCAAACAGTGTGTGGTTAAATTTTCATGTGATTTGGATAACAAAAAAGGCATTATGAGATTTCCATGTGAAAACGAGTGATTAATGCATGTTATCATGAATGTGGTTTGATTATGCATTGTTCAGCCTGATTAGTGTAAACTATTGAATGTTTAAAGCCTGTCAAGAGTAGTATCATGTTAGGGAAAAATAGAGCCATGTGTATGAAGAGAATGTGAGCCATGTGTAAATCATGTGAAAAGTGTGTGTAAAAATCGGATAATGTGTGAAATGTGCCATGTGTGACACTGCTTCCATAGAGGGCCGTGGAACCATACCATGGAAAAGTCCCCATGGGAAGGTTCAATGTGTTAAGATCCTAAGAGCATTAGGATGAAATCCTAGAGGTGGACAAGTACCACTGGTTAGGGTGGAGACTCGTTCTCCCGGTCTGCGCAGTCCAAGAGTCGTCATTGTATTGCCTAGGTGGCGTCTATGTGCATGTGTTATGTGATGTGTCTTTCTAATGGTGGTTTGGACTATGTGTCACGGCACTAAATTGTGAAATGTGAATGTGAACATGTGTAATTGTGTAGTGTGAATATGTGAAAATGTGCAATGTGTAAAAAGTGAGCAATGTGAATGTGTAATTGTGTAAACATGTGGAACTAACATGATAATCATGAAATTGTGATCCATGATGTGTAAGTGTTAAATTTATGTCAAAACAGCAACCTAAATGCGCATAAATGCCATTTCCACATGTGCAAAATTTGTAAAATCCATGTTAGGATGTTTCTTACTTATGTGTGAATAGTTCCATGTTTAATCGTTATCTTTGAAGTTGAAAATGGGAATGTAGCTCTCATGTGAATAGACAAATAGAAAGTATGTGGTAGGGACTTAATTTGGAATGACATAAACCATATACATGTGTTTAAATTTTATAGAAGTATCATGATGGGTTGTTTCTACCATGCTATATGTTTGGCTATTGAAAGTGATTATAGGTCTTATTGTGATATATGCATGTATGCCGTGTATGGTGTTATTTGCTGAGTCTTTTAGACTCATTCCTTGCTTCGGCGTATAGGTTTAGTAGATACACCTTTGGAGGAGACCGTAGAGAGCGACTCCGAGCGCGGGGTAGTAGCTTGGCAGAGTTGTAGTTGTGACATTTTGACTTCCAGCGTATGTAAATTGAGGCATTGTAATAGAAACACTATGTAATTGTGGACAACTATGTATTTGAATTTAGTACTTCATTATGTGAACTTTAATTCTTTTAAATTGTCATTGGATCATGTATGTTAAATGTGGATGATGAAGTGAAATGAAAGACCTTGTTCTTTTACTTCCGCTACTCTGTATCTATATTTGTGTATATCTCAATCATGTGATAGCGTTTGAGTAAATGTCCCACTGTGATAACGTTCACTATACTGACGTGGGTTGGTATAACCGTACCGGTATAATGAGGGTCGTCACAGGGATTGGTATCAGAGCAACCGATTGAGATTATACATAAATATACATGAATCATCATCTTCATTACATGCTAAATCTTCATAGATTGTCCACATGTGTAGAATTGATTAATAATGAATGAAAAATAGATAAGAAAATGGTTAGGAAATAAATTAACATAGCTCTAATGGTGGCTGAAATTTATTGCAGCCATGGCTTCGAGAGGTAGGCGTGGCGGAGCGCCGCCCGTGAGGACGAGCTGAGACGTGAGGAGCGGCGGAGCATAGGCCCCAGCACCACAGGGTCCTGTACTTCCCCCACCGCTGCCTGTAGATTATGGAGTCTTCATGCAAGGTTTGGTGCAGGCCATGCAGACGCAGGCCCACACCCAGGCTGCACTCCAGGCTCAGTTGGAGGCTCAGTTAGCATAATCAATCAAAGTGTAGTCTGTTTTATTTCATTGTATGATGTTATGTTGAATGTGTATTAATTTTTGTTGGATGTAGCAGGCTCAAGTTCCAGCTCAGGACCATCGTGGACCTTCCATCATGGAAAGATTCAAGAGGATGCTGCCACCCTCTTTTAAGGGGAGAGTGATCCGTTACTTGAAGAAAGCTAGATGAGGAGATCGAGAAGATCTTCCGGGCTATTAGGTGTGCGGACGATGATAAGGTTACTTTAGCCACCTATATGCTACAGGTATGTGCTAGTTTTATTTGTTTATACCCTCTGTTAAGTTGAAGTTGTTTAGTTGGTGCTTATGAAGGTTATGTTACAGGAGAGAGCTGATGTGTGCTGGTCTTCATTACTACGTACCCGATTCGAGGATGGCGCTATTGAGGTTGCTTGGGACGAGTTCGTGAGGCTCTTTCGGGCCAAGTTCGTCCCCGAGCATATCCAGGACCGGATGGAGTAGGAGTTCCTCTCCTTGACTCAAGTCTCCATGACCGTGCTCGAATATGAGGCCAGGTTTGCAGAATTATCTAAATATGCACCTCATATCGTGACAGATGAGCGCAGGAAAGCAAAGATTCGTGATGGGCCTGAAGCCATCACTGAGGACGAGGCTAGTAGCATTTGACCATCGTACCTTGGACGAGGCCCTCAGCGCTGCTTGTAGACAGGAGGGTGAGATGGAGCAATATCTGGAAGAGAAGAAGGCTTCGCGAAGAGGCCTACAGCTACGTTCCAGCGGCAGGACAAGAAAAAGTGTACCAGGCACCGGCGCGTCCAGTAACAACCAGCAGTGCACAGGTACCTTCTCAACGTTCCCCTGGTGTGAAGAAGGAGTGTCCCCATTGCGGAAGACGCATGGTGGTTCCGAGTGTTGGATGATTGCTGGAAAGTGCTTGAAGTGCGGAAGCAGTGACCACAAGATCAAGGATTGTCTAAGACTTCAGCAGGGAGTCCAGCGCGGAGCGCCAGCCCCAGCAGCGTAGCAGTAGCAGCGCCAGCTACAGGAAGACCAAGAAGGCCTCGAGCCCCAGCTCGAGTGTTTGCTCTAGCACGAGAGGATGCCGAGCAGGCAGAGCATGTCACCGAAGATACGGTTTTTACTTCTAGGTGTGACGCTCGGGTTTTGTTTGATACGGGTGCCACTCACTCGTTCATTTCTGAGCGGTTCACTAGGTAGTTAGCTCTAGAGGCAGGTGTAGAGTCTGAGGAGTTAGAGGTCCCTTTGTCTGTGCACACACCTGCGGGTACGGTATCGACTAGGAAGTGCATTCCGTCATTACCTGTGTGCATTGAGGATAGAGTCCTAGAAGGTGTTTCTTCTTGCTAAAGATGAAGGACTTTGATGCTATTCTTGGTCTGGATTGGCTAGAGGAGCACTATGCATTAGTAGATTGTCGTGGGAAGAGGATTGTTTTCCACATTCCTGGTGAGGACGAGTTCTCTCATCCCTTTCCAAGAACTTGGGGGAAAGTTGGTCATCTCTGCCATGAAGGCGATGCGCATGGTAAACAAGGGTTGTGACGCTTTTCTTGCCAGCATGGTGTTAGTACCTGAGGCTGATGAGTCACCTACTCTTGCAGAGATCGAGGTAGTGCGGGATTTTCTAGACGTCTTTCCGATGATTTGTCTGGATTGCCACCGGATAGAGAGATAGAGTTCACCATAGAGTTGCTTCCGGACACCTCTCCTATCTCAAAGGCTCCATATCGGATGGCACCCGCGAGTTAGCCGAGTTAAGGAGGCAGTTGCAAGAGTTGCTAGATAAGGGATTTATTCGCCCTAGGTTTCCCCTTGGGGTGCACATGTCTTATTCATAAAGAAGAAGGATGGATCACTTAGGTTATGCATCGATTACAGGAAGCTAAACCAAGTGACAGTGAAGAACATGTATCCCTTACCTCGTAATAATGATTTGTTTGACCAGTTGCAAGATGCATCAGTCTTTTCTAAGATTGATTTGCGATCTGGTTATCATCAGTTGAGGATTCGGAGTGAGGATGTGTCCAAGACGCATTCAGATCCCGTTATGGACATTATGAGTTTTTGGTTCTTCCTTTCGGATTGACCAACGCCCCTGCAACGTTCATGGATCTCATGAATAGGGTGTTTAGGCCTTATTAGATAGCTTTGTTGTAGTGTTTATTCATGATGTGCTGGTCTACTCTCCGGACGAGGCCACACACCGTCAGCATTTGAGGGTAGTATTAGAGGTTCTCCGTGAGCACAATTGTATGCTAAGTTCAGCAAGTGCGATTTCTGGTTGCGCTAGGTTCATTTCCTCGGGCATGTTATCTCCGGTGCTGGTGTTGCAGTTGATCCAGCAAAGGTCCAGGCAGTTATGGATTGGGAGATTCCCAAGACCCTTCGGAGATTCGTAGTTTTCTGGGTTTGGCTGGTTACTATCGGCGATTCATTGAGGGATTTTCATCCATCGCCACCCCATTGACTCAGCTCACTAGAAAGGGAGTGAAGTTTGTCTGGTTTCGAAGTGTGAGGGTAGTTTTCAATTGTTGAAGACTAAGCTCAAGTCAGCTCCAGTGTTAGTCTTGCCGAGCGGTGTAGAGGGTTTTGCTATCTACACGGATGCGTCTCGGATTGACTTAGGCTGTGTGCTAATGCAGCAAGGAAGGGTAGTGGCATATGCTTCTCGTCAGTTGAAGGAGCATGAGACGAACTATCCGACTCATGATTAGAGCTTGCAGCAGTGGTTCATGCACTAAAGATCTGGAGGCACTATCTTTATGGTGTCAGATTTGAGGTGTTTACCGACCACAAGAGCTTGAAGTATCTTTTCTCCCAAAAGGAATTAAACCTGAGGCAGAGAAGATGGATTGAGTTCTTAAGGACTATGAGTTCGACCTTCAGTATCATCTTGGAAAGGCGAACGTCGTAGCGGATGCCCTGAGTAGGAAGAGACCGTCTCTCCAGCAGGATTGGAAGATGTTGGAGGATGCGGCTTGCGCGTTGACTGAGTTAGAGCCATCGCTATGCCAGGCTTTTGTAGCTCAGTTATCCCTTAGGTCCTCGTTTTGGATGAGGTGATCGAGCAGCAGAAAGCCGACCCTAGACTCCTAGAGTTAGTGGGCAAGGTAGGCATTGCTCGTGATGAGGACTGTGATGAGATTCCATCACCGTGTTTGTGTCCCTAATTTCGTAGATGTCCGTGAGCATGTGTTAGCGGAGGCTCATAGATCGCGGTTCTCTATTCATCCGGGTAACACTAAGATGTACCAGGATTTGAAGAGGTCCTTTTGGTGGTCTGGCATGAAGAGAGACGTGGCAGATTATGTATCCCAGTGTTTAGTGTGTCCAAGTGATGGCCGAGCGACAACGACCATCCGGCCTTATGCAAAGGATGGAGATCCCAGTGTGGAAGTGGGAAGCTGTCCTATGGTCTTTGTTTCGGGTTTGCCTCGATCTAGAAGGGGCAATGACTCGATTTGGGTAGTTGTAGATAGATTCTCGAAGACTGCGCATTTCTTGCCTATGAAGAAGAAGCAGTCGGTTGAGAGTTTAGCTAGATGTATGTTAGTAGTGTGGTTAGATTGCATGGTGTGCCGAAGTCGATCATTTCGGATCGAGATCCGAGATTTACTTCGAGATTGTGGAAGGGTCTTCAGGATGCGTTAGGTTCGGAGCTGAAGCTCAGTTCGGCGTTTCATCCCCAGACAGATGGACAGTCTGAGAGGACTATCCAGACACTCGAGGATATGTTGAGAGTGTGTGTGCTGGATTGGAAGGATGATGGGAGCGTCATTTACCTCTTGTGGAGTTCGTATACAACAACAGCTTTCATGCGAGCATTGGTATGGCTCCATTTGAGGCGTTGTATGGTAGGCTTGCAGATCTCCTTTATGTTGGAGGAGACAGGCGATAGGCAGTTGATCGGTCCGGAGTTAGTTCAGGAGACTTTGGATAAGATTCAGCTTATCAGAAGAGGCTTGTTGCGGCGCAGGATAGGCAGAAGAGCTACACCGACAACAGGAGGAAAGATCTAGAGTTCGAGGCGGGTGATCATGTCTTCTTGAAGATATCACCTACTCGAGGTGTTGTCAGCTTTGGCAGGCATAGTAAGTTGAGCCCTAGATTCATTGGCCCGTATGAGATTCTCAGACGACTGGGCAGCGTGGCATATGAGCTAGCTTTACCCCCAGCTTTGGCTAGTGTTCATCCTGTTTTCCATGTTTCTATGCTCAGGAAGTATGTCTGAGATCCATCGCATGTGATAAGTCACGAGTCAGTGGAGATTCAGCCAGATCTGTCATATATGGAGCAACCAGTAGCTGTTCTTGACCGGATGGTTCAACATCTCCGGAACAAGAGTATTGCGTTGGTGAAAGTTCTATGGCGGAACTTCTCGCGAGAGGAGGCCACTTGGGAGCTTGAGGATGCATGAGGAAGAAGTATCCTCTTTTGTTTGAGTAGTGTCGTTCACTTCAAGGACGAAGTTTCTTTAAGGGGAGAGGGTGTAAAGCCCTCGAATTTTGTTGCTTTATTTCATTTGTGGATTATTCATGTTTGTGTGTAACTTGTATATGCATATGTAATATCTACGTACGTACTAGCTAGTGATACTTATGTGTGCATGTGTGTAATAGGTTATAATATTGTATGTTTGCATGTGTGATGGTGTGTATACTATACCACATATATTGCATGTATACATATATATATACATCGTACGCATGGTTTCTGCATGTTTTTAAGTTCTGGCCGAAGGGCCAATTGGCGTCAACAGGGTGGACGTCCATGGTGGTAAACGTCCATATCGTTGGACGCTAATACTTAAATAACGGCCATGGATGTGGACGTTAATATCTCTGACCTGCATGCGTTGCAGACCCCGAAATTATGGCGGCAAGCAAGCCCAACTATTGGGGAGAAGTCCCCAACGGCTATTAGACATCCAATCACATCCTCCAGAATATCCCAAAACCCTCTCCTATAAACTAAACCCTTTCTGCACTAGGAAGAGCCTCTCTTGACTCTTTTCAAGGAGGAGAGAACCCTATCTTAAAAACTGGAGGAAAACTGAACTTGGCAAGCTTGAATCCGGCGACTGAAGGCTTCTCTCCGGCGATCCACTGCTACTAGGAGGGAGTCTAGACATTGGGGAAGGCTTCCCCAACACTGGACTGAAGCTTGCATCGACTTAGAACCCGGAGGAGAGCTCTTTGGAGGCTTCTTGCGACTGCCCAGGGAGAGCTTCAACAACCTTTGATCCCTTTGGAGACTTATTAAAAGGCAAGTAACCCATCCCCGTGGTGCATGTGTGTATCCAGTAGGTCCTAGGCATTTTTATGGATTTTTATCGTGTCCTGGATCCTCACATTCCTCTGTTATGTGAAGCTCGGTCTGTATTTTTGCACAGACAGAACTTGACGTCAAGCCCTCTTGCCGTCAAGATCTCCAGTCAGCGGCCAGCGATCTTGCCGTCAATCTCCTTGAACGGCCAGACACTACCGTTAATTTCTTCAGTGCAGAACAGTAAATTGTTTTGCCTTATATAATTATTTTCCAGACTTTGACGCATGAGGATATAGTGTAATTTTTATATGTTATGTAAAATAGATAAAGTGATGTGTGTGGAATTTTCTGTACTTTTCTGTGGATGGCATAAATTGTTAGATTTATTGAAACACATGTTGGGAAAATGGATTATGCATGTTCACCTACTGTCTACATGATTCCTGAGGAATTAAATGCCCTAGATTTTTCTATACCATGTGTATATGTATCAGTCCATACCCTGCAAATTTGAGAATTTGTTCATGTTTGTGTGATTTACGGTAATTTCTGCAATGGAAATAGAAAGCATGTGTAAGATTTTCAAAAATCCACAGTAAATTGTATGTTGTGTAATAATTAGGGAAAAATTTCTGTAATAATGTGTATGATAGATTCAGATCTGCGAAATGTCAAATATGAGATTCATGTTATGTTCCATGATAAATTGAATTATGAATGGCATGAGATTGAATGTTTTGATTTTTGTAAATGTAATATGACTCAGAAAAATGTGAAAATTTGTATGTGTGGTCATAAACCTGCAAACAGTGTGTGTTAAATTTTCATGTGATTTGGATAACAAAAAGGCATTATGAGATTTCCATGTGAAAACGAGTGATTAATGCATGTTATCATGAATGTGGTTTGATTATGCATTGTTCAGCCTGATTAGTGTAAAGTATTGAATGTTTAAAGCCTGTCAACAGTAGTATCATGTTAGGGAAAAACAGAGCCATGTGTATGAATGAGAATGTGAGCCATGTGTAAATCATGTGAAAAGTGTGTGTTAAAAATCGGATAATGTGTGAAATGTGTCATGTGTGACACTACTTCTATAGAGGGCCGTGGAACCATACCATGGAAAAGTCCCCATGGCAAGGTTCAATGTGTTAAGATCCTAAGGCATTAGGATGAAATCTTAGAGGTGGACAAGTGCCACTGGTTAGGGTGGAGACTTGTTCTCCCGGTCTGCGCAGTCCAAGAGTCGTCACTGTATTGCCTAGGTGGCGTCTATGTGCATGTGTTATGTGATGTGTCCTTCTAATGGTGGTTTGGACTATGTGTCACGGCACTAAATTGTGAATTGTGAAATGTGAATGTGAACATGTGTAAATTGTGTAGTGTGAATATGTGAAAATGTGCAGTGTGTAAAAAGTGAGCAATGTGAATGTGTAATTGTGTAAACATGTGGAACTAACATGATAAATCATGAAATTGTGATCTATGATGTGTAAGTGTTAAATTTATGTCAAAACAGCAACCTAAATGCGCATAAAATGTCATTTCCGCATGTGCAAAATTTGTAAAATCCATGTTAAGGATGTTTCTTACTTATGTGTAAATAGTTCCATGTTTAATCGTTATCATGTTGAAGTTGAAAAATGGGAATGTAGCTCTCATGTGAATAGACAAATAGAAAGCATGTGGTAGGGACTTTAATTTGGAATGACATAAACCATGTACATGTGTTTAAATTTTATAGAAGTATCATGATGGGTTGTTTCCTACCATGCTATATGTTTGGTTATTGAAAGTGATTATAGATCTTATTGTGATATGTGCATGTATGCCATGTATGGTGTTATTTGCTGAGTCTTTTAGACTCATTCCTTGCTTCGGCGTACAGGTTTAATAGGTGATACCCTTTGGAGGAGACCGTAGAGAGCGACTCCGAGCGCGGGGAGTAGCTTGGCGGAGTTGTAGTTGTGACATTTTGACTTCCAGCGTATGTAAATTGAGGCATTGTAATAGAAACACTATATAATTGTGGACAACTATGTATTTGAATTTAGTACTTCATTATGTGAACTTTAATTCTTTTAAATTGTCATTGGATCATGTATGTTAATGTGGATGATGAAGTGAAATGAAAGACCTTGATCTTTTACTTTCGCTACTCTGTATCTATTTTGTGTATATCTCAATCATGTGATAGCGTTTGGGTAAATGTCCCACTGTGATAACGTTCACTATACCGACGTGGGTTGGTATAACCGTACCGGTATAATGAGGGTCGTCACAGATGAAGAGGTGAGGTGTGCTACTGGAACATTTTACGCTAAACAGGGGTAATGAAGAAAACTGCCTGGAGAAGCAATAGTGTCGACACAGGAGGTGACTGTGTCGACCTTGCCAAGATTGTGTCGACACATGAATAGGACTGTGTCGACTTGATTAGTCAAAAACTAACAATAGGTATAGGAAATTTTGGAGTGAAAAACTTTATAATGATGAAAGATATATATAATTAACTTGTCAAGGATTTTTAATATGTCAGGGAATTAATCTGTCATTTCTTAACAAAAACTCTTTATTAATCAAGTTAAACAACACCTACAAGATATGTTCATTGATTGTAAAGAAATACTGAAATGACATTTTGAATGATATAGGACATTCACCACAGTCAATGGAAATCTTTCATATTTCTCAAAATTAAGTATGAGAATTTCTTTTAGATTGAAGTCAGTTGTGATGAACCTAAACAGTCTTAAACAATCTAAGTTGGGGCAAGGTTTTTTGTTTTGATGGATTCTCCTTGAAGAAACATTGAAGGAGAATATGGTAAACTAAATACACCCTTTTCCCTCATCTGTTGAGAAAGAGATGTCTAAATTCAATGCACGAATCTTCATGTCTTGAAGGAAATTGGTTACTGTCGGAGTTTAGAATATGATTAAAGATTGACTAGAGAGATGTAGTAGATCAGTCAAAAGTCATTATGTGGTTTCTTTTGAAGGAATTAATGAACATCTCATGATAGGAGTTGTGACAACTCAAGAATTAATTCTGATTTTATGTAAGAAAAGAATTATGAATTCTTAACTCCCCCTGAATGTTGATACCAGAAATCTTTCAGCAAGATAAAGAGATCAAAGATTTTAAAAGAAAACTGAAATGATCTTTTTGACGAACAAGGACTTCCCACAACATTGCATATATGACTCTTGATACTTGGCGGAGACATATACTCTCGCATAGTGACAGTGTCCAGACAAGCCTAACTTATCCTTCTTCAAATCATCATTTGATATACCAGAATTTCAATGCAATGTGAGAGTGATGAACTTATTTGCAAAAGAAATGGAAGTGTTTTATTTGAAATGTAGATAGAAAGAAGAATTGAAAAAGAAGGAATATTTACATCATGAAGTAATGACTCCCCCTCAGAATGTGCCTGAACAAAGACACCACAACACTCAACCCAAGGTAGAGAGGTCAAGAATTGAGGCATTTGCATAACCCAAGCTCTCTCCTTAAGGATGAAAATCTGTTTTCTAGAAAAGGCTTAGTGAAGATATCAACAATTTTTTTTTCAGTTTCAATGAAAAGAAGTTCAAAAGATTTCTTAGCCACCTCATCCCTTAAGAAGTGATGTCTTATCCCAATGTGTTTTGTGCGGGAACGCTGAATTGGGTTTTTAGACAAATTGATAGCACTAGTGTTATCACATAAAATGAGAATGCATCCTAACTCATGATTATAGTCTAGGAGCTGCGTTTTTCACCCAAAGATTGGTTGCCACAACAACCAACTGCAACATACTCAGCCTCTGCAGTGGATAGAGCACCGAGTGTTGCTTTTTGGAAGCCTAAGAATTAGGCATCCACCTAGATATAAGCACAAGCCACTAGTACTTTTTCTATCAAGCTTACACCCCCATAATCAACATCACAATAAGCAATTAAATCTATTTACGACCAGCAGGATACCAATGCCAAGTTCACATGTTCCAACAAGATATTTAAAGATTCGTTTGACAGCTAACATGTGACTTTCCTTAGATTAGCTGAAGCCTTGCATACAAGCATACACTGAATTGATATCAGGTCTAGAAGTAGTAAGATAAAGTAGAGATCCATTCATACCTCTGTATGTCTTTGGGTCTACTGACTTACCAAGTGAATCTTCTTCTAGTTTTACATTTACTGCAATTGGTGTGCTTGAGTGCTTGAGGTTCTGAAAGTTAAACCTTTTCAGAAGATCTTTGACATACTTTGTTTGATTTATGAAGATCCCTTCACTGGTTTGGTTAACCTGCAGTCCCAAAAAGAATTGTAAGTCACCCATTAAACTCATTTCAAATTCAGTTTGCATTTGGTCAGCAAATTCAGTGCACATCATTTAATTGTGGATCCAAAAATTATGTCATCAACATAAATTTGGACAGCAACTATTTGTTTATTTACTGATTTTGTGAACAAGGTTTGATCAACATTACCTCGATGTATCCTTTATCCAATAAAAAGAACTCAAACGATCATACCAAGCTCTTGGAGCTTGCTTGAGACCATAAAGAGCCTTATGAAGTTTGAAAACATGATCAAGAAATTTTTCATTTTCAAAACCAGAGGTTGTTCTACAAAAACATTTTCTTTGATATACCATTTAAAAAGGCACTTTTAACATCTATTTGGTAAACTTAAATTTTAGAGATGATGCAAAAGCAAGGAATATCCTCACAGCTTCTAGCCTAGCTATAGGGGCATATGACTCTTCAAAATCAATACCAAACTCTTGATTGTACCCCTTGGCAACTAGTCTAGCTTTATTCCTAACAACTTGACCATTTTATTCAGTTTATTTCTAAATACCCATCTAGTGCCAATAACAGATTGGTCACTAGGTCTAGTACTAATTCCCACACTTGATTTCTGTCAAATAATGAAGTTCATCATGCATGACATTGATCCAATCTTCAGTCATTAGAGCTTCATCAATTGACTTGGGTTCAATTTGGGAATTAGTGCTAGTGGGTCTTCATGAATTGCATTCAAAAAGGATGATCTAGTTCCAACTCTATCATGCACATTACCAACTACATTCTCAATTGGATGATCTCTCAAGAATCTATTTTCAGTAATTACCTCTTGAGGTGCATTCAAGTCTGGAACAATATTACCTGATCCACTTGTGGTAGGTGAATGGTTTCCAGAGTTTCAAGAAAGTCTTTATTTTCCTCATATTTGTGAGGGTCAACAATTAAATCATCTTCTTCCTTGTTTTGAAGAACCCTGCAAGATGTAGAATCATCAGTTGAGAAGATTTTTCATCAAAACTCATGTGGGGATTCTTCTACAGTTTATTTTGAGAATGTACACTCTAAAAGCTCTAGAAATTTTTGAATAGCCAAGAAAATGGCTTCATGACTTTGGCATTAAATTTATCAAGATTTTCTTTATTGTTGTTATGTACAAAGCATTTGCAACCAAAGACTTTAAAATAAGACAATGTTGGCTTTTTGTTTTTCAACAGTTCATAGGGGTTTTTCTGATTTTTTGTCTGACCAATGCTCTATTTAGAATGTGATTTGCTGTGTTTACAGCTTCAGCCCAGAAGGATTTGGGCAGTTTGCTTTCCAAGATCATGGATCTAGCCATTTCCACAAGTGTTCTATTTTTCCTTTCCACAACTCCATTTTGTTCTGGAGTTCTTGGAGAAGAGAATCTGTGGAAGATGTTTAGTTTAGCACACAAATCAGAAAGGTTTTGTTTTCAAATTCTCCCCCATGATCAGTCAAAATGGATTTTATTTTATGTGAAAAACCCGTTAAGGCAGAGGTGCAGAAGTTCTGGATTCTAGACAAGCATCACTCTTGTGGATAGGAAAATACCCATGTATATCTAGTAAAATCATCAATGATGACAAAACCATATCTTTTGCCACTAAGACTAAGGATCCTTGTTGGTCCAAAAAGGTCCATATGAAGTAATTCTAGTGGTTTAGATGTGAGTACATCATTGAAGGTTTTAAAAGATTTTCTGGTTTGTTTTCCTTGAGCACATATCCTACAAAGTTGATTTTCAATGTTTGGAAAAGATTCAGGAAGTCCTTTAACCAGATTTAGCCTTAAAAGTTTGTTTATTGTATTGAAACTTGCATGACCAAGTCTTTTATGCCATGTCCATGCACATTTCATCTTTTTTGCAACTAAACAATGTTTTTCAGCAAATTTTTATCAAGATTGATCATGTAGACATTATTTTCTCTCTTCCCCAAAAAATTTTATTTTTTCAGTTGAGGAATCAATTATTTTGCAAAAATCTGATTCAAATACAACCTTGTGACCTTTGTCACACAGTTGGCTAATACTCAACAAATATAGTTCAAGCCATCAACTAACATCACATTTTCAATTGAGTTTGAGGAGGATTTACCAACCTTTCCAGATCCAAGGATTTTCCCTTTATTTTTACCTCCAAATGTGACAGATCCTCCCTCTTTTTTAATCAGAAATGAGAACTTTGTTCTGTCTCCAGTCATGTGTCATGAACACCCACTATCAAGAAACCAAGTGTTGGAGTTGGGTGCACGACCTTCCTGCAAAAATCAGATCAGAGAAGAAAAGATTTTGGTACCCAAACATTGTTGGGACCATCAGTTTGTTTGAGTAAAGGCAATAGATCTTTTCTAATCCATATTTGAGTTGTTTTTGGCATTTCCTTGGTTTCAGAAGTGATTTTTCTTTTTGTCAATCTAACATTTCTTTTTGAATGAAACACCAGTGTTCTTTCTTTCATAGCATGGAGATTATGAAATTGGGCATGATCATTCATGTATGGAAATTCAAACCAAGGATTCTGTTGGTATCTTGGAAATTTTGGATAAAAAAATTGTGAATGGTACCAATAAGGATTGTGATACCAATGATTCCAAGAGTTGATCCAATCAGATTGATGTGTTGTCTTGGATGTCCAAGAATTATCATGAAAGTTCCATTTTGTGTTTTTATTTTTTCAAGCTTTTGTTTGATTTTTTGTTTAGCTGATTGTTGATTTTCAGAGTTGGACAGGTCGACCTATTTTGGACTGGTGTCGACTCAACAACAGCTTTCATCTTGTGGTTGATTGGTATCGACCTGTTTTGCTTCTTTTGGTTATAAACATTCTTTTTGTTCTATTTTTTTAGAGTTTTAAATGTATTAATTGACACTTGTTCATTGTTGTTTTCTGGACTGGCACTTTTAACAAATTTTATCAAGGGAGTTTTTGAAGATTTTTCTTCCTTTTCACCAGATTTATTTTTTCAAGAATTTTTGTGTGGTGAAACCAAGTCCATGTTTCTCAGATCTCATTCTTGCTCTCTAACAAAGCATCGAGATTGTCTTTTCCTTTTGTGAAGTTTTCAATTACCTGTTCCTTTTCTTCCACAAATTCTTAAGTTTCTGGATTTCATCAATTTCTTGTTGCTTTTCCTTTTGATGCACTTCTATTTTTTCAGAGAGTTTTTCAAAGTTATTATTGGCCTTTTGAGATGCAATTTTCAGTTCATCAATTTGGTTCAAAAGTTCTTCCTTTTCTTCATTGAGTTCATATACCTCATTTTCAAGTTCAGTGATTCTTCTATTCAGTGAGTATCATGCATGGCATTTTCAAATTTCCTTTTCAAATACTTGTTTTCCTTTCTTATTTCAGAAAACTTTTCAACCAATTCGGCATATGCATCTTGCCAATCTTCAATAGAGTATTGTTCAAAGGAAGTGCTTACCTTTCCATCACTGTGTTAGCCATGAAGCATAGCTCCTCATTCCCTGAACTTGAGGACTTTTCTTCTTCATCTTCACTTTGGTCATCATCTGACCAAGTTGCTACCATAGCTTTAGGCTTCTTCAATTTGTTGCTCTTTTTGTACTTGTCCTTCTTGTTCTCAGGACATTCTCCTTTCATATGTCCTGCTTTGTTACACCTGTAGCAAATAATAATCTCATCAGTTTTTTGATTTCTATTAGAATTAGCATTTGAAAAGAAATGTTCCTTTTGCCAGAAGAAAATTTCTTCTTTCCAGTGAATCTTCCTTTTTTTTATTTTAGAAAAATTTTAAATTGCCTAGTCATGAGGGCAAGTTCATCCTCATTGGACTCAGACTCTTCAGAACTTGATTTCTCTTGACTTTTCTCTTTGTTACTTGATGAGGCTTTAAGTGCTACTGGTTTGGTCTTAAGTATATGCTCTTCATTTCTTTTCAAATTTATTTCATATGTCATTAAAGATCCTATGAGTTCATCCAAAGAGATTTTGACAAATCCTTAGAATCTTCAATCACAGTGGCCTTAGTATGCCAATAGATGAGAGAGAGCTAAAATCTTTCTTACCAAATCAGCATCAGTGTATTCTTTACCTAGTGCCTTCAGTCCATTGACAATTGTCATAACATTTCAGAAATTGATTCATCAGATTTCATCATGAACATTCATATTCAGAAACAAGTATGTTTGCTTTAGTTCCCTAACTTGAGATGTTCCCTCATACATTAATTCAAGTTTATCCCACATCTCTTTAGCAGATTTACACATGGATATTCTTGAATATTCTTTAGGATGGACTGCACACTGAAGCATGTTCATAGCACTATAGTTAAGAGTGGCCCTCCTAATCTGTTCTCTAGTCCAATTCTCCTCATCTCCTTGATTTTCATAAGGGCCCACTTCAACTATCCTCCAGATTTCATAATTCTGAGCCCTAAGAAAACTTGCATGCGATTTTTCCAATAAGAGTAATCAGACCCATTGAAAAATGGTGGCCTATTAATGGAATGGCCTTCAGCAAGAAATCCTCGAGAATCCATTAAGCAAGATGAAATACGTGATTGAAACACCCAAACAATTCAAGCAAGTGAGACACAAAATCAGACAAAAAACAAACACTCAAATCAGATCAGACATAGATATGAACCACTCTGATACCATTGTAGGATCGAATATGTGGAGGATAAGATCTAGAAGGGGGGTTGAATAGATCTTACCCAATTAATGCGGAAGCTTGAGTATTAAAATTACTTCTAATCAGAGATCTATTCACATAGACAATTTGTTTATCTGAAGGTGAGTGTGTGTGGAAGATGTGTGAAGCAATTCAACAATTAGTGTGAGTTCGAATCCTATGCAAGCATCTAGCGAAGACAACAGATCAAACCACTGCACAAAGGATTTTTAGGTGGTTAGGAAATCACACCAGTGATTCCTACATCCACCCCTCACACAGTGAGGCTCCACTACTCAAAAGAGTACAACTCACACTGGAGCTTGACAACTCCAACACACTTGAGTTAGACAACTCACACACCAACTCTAGAGCACAACCGCTCCAGAAACTGAGCACACTTGCTAAAAAATACACAGAGTATTCAACTCAACACAACTGAGCACAATCGCTCATAAACCACAAGCTAGATCAAGATCAACATAAATCAGATCCTCTAGCAATGATCTGATTCAAGACAGATTCATTCACAGAGACTTGTGCAACACTTTATGCTAATTCCCATGGATGAATCAGAAGACAACTTTCAGAGTTAAGAGAATTAGATACAGAGTATGTTCATCAATGAGATCCCTTGCAGAAGGTTGAATTGAGGAGATTTGTTGATGCTTTTAGTCACTGGGCGATGCTCTACTTCAATTGCTTCTGAGTCGCCTTCAGATTCTCCTAATTGCTGGCTTCTGTTGGATCTGCTCCTTTAAGAGTCCTTCAGCTCCTTCTCCAAAGCTCTCCTTAATCTCTTGTGCTGTCAAGGGATGGAGATGGACCACCATAGCAACACAGGAGCAGGAGCGAGAGATTCCTCTTTTTGCCGCCAAAAGCTCTTGCTGGAATATTCTGGAGGTCTCTCTCTCTGGCTTGGGGGCCAATTGGTGAGGTATAATAGCCCTACATGTCCAATGGTACCCTTGGAGTGCGTGGGCACATGATCCAAGATGGATTCCATTGAACCCTAGGCAGCCACGTGTCCAGATAGATCATAAGTTGAGATTTCAGCCCGAGTGTGTCGACACTACCACTGAGTGTGTCGACACACTGTCCCAATTACGCAAAAAGGGTCTTCTGGATGCTGGTCTAGTGTCGACACAACCACTGACTGTGTCGCCACACTGTCCCAGTCAGACAATGGATCTCCTGGAAGCTGGGTCTAGTGTCGACACAACCATGGACTGCGTCGACACACTTGACCCTGTCTTCATGAAAATGCTTCAGGGACTATGACCTAGTGTCGACACCATCAATGGGTGTGTCGACACTACCATGATACCGGTATATCCCTGAGAATTTAACACATAAGACATTAGTACAAAGTATTATCAAAGTATGAGGTGTAAGTATTGAAACATGCTTTTTGAGCATTGTTATTACATAAATGATGTATGTAACATGCTCCACCACACCCATTAAACATTAAAATCACAACAGTCATCATCAAACTATGAGGAGAAATACATCAAAACCACACTCAACCCAACAACAACACACTAGAAACTGACCTTTGGTTTCACCACACCTGCTGTAGCACATTCAGGTCTTCACCTTACTCCAAGATGGAACACAACACCTGAACACAAATCATCTCCTTTACACCCAGGAGGAAATACAAAGAATGTAGTGCAGGAAGAAAATATCTACAATAGACA
>CM024758.1:123213127-123301490 GCA_014218235.1 Colocasia esculenta | reverse complement strand
CGACGGATGACGACGGTGATGCAGACGACGACGGCGGCGATGAGGACGATAGCGGCGGTGACGCGATGACAGCGGCGGCAACGTGGATGGTGGTGGCGACGCAACATCTCGGCGGGGCAATCCCGTCGGAGGTGTCGAGGGAGTGCGAGAGAAGAGAGAAAGTGAGAGAGGAGAAAAGAGAAGCGGAAGAAGAAAAAAGGGTAGGAATAGCGATCGAAAAATTTGGTCGCTATTCAGTCCCAAATCAGCGATCGAATTGTGACCGAATATAATTCGGTCACTAAGGCCGTGTTTATTCTGCGACTGAATAAATTCAGTCACAATTCGGTCTCAAAAATAGAGACTGAATTGCGGACCGAATTTCTTCGGTCACAGTATTTCATGTTAGAGAGCAGCAAGGACATGGCATTAGTGACCGAATTCTGGTTGGTCATAGTTCGGTCTCCATTTTTTAGGACCGAATATTTCGGTCACTATTTGGTCTCTGATCTGAGATGAATAGTGACTGATAATTGTTCGGTCACTACTTGAAAATATTAGTGACCGAATACTTTCAGTCACTATTCGGTCTCAGAGTTGAGACTGAATAGTGACCGAAATATTCGGTTCTCAAAATGCAGTCTCATGTTCATTTTTTTTATAGTGCACCCGAGTAGAGCAATGTAGTTGCAGATGCATTGAGCGGGGAGGAAAGCAGTTATGAGCCAGATGATGATAAAAAGAATGGAATTGTATGAAGACATAGCAGAGAATTCTCTATTCATTCCAAATGATCAACGGCAAGCAATATTGGCCCAGGGGCAGTTAGAACCATTATATATTGGCAAATAGTAGAAGCCCAGAGCACAAATGCGAATTTAGCAGAGATTGTGAAAATGGAAGGGGTCACTATTGATAATGAATGTATAATTAAATTCAGAGGCAGGTTATATGTCCCTGTAGAAGCATAGGTAAAGCAGAAAGTATTGAAAGAGGCACACAGGTCCTGGTATTCCATTCATCTAGTGTAACGACCCCGAGAACCCGACCCTCGGCCCAAGCCGAGGATCGATTTTCGCGGTCACCACCCACAGGTCTGGAGACCTAGAAGGGCTATAACACAAATCTAACAGAATATGTAAAGGAAATAAAATGTGAACTACTGAACTAGGATCACACACGCGGAAGCAGAGAAAGAGAGTGAGACCGCAGCGTATCGCTCTAGGTACAGTCCCAGCACACACTCAACTAGTACAAGTAAAAAGGGGGGGGGGGGACAGAGCCCTTAGGGGCATACCCTGAGGGTGAAGTACAACTGAAGGGGGAAACCCACTGCAGCTACGGGGACGATGACTACCACCCTGCCTCCTCTGCCGGACGCGCACCCGGCCGCTGCTGAGAAGTCTCACCTAGAAAAGGAAGGGATGAGCTTCACAACATAAGCTCAGTAGGGACTACCAATCTTCTACTGGCTCTAATAGGCGGGAAAGAATATATATATAAACAATTTAAATGACAGCAGTTCTATATATTCTAATCTAAACAAGAAAATACGGAAGCAAAGCCGACTAACTAGCAACGGTACGGAAGGACACCACGGTCAGAAACTCCGTACGACCTGCACGTCGTGACCACCACACGGCTGGTAACACAGACAAAGGAACCCTACCTGGACAAGAGACACTAGTTATGGAAACTGTTAACACTAGTCAACCGGTCAGGAGCGTCCACTGATTGTCGTACGCTCGACCAGGTCTAAACTCCATGTCTCGTCAGAGTGGGGCAGGAACACAAAGCAACACAACAGTAACCGCCGTAGTCTAGCAAGACTACAGTCCCACGATGGCCTCTCTAGGTAGTCCAGGGCCACAAAGAGCGAGGCAGTGAAAAAGAAGGACTGACTTGTCTGCACGGGTAGAACTCCAGCAGTCCACGGTATCGCAGACCAACTAAGAGAGCTCTGCAATAACTAAAAGTCGTTGTCTAACCACTATTTTCCCCTCTACTCCAGAGTACGTGACTGAGTACGCTCGTGCCCCGGAACGCTCCCTCTAGGGCACACGAGATGGGTGTCCCAAGTAAATGGTAACAACCTCTCTCACAAGACAAGCTCTCAGGTGCCGAGCACTGGACGAACGACTAGTGTAGGACCGTACTAGGAAACTAGCACTAGTGTGAGGGTATAGAAAGAACTAGAAATGGCGAAGACTCACGGGAACGAAACTCCGCAAGACTTACCTGTCTCTGACGCTGTCGCGATGCCACAGGCCGTCGCGACAATGTCATGATGCCAAGGATGGTCGCGACCATGTCGCGTCACCTTAGGGCATCGCGATGATGTCGCGGCGGCCGCGCCGGTCGCGACATCATTGCGACCCCTATACCGATCGTGATCTCAACCGAGTCCCGTACAGTCCTCCCTAGGACCGCCCAAATCCGATACAAACACATTCCACAGGGGGAGGGGAGCATGAGAAATATGTAGAAAAGCCTGTAAAAAACCAAACCACCCTCAAACCCCACGAATCATGCATCACAAGGAAATGTACACTCGAAGGAAACCTCAGTCACCATCAGCATGGATCTCACACCCCCACAACCCTGAAACCATGGAGAGACAGGATCTAAAGGAGAGGGGGAGCATGTTTAGAACGAGAGGAAGACGAGAGCCCTACCTGAAGGAGTAGAGCCGACCCGTTGGGGCCTTCACGTCGGAATGGCCACTCCTCCTCGCTCCAAGCACCACCCGGGACGTCGCCTACACCAAGGAGACGTCACCTCCCTGCACGAGCATCACGAGATGAGCCAAGAACACAAGAGGAGCTCGGGGGAAGGAAGAAGGAAGAAGAAAGAAGAGAAGAAGAAAAGGAAGGAGAGGGGGAGAAATGGGCGCCTGCCTCGATTTTGAACCGACGGCCCTAGAGACGCGATAGATCGGGCCGGCGCCACAGCGAGCATGTCACAACGCACCGAGCGTTGCGACCGCCTTGCCTGGCGCGACACCAAAAGCAGTCAAACCTGAAGATCAGGAAAACCAGAACGTGACGGTCTGCTAGGTCGCGTCAATGATGTATGCGTCTGACACCCGACAAGCCCGTTCTGATAGAAGGGACAGCGGTCAGAATGGTCAGAAAAGCAGTCGCATCGCCTCCAGATGCCGCGACAAGAATGCCACACCCACCCGTCGTGACAAGAACGCCATGGCCAGGTGTGCCGCGACCAAAACCATGTCGCGACTGGCTCCTCTGTTGCGACAATGACGCAACCAAGGGGTCCGTCGTGACCCTAAGGATAGGGCTAAGGGCCCAAGAGGGCCAGGTCTCACATTCTACCCCCTTAAAAGGATTTCGTCTTCAAAATCAAAAGAAAACTGAGTTTCAACAGGAAGCAGCATAAAGAAAAACAACATATCGATCACTCAAACAAGTATGGAAACTGCTCTCTCATCTCATCCTCGCGCTCCAAGTAGCCTCGCAGCAACGCGGTTCTCTCAAACAACCTTGAACAGTGGAATCTGCTCCTGCGTAACTGCTGCACTCTGTGGTCCACAACTCTGACTGGGTGCTCTGGCACTGACAAATCTGGTGTGCAACCTCTAACTGTGAGTAATCTAACACGTGCGACGGATCTGCAATGTACCTCCTGAGCTGCGAAACGTGAAAAATCCGTGCACACCTACTAATTTTGCTGGAAGACACAACCTGTATGCGACCTTGCCGATCCTCTCTATAATAGGGACAGGTCAAAATATCTCGGACTGAGCTTTCCCTTCTTACCAAACCTCATTACACCTTGGTCGGCGAGACCGCAAGAAACACAAGGTCATCCACGTGAACTGCAACGGCCTCCTGCAAAACTGCATAGCTCTTTTGCTGCTCTGTGCTGTCTGAAACCTCTGCCTGACTAAACGGACTGTATATGCACACTGTTTGTACCATCTCGGTCCCAAAAGCTGCCTCTCACCCACTTCGAACTAGTGAAGTGGGTCCTGCACGGCCGACCATACAAAGCCATATGGCACCATTCCAATGCTCGAGTGATAGCTGTTGTTATATGCAAACTCTACCATTGGAAGATGGGACTCCCAAGTGCCACCTCAGTCCAAGCAACAAGCTCTCAACATATCCTCCAAAGTCTGTATAGTCCTCTTTGACTGACCATCTGACTGTGGGTGGTACGCAGAACTCAGTCTCAACTCTGTTCAAGGGCTCTCTGCAAACTGCACTAAAAACCTGAAGTGAACCTCGGATCTCTGTCGGAAACAATGGAAACTAGGGTCCTGTTGTAACGACCCCGAGAACCCGACCATCGGCCCAAGCCGAGGACACGATTTTCGCAGTCGCCGCCCATGGATCCGGGGACCCGGAAGGGCTATAACACAAGTCTAATAGAATATGTAAAGGAAATACACATCAACTTCTAACTAGGAGTGCACACGCGGAAAGAGAAAGAAGAGCGAAACTGCTGCGTATCGCTCTAGGTACAGTCCCAACACACACAACTAGTACAAGTAAAGACAGGGGAAGAATGAGTCCCTTAGGGGCATACCCCAAGGGTGATGTACAACGGAGAGGGGGGGAACCACTACTAGCTATGGGGACGATGACTAACGCCCGTTCCTCCGCCAGCGCGCGCCCTACCACTGCTGAGAAGTCTCACCTGAAAAAGGAGGGATGAGCTTCACAACAGAAGCTCAGTAGGGACTACCAATCTCCTATTGGTTCTAACAGGCAGAAGAACATATATATATATATATATATAATATATAATATATAATATTAAATAACAACAATTATGTCTTCTACCTACAAAGGAAAGTGCGGAAGTGGAGCTACCAACTAGCAACGGAACGGAAGGAGACACAGTCGGAAACTCTGGAGAACCTGCACAACGTGACCACCACACAGTTGTCAACGCAGGTAGAGAGAACCTGTTTGGACAAGAGACACTAGCTACGGAAAACACTACCACTAGTCAAACCGGTCAGGTGCGTCCATTGACGTCTTATCCTCGACCCAGGTCTAAACCTCCACGTCTCTTCAGAGTGAGGCAAGAACACAAAGTAGCACAATAGTAACCACCGTAGTCTGGCCGGACTACGGTCCCACGTCTGACCTCTCTAAGCAGTTCCGGGGTCGCAAAGAGCGAGGCAATGAGAAAAGGACTGACTGGCCTACGCCGGGAAGGACTCCAAACGACCTCGACGTCCCAGACCAACCACAATAGCTTTGTAAACGACTCAACACTGCTGTCCTAACCACCATTTTCCCCTCCACTCCAGAGTCCGTGACTCGAGCACACCGGGCCGCCCAGAGTACTCCTTCAATAGGCGCGTAGGGACGGGGGGTCCCAGGCAACGGTAACAACCCTCTCTCACAGGACAAGCCCTTAAGTGCCGAGTACTGGGCGAACGACTAGTATAGGACCGTACTAGAGAACTAGCACTAGTGCCATGGGTATAGTAAGAAGCGGAAAACGACAAAGTCTCCATAGAAAATGGAACTCCGCAAGACTTACAGTCTCTATTGTCGCAAAGCATCAGGCCGTCGCGACCATGTCGAGATGCCCAGGGCTGTCGCGACACTTCCGCGGCGGCTCAAGCCTTCGCGACCATGTCGCGGCGGCCCAGCTGGTCGCGACATCATCACGACCTTTATACAGGTCGCATTCTCGAGGGGCGTCTCGGTACAGTCCTCCCACAGACTGCCCCAAACTGTTACAACACACCACAAGAGGGAGGGGGGGCATGCTAAACATGTAGGAAAGCCTTTAAAACCATACAAAACCACCCTCAAACCCCACAAAGCATGGATTACAAGGAATCTACGCTCAAAGGAAAAACCTCACTCACCACGAGCATGATCCTCACACCCCACAACCCCAAACACAGAGAAAATCACCATCTCACGGGGGAAGGGAGCATGCTTAGAACAAGAGGAGTCAAGGGTCCCTACTCCAAGAGTAGAGCCGACCTGTTGGGGCCTTCACGTCGGAATGGCCACCTCCTCCTCGCTCCAAGCTCCACGATCACGCTGTAATCACAGGGATTGTACCCCCTCAACACAGACATGGATATCAAATATGATAGCATGGAAAATAGGATGTGATCGCCACTAGCAAGTCGCCTAAGAATAAAATGAGATAATGGCTGACTTAACTAGGAAAAGGAGAGATAACAAAAAACGGACCTGGTGTGTCGCGGTCGCCATGGGCGCCGCGATAGACTGATGTCGCGTCAACTTTCGTCGACGCGTCTATTGTCGCGTCACCCTCAGCCGTCTCATTCTCTGAATGAGGGAGAATTAAGATATGGCCCTCTTCTCGTCCTCCAGCCGGCCGAGAACAGAGCTTCTCGTAGATTCACCTGCTTGCCTGCCGACCAAAGAAAATCACAAAGAAAACGCCCTATTAGAATACGTTAAGTATAGTATCTATCTAAAGATGGAAGAAAGTGAAGAATCATGGTGGGAATGCACCTGGGGTGGTTTTAAACCCCTATGGGTGTAGGAAAATGTGGGTGAATAATGAATGTGCCCTATCTAAAATAACACAAAAAATGCATGTAGAAATAGATGAATAGGGGAGAGAAGAAAATGAGCCCCATTGGGGCGACTCCTGGCATGGGATAGCTCCAAGGATGTGCCAAAAGCTCCAGAAGATCGTGGGGTCGCCCTCTTCACGTTCCGTGCTCCGTTAATAGTGAAAGAGTAGCTTTGTGGAGTGAATGTGAAGGGAAAAGGCAAGACGAGTGGCTGTGGTGCTAAGTATGGGTGAGAGGAAATTTCGGCAGCCCTTCGGGATGGTAATGAGGCCCCCCCCGTCCTTGAGGAAGGGCCTTGCTTATATAGAGCTTGGAGTGAGAATAAGTGACATTATCTCATCAAAATGGTTTTGAAAATCAAAATGGGAGATAAAGCTCTATTAAAATCGGATATAGAGTCTTTAGCAACCCTTAGGAGAGTCCTAGGGCTAGAATCCCGCCCCAAGGGGCAGAGATAATCCCTAGGATTAAGTTAAGTTCATAGGAGGATAAATAGGGGGTAGTTATGGAGGCCAGAGGATTCGGTATTGTTGCGACGCATCGTAGGACCGCGACTATGAAACGCGACTGTGCGGGGGGACGTGACAGCATTACCCACGTGCATGGATAATGCATGGGCTGTCGCGGCTGCCCGAACTGTCGCGACTAGAGACGCGACACCGACGAGGCGTCGCGACAATAAATCCGAATTATTTGAGAATATCAGCCAACTACATGATAAGATGAGAGTTATTATGCCCCAAGGTCTCTCAAGTGATAAATTTCGGGATTTCAAGGCATTTAATGGCTTAAAGGGCTCAAAACAAGGCAAATGATGGGCTCAAGGTGAATGACCAAATAGGGGCCCACTAAGATAGCAAGAAATGTGGTTCGACCCATTAGTCAAAATCGGGTGTCTAGAGATTGCCCCTCCTGGCTTCCACTTGTGGGGAGCGAAGCGAAGTGGAGTTGAGATGTCATGAAATGATAGCGGAACGGAGATGACGCGGAGTGGACTGAAAAGCGGGGGCCAAGGTAAAGAGACACCCGATCTTAATTAACAGGCAATTGTAATCTTTGTGAAAGCCCCGAGTTGGTTGTTCGAGAAGAATGCAAGAAGAGCACAAGTCTGGACGAGAGAAAGAAAAGAAGAGGATGATCAACCCCTCGATTGAGAGGTACCCTAGCCGATTGGCCTGCAGGTTCGTTTTGGAAGGGGACATGTGCGTGCCAGGCAAGTAACTCATGACTCTGTCCTGGGAGCGGTTTGCAACCAAAATGGATCAAAGGAAAAGGAAGATTTGGATAGGGAATCCAGACAGGGAAATTCTTGTCAATCTGACGGAAAAACTGACTCGGGTGCAACCTTCCGATTCAGAGTGGGAATGAGATTTCTTGCTGTGGAACAAGAAGAATGATTGGGCACTCAACAAGGGCTCATCAATGGTCTTGAATGAGTCAGGAAAGCTCAAAGTCCTACATGATGCATGCTGGGCTAAAATAAAAGAAATCATCAAAATGAATGCAAAGGAAAGGGGAAAAATAGAAAATACATTAAGGAAAATATTGCTAAGCCAAATAAGAAAGGTCAAGAGACTACCCACAACCGCAGTGCAGGCCTGAATCTATCGCCCCGGCTGCTTAACTCAACAGCCTATCGACGATTAGCAATGTGCTCTAGATATCATTTTTGGTAAAGGGGAACTCAAATCCCAGAACACATTGAGAACCAGCCGGTCCTTGAAATGATATAATAGATAGGATATCATATAGTAATGCGAGGAGTAGAGAAAGAGATACTTACCTGAACTACCTGTGACGACATTTCTTGATTTTCTGATTTTTCTTTTTTTTTTTGACAAGAAACAAACACAATAACATACAAACATAACAATTATAAATAATCAAACAACATATATACACAGTTCAGAGATGAAAACAACCCCTCGGGTAGAGAGGCGACATCCGGGATGACCACGACAATGTCGCGTCGCAGCGCCCTGTCGCGATTGGTCGCGTCAGATCGCGGCGTCGCGACTCGGACAGAGCTCGGAAAAGACCAGAAAACCGGAGTTCACCCTTATCCTAAGACACCTAGACCAAAACTAGGACTCCTAAACCTCTTCTAATCTTATCCTAACACCTAGTTTCGGGATTAGAGTGGGTTTCTAACTTAAGACTCTATAAATAGAGGGTTTAGGGTGCTAATCCCACAGCTAATTCCCTGGCATCTTCTGCTTCTCAATTTCAAGCTTTGTTCTTTCTCTTGCAACCATGAAGAGGAATTATTCGGCGTTTGCAGAGGACATCCCTCCCTACTCCGGCCCAAAGGCTGCTAGGAAACGCACGCCGATCTAAAGCAGCTCTCCGCCATCCCGGGGCACATCTACACGCGCCCGGAGCTCCAAGTAAGTGGCTTTCTCTTCTGAAAATCTGAACGTTCTGCACTGTTCTGTTTGCTCGGTTTGCTCTTCTCTTTTCTCCTCTTTTCCCTTCCATTCTTCATGTCTCTTCTTCTATCTCAGATCCTCCCTGGCCAACGGCGATTCACAAAGATGCCATGGCTGGGCCTATGCTCGAGCTATTGCCGCCCTCGTCTATTGTCACTTGAAGGAGTGGGGGTTGTCCACTGTCTTCGTGCTGGCCAAGAACTACAACAAGCTAGTGCACGTGTGGGAGAGTGTCACGGCCATGGCGGAGTTGTGGCATCCGCAAACCAACTCTTTCATCTTCCATGAATTTGAAAGCAATGATACTTTGGAAGAGTTTGAGATCATGCTTGGCCTCCCACGCTATCAAAGGGGCGAAGAATCGACAGTCTCCTATACTGTGGAGCAGATCAATCATGGAGCACTGGCGTACATCACCACAAAGAAAATGACCTCTACTCCATGACTAGTGGTAGTGGTTGCACGTCCACCTCCTTCCAATTGCTCGTGGATAACTTCTCAGTGTAAACGGAAGACCACGAACTACACCGCCATCGCCAAGGCAGCCGCCATATGCATTTGCAGCGTCATACTCTTCCCGGAATCTGACGGCGCCATCTCTTTGGTAACCTTAGCCTCATTGACTCTATTTTCGAAGGTATGAAAATTGGACAAGCTGTCTTGGGTTTTCTGTCTGCGCCTAACTTCTGCAGCACTCGGGGGTCCTTCTATGGATCGGTCGTTGCCCTCGAATATGGATGGGATGCACATCCAATTCCGGGCGGCGGAGGACCTGACCACGGAATGCAAGACAATGCTGAACCACCCACTGACATATGTGGGCGGACGACTTCATATGAGCACTCAGGCTTGGTGCAAAACGGCTCAAGTGAAGGGCATACAAGCATGGCGTAAGTACCTCCGAAGTCTGACCGTGGCGGATTTTGACATGTGCCCCCGATTCATGCTTGGCCGGATAATCCACCTTCCTCAACGTACGGGCTCGCCTTGAGGCTACTGGGCAACGGGGGCGCTAGTTTCCTACAACCAGGATTGCTGCCACCTCCAATGCGGTGCGGCCCGGACGGTAGTTCCGATTCTTTTGCACTTCCCGCCTATCCAAGAGAGAAAGAGGGGCGATGCACAGGACGAGCGCGACATGCGTAGCGCTATCGTCCACTGGGAGGGATGCGCGATGAATGCGATTCAGCCGAGGTGGGGAAGATGATGATGCGACCAATGAATACGTTGAAGCTTTGAAGAAAGTGGAGGAAGATTACCCAGGCCCTGCGGAGCAGATGGGACGCAGAGGCGAGTGCCTTTGCATTCCTATGGGGGCACATGATCCCAGTCTAGAGGAGGTGAGCCGGATCACAGGGGCTTAGGGTCTATGGGCGAGCAGTGAGCGGCTACACCTACCCTTGCTATCATGAGCTAGCCGAGCACCTCCTAGACCTCCCAGTAGAGCGCAGGTCCTCCCTAGTGCCTAGGGTAGCATTGCAGGAGAGTCTGGGTTTGTATGAGGTGGGGAAGAATGCCGGGGAGAGTGATGATGAGTACCTTGAGAGGCTAGCTAGGGTCAGCCGAAGAGAGCTTGCGAGCGAGCATGGGCCGCAGGCGGACTTGGACTTGCACCGCTTTCTCGTTCTCTTCCTTGGTAGACTTTTGTTTGCCACGAGAGGCGACGCAGTCCACTGCCGCTTCCTGTCCTTGCTGGAGGACCTAGGTGAGGTAGGGGGGTATGCTTGGGAGCAGCCTTTCTAGCGCACCAGTTCGATGGCTTGAGCGCCTCAGAGCGGCAGACGTCTACGAGCGGCTTCTACCCTTCCTTCAGGTACACCTTCTCCTCTAACTCTTCTGGATTTAAACTGCATTTGCTTAAACTGCCATTGATTTGTCTTTCATCTTGCAGGTTTGGGCATATCTACACCTCCCAGCCCTGGGGAGAGGGGACATCACACGGCTGGGCCTCGTGCCCATTGCACGCCGTTGGGACTCTCGCCGAGACACCCGCCACCTCGCTGATCAGCTGGAGCGCTTGCAGGAGGCCATTGACAGCTACCCTTACCTGGATGTAAGTACCCTTAATCTTTGCTTTTGCTTAGATTATTGCTTGACTCAATTGCCCAATGACTGATTGCTTTTCCTTTTGCAGGGGGTTTGGCAGCCATATCTGGGGGAGGGTGATGAGGGACAGCCTGGTTGGCGTAGGCCGCCCCTACTTCGGTAGGTCGGTGTGGTTGCATGCGCTAAACCTTGTGCTACCTCTGAACCTATTCCTGACCCAGCGCTCCCTCGGACTTCGACAGAGTGTCGTGGAGTTCCCGTACGAGACCGTTTCCGCCGACGAGTTGGAGCTTTCGGGGACTTCACGACACGACAGATTGGCGAGAGTGGGCGAGAGAGCAGATCGAGAACTGGGAGAGCAAGGGCAAGGCGGTCAGATCGGACGTGACCACTGACGATGCCTACCTCCAGGCGTACGCCTTGAAGTATGGAGGAAAAGTATATAAGAGCGCCCGACACCAGGTAGAACTCCTAAACCATGGCTCAAAGAATTTGGATTTGCGGAATAGAACTGATGATTTGGCAATTCATTGTAGGTGGATGTGACTGGTGAGATCGCATCGCTCTGAGCCTTGCTCCACTCGGCGGTGCTGGATCGGGAGGCAGCTCAGAGGCAACGATGGAGTTGGTAAGTGCCCACCCCCAATTTCAGCCTTAATCTAACTCAAGCAGATTTTGGAAACTGACATGTCTTTTGTGTGCAGCAGAGTGAGCTGGAGAGAGTGAGGGGTGCGGAGCAGGCGGTCCATCCTCCTCTCGGAGTGCGGGGGCTCTCCATCGCTTCTGGAGGCCCGACTGGCAGGGGCAGTGCTGAGAGCCGAGGAGGCTCCAGAGGCACCTGGAGGAGCGGGTAAGTACATTAAAGATTGAGTTGATCATTTCCAAATGATGCTGATGATTGCTTGTTGCGCAGGAGAGAGACTTGCCGCTGACTACGGAGCATGCTATGGAGTTGCATGGTGAGAGGGACCGGTTCCGGGGGAGGCCCAGGCTACCGGAGCGAGAGGGACCAGCTGCGCATCCGGGCGGGCGGAGGCAGCTGAGGCACTATAGCGGAGATGACGAGGGAGCTGGCGACGCTGTGGGTGCAGAGGCCGCCGGAGGAGACCAGGAGGAGGTCACCCGACTGCTGCAGAGCTGTTGGCACAGCAGACGCTGGCGCGGAGCCTTCAGCAGATCGTGACGGACATAGGCCGTTCACGCAGTCGGAGCCGGAGCGGCGCGAGCGTCAGCAGGGCGGACCGGCGCCTTCCGTCGGACAGTACTTAGCAGGTTCCTCCAGCAGGCGGAGGAACGAGGAGGAGGAGAGGCGCCGGCAGGGCGAGGGTAGAGCCATGATGGCAGAGGGGGGTGGCGAGATGCTACCACCTCCAGATAGGCGAGAGGGATCAGGGGAGAGTGGAGTGGACAGTGAGGAGACTTGTGAGCCACCTCCCCTATCTATGTACATATTGTTCATATATTAGTGCAGTTTTTTTTACTTTTATGCCAATATTTGTGATGAATGAATGGTTACGATTGACACGAGTGAGAGGCGAGTTTCAATGAGAGACGAGAGAGGGAGGAGGGAGTCTCTTTGAGCGCTGTTACTTGCTTTTGAAATGTCTGTTCCTGCACACACTTAGAAGAACAAGTTAGATATGTTCTTAGGCTCAGCCCTTGCACTAAAATGATAAAATCTAACTCCGTAATTTATCAAAGGGGCCGAGCCTTATTGAATAGGCGAAAAGACAATGAAAATAAAGCATGCTAAAGAAAAGCAATATGTACACACACATTTTTATTTTTCTGAAAATTAATTTTTTTGGGTTTTGGGTATCTTTGATTTTTTTGAAATTTTGATTTTTGGGTTTTGAGGATCTTTAGATTTTTTGGATTTTTGAAATTTGATTTTTTTTTTAATTTGAAATTTCTCTTGACAACAACACTTCTTGATCTTGAGTGATTAGCTCTAAGCCTTACATCCATCTCATTTTGGCGAATAGGGTTTACGCGCAACGTGCACTTGTCTTTGGTTTGCTAAGATTTCTTACCCCTTTTGGATATTAATGTTCCAACACAGACCAAGCATAGGGATTCTTTGGTCATTTTAGGGAGGACAGGAAGAGTATAAAGTGATAAGACTTAATATCGAGGGCGGGGGTTACTGGCTTGTGAAACTTGCAACGAGTATGCCACATGTGAGATTCATCTGTTGTCCGGGGACTTTTGGGGCCACTGTATTTTCTTTTGATTGTGGCATGCGTGCGACCGGGCTCAAGGGGTCCCACGGAGACTGTACTGCACACTTTAACATGCCCCTTCGTTTTATCATTTTGACCTTATTTCTGTGCTATATACTTTTTTTCTTAGCACTGCACGTCCCTCTTTGAGACTTCAACACATGGTTTATACTGTTGCAGGTTTACAGGCTAGCCTTCCCCTTGCCCCTAGACCTTGTCCGAGAGAGAGAATTGACCTTTGCTTCCCTGAACAAGGGCTAAGCGAGAACACCATACACGAAAAGGCAATGACCTTAGGTCACCGTGTTGTGTGTGCGATTGAGCATAAATATTATTTGCCAGTAGAGGGGAGTAAGACACTTGGCAATGACTACCTGTCAATTGGTGTGTTATCAAAAGATTGTTTATCAGGGTAGAATCTTTTAAGATATAATCCATTCATGGGTAAGAGAGTTCATCGCCGTCGGCATTAACTAGCCTATACGCGTTCCCCGGGTACATTCTTTAACGACGTACGGCCCTTCCCAGTTTGCTGACAATTTGGACCTTGGACCTCCAGGTTTATGAAAATTCGCTTCAAAACCATGTCTCTTTCTTGAAATTACGCTCAATCACTTTCTTCTGAAAGATCTGAGAGTCTATTTTGATATGAAAGCACATGTCAGCTGCAGCTAGACGTCGTTCGTCTAAGAGTTCTAGTTGTGTAAGTAACGCCCCGATGTTCATCGGGATTAAGTTCTTTGTCAACTGAATTCTTAGCGAAGGGATAAGGATCTCGTGTGGACATACCGCTTCCATTCCGTATGTAAGTGAGAAAGGAGTTTGCCCCGTGGGCGTTCGTACGGAGGTGCGGTAGGCCCACAGAGCCTCAATTAGTTTTTCTGGCCAATCAGCAAATTTATTAGACTCACAAGTTTTCTTCAGAATTTTCAAAAGGTTTTGTTTGTGGCTTCGCCTGGCCGTTGCCTTGTGGATAATACAGAGATGAATGATGCAAAGAAATATGAATCTCTTACATAAGTTTTGAAGCTCTTGGGATATGAACTGCGGTCCATTGTCGATGACGAGGCTGCCTGGTACTCAAAACGTGCAATAATATTCTTCATGATAAATCTGCACACAGTCGAACTTTGATTTCTGCAAATGCTTCTGCTTCGGCCCACTTGGTGAAATACTCAGTAGCAGTGAGGATGAAGGATTTTTGTTTATCTGAGCATTAGGATCACCAAGGGGCCCAATGATATCAAAGGCCCACATGGAGAAAGGCCAAGGAGAAGATAGCGGATGCAAAGAGGAAGAGGGAGCATGGATTTTATCGGCATGGATTGGCATTTGACACACCTACGAACGTAGGCGGCGCAGTCCTCTTCTAGGGTTGGCCAATAGTAGCCCTGCCTAAGGACCTTCTTGGCTAACATCTGACCATTCACATGCCCTCCGCATTCACAGAGTGCGATCCTTCCACTATCTTCCAAGCCTCTTCATCGTTACACATCTAAGGAGCATTCCATTTAGAGCGCGTCTGTAAAGCACTTCACCAATAAGGGTGTACTTCAATGCCGCCTATGGATAGCTCCCTATCTTCTGCTTCAGCTTCTTCTGGGAGGGTACCGTTCCTGCAATATTGCTCAATCTCATGGTACCACGGCCTTTCTTCTTCCATCAACTCTCCCAATTCAACAAGTAATAACTCCTTCACTTCCTTCTTCTCTGCCTTCAGAACTAGAGAGCTCCTAAGGTTTGAGAACCAAGGATCCTGAGTTAAGGGAGCTCTAACCTCTGAACAGTGATAGTCTCAGCACTGCGGCTGAGAGGGAAAGAGAGGGAGGAAGCTAACGACGCCAAAGCGTCGGCCAGGATGTTCTGAGAACGGGGAGTAGTAAGGATGTAGATGAGTGACGGAATTGCTTGGCCAGGAGCGTGACAGATCTTGATATGGCTGAGCTTGGGGTCACGGGTGCGATAGGTAGAAAGGACTTGCCGAAGAACGAGCTGAGAATCTCCTTGATCTTGAGGTAACGTGCGCCTAAGAGGTAGGCGAGCTTTAGACCGGCTAGGAGAGCCTCATACTCGGAGATATTGTTGTGGCGTAGAACTGGAGTTGATAAGCCAAAGGAATGGTGATCCCTTCTGGGGTGAGCAGACAGCACCTATGCCCCGTCCCTAGAAAATTGAGAGCTCCGTCGAAGTGGAGTGACCAGAAGGGATCATGAGAGACAAGTGATAGGTTTTCATCGGGAAATTCCTCTTGAACCGTATCACTATGAGGAAGAGGGAGGTGAGCAAGGTGCTCAGCAATGGCATACCCTTTTAACGCTTTCTGAACAACAAAAGGAGATATCAAACTGGAGAGAGGAAACTTTGTCAGCGTGCCAATATGTCGGCGGAGGACTGGCTTTTCAAGGAGATACCTGATAGGGTCCATTCTAGAAATCAAACTCACCTATGAGCTAGGAAGTAGTGCTTCAATTTCTGCACTACCCAAACTAACGCTGCACAGGTTTTCTCCATTGTGGTGAGTTTGAGCTCGGCAGGATTAAAGAGCCTAGACAGGTAGTAGACTGCCTTTCTTTGCCGGCTTCGTCATGCTGAGCAAGGACAGCTCTAGGGAGTCCTCAATCGTCGACAATATAGAATTAAGGGTTTCCCAGGGATAGGCGCCTGAAGCACGGGCGGATTCATAAGATAACTCTTGAGCTCATCGAAGGCCTCTTGGCATTTATCGTTCCATTCAAAACTGACTCCTCCTCTCAACAATTTGTAGGAGGGACGGCATCTTTGGGAGTGCTGAGATATAAATCTCCTTATAAACTGCAGCCGACCAATCAACCTTGAAGCTCAGATATGTTCTTGGGAGGGGGCATCTCATGATGCCTTGGCCTTGTGCGGGTCTATTTGAATCCCCCGTTTACTAACTATGAAGCCTAGCAATTTCCCGAGGAAACTCCAAACACGCACTTCTTTGGATTCATCTTCAATTGATATTCTCGTGCGCGACGGAATACTTTGGCAAGCACGGAGGAATGCTCTTTCGGGTTTGCGACTTCACCACGATATCATCCACATAAACCTCAACATCAATATGAATCATGTCGTGGAAGATAGCTAGCATTGCTCTTTGGTAAGTGGCGCCGGCATCTTCAGTCCAAACGGCATGACCACATAGCAATATGTTCCATGGGGTGGTGAAGGAGGTCTTCTCTTGATCCTCCGGGGCTAGACGAATTTGATTATAGTCGGAATATCCATCCATGAATGATAGAGTTCGAAACCTACTGTATTATCGATCAAGACATCCAAGTGAGGTAAGGGGAAATCATCTTTAGGACATGCCTTATTCAAGTCCCGGAAGTCTATGCAGATACGCACTCTTCCGTCTTTTTCATGACCGGGACAATGTTCGCCACCACAAAGGATAGAGGACTACACGGATGAACTGGCTTTGTGTAGCTTATCAATCTCCTCTTTCATCTTCAAAGCGATGTGGGGGAGGAATCTCCTTAGCTTTTGTTTGACGGCAACTGCCCCTGGCTTTAGGATCAACCTATGTTCTACCAATCGGGGTCAATGCCGGGCATGTCATCGTAGGACCAGGCAAATGAATCCTTGAACTCCTTAACATCTCTATGAGTGCTTCTTCTTCTTCAGGAGGGAGACCAGAAGCTATAGTTAAGTCCTAGGGTCCTCTTATGTTCCCACATTTACCTCTTTAGTAGGTTCATCGACTGCTGAGGTAGGTTCATCGAATCTCCTCATACCACTAGCAAATGCCTCAGCAGCATCCTCTATCTCGCCATCATTTCATCGATGGGTCCTCTTCGGCTACAATTTCATATATCCCAAAGCCATCGTCTAGCCCTTCCTCTATAGGTATCTTCTCTAAGTTCAAAACCACTGCTTCTTGGACGAACTCTTCGACAGTTAGAAGAGCGCCACACCTTTGAACCAGATCAAAGTAGGTACCTTCGGGGTATGCCACTACCCTTCTTCTTCCTAGACGGGGACGGGACTACTAGATTCTATCCCTGATCCTAAACCAAACCGATATTTACAGAAGACTCTGGAGGAGTGTCCAGAGTTTTATTGGAAATGAACAGGAAAGGGTGCGGCAGGGCCGCGGGGGTCCTCCGATGGGATGGAGGGGAAGCGGCGGGCCACCCGAGCTCAGGGTGCGGTCGCGGGAACGGGGTGCAGGGGAATAGAAGGCAGCCCGCCCACAATCGCCCAAAGTGACCATGTTGGTCAGTCAGGAGGAGACAGTTTGCGCGAAAGAGGAAAAGGGCAGGGATCGCTACTCGGAAGGACAGGAGGAGTGCGGAGTGACGGGGATCGCCGTCGAAGGGGAGGAGGAGCAAGAGTGTGGGGTGACGGGGATCGCCGTCGAAAGCAGTGAGCAGGAGTGTGGGGGTGACGGGGATCGCCGTCAGAGCAGAGCAAAGCGCGAGGATGAAGAGAGCAGGGGAATCAACAGTTTGGGGGAGGAAAGAATAGAAAGACGGGGATCGCCGTCCGATGAGCAGGGAAGGAGGAGAACGGGGATCGCTATTTGAAGAGAAGGGAGGAGGAAGACGGGGATCGCCGTCTGGAAAAAAGAAGGTGAATGGCGAGAACACACAATTTTTTGAATTTTCGTCTTCTTTTCTTTGGCTTTGAGTTTCTATTTTTTTTTTGGACTTTCAATTTTTTTTGGATTTTCTATATTTTTTTATTTTGAGTTTATATATTATTATATATATATATATTGATAAAAGGAATTACATTAGATTGAATGGCGTCGGAAAAAAGACAGGACCGAACCATTAAAGAAAATGAAGAAGAGGGGTGAAGGGTGACAACATTTCACGGCGTCGGGGAGATTTGAACAATGAAGGGGAGAGGCAGTGGAATGAAACGAAGATTGAAATTAAGCATGGATGAAATAAGATGGATGGAGGCCGAGAGAACCCTGGCCAGAGCTCTGTATAACAAGGGGTGAATGGTTGACTGTTTCTCTCACCGGATCCAGGCAACTATCGCCTGGTGTGGTTGCTGACGCTGATAACGCTGCTACTTGGTACATCTTCTTCACTGAACAGGCGATTTGCTGAAGAAATGAGGTCTTCTAATTCTGGCTCTTCTGCCCCAACTTTTATTCTTCAAACAGCAGACTGTCTGATGAGACGACATCATCTTGATCCGGGTCCTCAGTATCCTCCTCAGCTCTTCTTCTTGTGGGGCCGCTGCTCCTCTAAAGCTTGATAAGCTGATCTTGGTGTTTCTATGGTGGTGTTATATCCGGGCTGAATGGGCCCTCTGACAAAGTGCTCATATAAGGACCAAGTGAGCGGTCCATGGTCCGATTGGGGAGGAGATGAGAAAGTGGCCCATTCTGAATATCCAAGGCCACGCTTTGTGAATTCTTGGTGGTGACCACAGTCTTGGTTTGCCCTTGGAGATAAGCACCAGACCTTTCCCTGACTGATAACCCAGCTTGAACATGATGTCCCATCCTTTTGTGTTCGTGCTCACATCCTTCTGACTGTCATTATAGGGGAGACCCAATTGGGCGGTTAGAAGAGAACGTATAGGCCCAAGTGTAGTTGACGTCCAGCACCGAGATGATGAGCTTATTGGACGGCCATACTGATGGCAGCACTCTCTCAAGGCTTCCACTGTATGTGTCGTCGTCACTTTTTACCTTGACTATCCACCCTTGGAAGGGGAACTTCAGACACTGATGTGCTGTAGATGGCACTACCCCTAATGATTCAATCCATGGGCGCCCTAAGATGGCCTTGTAGGTATGATCAATGTTCAATACATAGAATTCCACAGACATGACGATGGGCCCAATTCTGCTTGCAAAGTGATGACTCCATGGCAGGCACGTCGCGAATTGTCATACGAGGTGATGGTGGTAGGCGTGGGCTGCAGTTGACGTTCTGATATGTTGCATGCTCTAAGGGTGCTTAAAGGACAAACATTAATACAAGCTCCCGTGTCCACTAGAGCTGCATCGACGGCCACTTTGTTTATGGTGAGTGTCACACATAAGGCATTTTTTTGGCTTCGGGGGCAGCCAACTCAACACATCAGAAAAGGTAATGGTGGGTCCCATGTTCACTATTGAGAGCACTGAAGGTAGGTTGTTCGGATTCATGTCTTCGCTGACCATGACTCTTTGCAAAAAGGCCCTGAGGGCGTCCTGGTGAGTCTGTGATCTCTTAATGAGCTCTAATATGAAAATCTTGGCGGGGGTCTGATCAGATACTTTAGGATATCATACTGGGTTCCCGGGGCCGGATCAATCTCTTCTATATCTTGTTGCTGATGATTGCTAGTTGTTGGCTGGTTGACCTGGCAAAGGCCGGATGTGTTAGGGTACATTCGATGGAACATTCGCCCGCTCCGGAGGGCAAGATTATGGTGGAGTGGAGGGGTAGGGTGTCAAGGATAGAAGGGTTGGCTAGTAATGGTGCTGGTGTAGGGGAGAAAGGGACGTTGTTGGGTGGAGGATAATGGGTGACATGATAGGGGAATAGGATGGCAAGGTGATGGTGGCAATGTGGGGCGTGAGGGAGGGAGGCATGGTGGATGTAGGTGCGGGAGCAGTGGGCGTGACGTGAGAAATAACCAGGAGCTGGCCTACCTCATGTTCGTCATCGAAGGCCCACTGGGCTTCTGGTGGTGGATGGTGGATGACGGGGTTAACATGCGCAGGTGGAGGAGGTGGCGGAGCTGGTTGGGGTTCGGAGCAGGCTGATGTGCGGCATGGGATTACGGATTATGCCTAGATCATTTACCGGCTGCTGTGGCTGCTGTGTTGCTGTTGTTGCTGTATTGCTGCTGGAAGGGATGGTATTGCTGTTGTTTTGTTGTTGCTGTTGTTGTTGTTGCTGCGGCTGCTGTCGCCTGTTGTTGCTGCTGTGCCTCTGGCCCTTTGGTCCCTCAGAGTTTGGATTAATCTCTTCATCTCTGCCCATCAATCTGGTTCTGCTCATGGAGATCATATATCATGTCCCGGATTGGAAGCAATCGGACACATTGTGGCCCGGATGACGATGATAGATGCAGAGTACTTTGTTTGATCGGCCGCCATATTCCAATTTGTCTTCTCAGGAGGGAGTCTTAGGGCATTTAGTGACATGAGGGCTGCAAAGACATCAGCTAGAGACTCGAGCAATGGAGGGTATGGGGCTCTCTGGGTCCATTGGGCTTCCTGGGGGCATAGCCATTTGGAGGTGGAGGGACCTGGGAGTATTGGCGCTGATCTTGAGGAGGATTTTGTCCTTGGGGAGGTGGCTGTCTATTGTTGTTGTTGTTCCAAGACTGTGGGTTTGTTGGGTATAGGGAGACCTACCCTACTGGGCCTTGGGGATTTCTAACGGCACTACTTGTTCATTGGTCTGGATCCCCTCGGTGACGGGCTTGCGGCTTCTTGGCATAACGGGCCTTGGGGGTCTCAAACATGGAATGTATAGGCGAGTCCTTGAGTTGGGTTTGAATGAAACGGGCTCGACTATATAGTTGGTGCATGGTAGAAATGTCGTTCATGGCCAGAATAGCTCGGTAGGGTGGTGTGTGGCATTGGAGATCAACAACTTTACCTTTCCTCCTCAGGCATTGGGCAACGGACCTTGGCGGCCAAGGAGCGCCCACGGTCAGCATAGGTGGAGAATCCTCTTCTGGCTTCATCTTTTCAGCTACTAAATCCACAAAAGAGTATTCGGGTCCCACCCGATCCTGGAATTGCTGCAGAAACCTTTCTTGGACGATTTGGAAGTCCTCGGCTTCCTCGGGAGGCAATGAATAGAACCACTCTAAAGCTGGACCATCTAAGGATTTTCTGAACAGGTATGCCATAGATGGCGGTCATATTTGTGTGGTGCTGATTCATAGACAAAATCCTTCAGATGAACATAGGGGTCCCCTACCCCAGAGTATCGACGATATACAGGTAGCTTGGACTGGGGAGGCCCGGAGGTGTTGGGAAGGATGGGAGGGCGATGTCAGCTACCTTCGAGGATCGATCTGTCTCCGGAGGTCATGAAGCTCCTTCTTCATGCTTGTCCACTC
Organism: Colocasia esculenta; assembly: GCA_014218235.1. NCBI lineage: Eukaryota > Viridiplantae > Streptophyta > Magnoliopsida > Alismatales > Araceae > Colocasia > Colocasia esculenta. The sequence continues at coordinate 123,280,218 of CM024758.1, read as the reverse complement.
CGCAAAGAAATCGGAGGGAGATTGGACTTGATGCGTAGAGACAAGGGAGCGTGGCTGCTCAAAGGAATGAGACCTCTCGTGAGGGAGGGGGGCTGGTTCAGCCGTATGTAGGTGGAGGGGGATCGAGGCCGAACCATCTATGGGGAAGGTAGCTGGTTCTGAAAAATGAATGGCCCGAGGATGGAGAGGTGTAGGATCTGCCCCAGACGAAGAAAGGTGGGGAGCTGAAGCGACGTGGGCAGAGGAATCCGCGGTCGGGCTGAATTTGACCCCGGGGAGATAAAGGTTGTTTCCCCTTGGCAGCAGCTATGAACTCTCGGACTTGGTCGGAGTGAGGTGAGGAAGGAGCTGGCTGAATTGAGAATGGGGGTCATCACCCCCAGGAGGAGAAGCAGGACGAGATCGAATCCCGATGATGGAGGGAGGCTGGATATGCCCCGGGAGAGTGGCCATGGAAGGTTGGGCACCTCCTCGAGCAACCGAGGGAAAGGGCATCGTCGGCAAGGACCCGGAATTGGTCCATGTCGAAGATGGGATTATGATAAAGCACAAGGATCGGAGGGGACTGACTCGATCTCCCTAAACAATGACGCATACACCCCCAACCAATTTGGGGAAGGGATACGACACACCTAACTCTATTCAACAAGAAAGACAGAGATGAGGAGGGGGATCAAAGCACTCAAGTTATCATGCTTAAAACGCAAATTTCTTAAGGTTTGAACTTGACTTTTAAATGAATTAATTAAAGAGATGTCACTCGGTCATGCGGTCCCTAATAGGAATGGACTCAAGTGCTCCGGTACGGCTAAGGGTGGTGCACACTCACACACGAGGATGGCTCAAACTAAGGGTACAACTGGTAAAACCAGCCCGGCGAACCGCAACGTGCGTACGGCCACGGGGACTTACGGAGGTCCTCAGAAGGTGGGCCCGAGTCAGCCTACGAGTGCTCGTAGGTGAGAGGACTCACTCAACCAAGGGGGAACCTGATCAAATGGGATGAGCAGCGTATGCAAGGGACTAAATGCCCCAAATGTATGCAAGAATGAAGATAAGGAGCAAAAGGGGACGACAACACAGTCCTCGGGCGGAGTCGCGACGGCCGGGTACACCGCGACCTATCGCGACAGTGCGGGCTGCCGCGATAATGACAGAGGCCCGAAAACGCAGTGAGTCACCAGCCAACTCAAACAGACTATCCTACAAAAATAAGAAACACCAAGAGACACTATAATGGTACAACATGAGTCAGGAAGCAGACAGAAACCGATTCATGGATAAAACAGTAACATACAAAGCAAACCTGATAACGCGACGTTTGGCCAAGCCGCGACATGCTCGCGTCCTCTCTTGCTGCTGCGAAAGGAACTGAAAACTTACCAATAAAATTTAACGGAAAACCCGAACCTTGACAGGATACTAACAGACAGAGACACGAGCAAACATGATCTAGGCAATGTAACAAGGATGCATGCTCTTATGGGCATTGGATAGAGAGGACATAGTGGATAACAAGCACTGACCTGATAACACATCCCCCCGTTGCGTCGCTACGAGGTCGCGTCAAAGCGATCGGTCGCGGAAATAACAGAGCAGGGAAATGTGCAGGAAACAAAGAACAAAACACCAATAGGGAACTAAAGTGACAAACAACAAGAAAGCATGGCAAGCAAACAGTCAAAAAAATCTACGAGGGTGGCAGTGAAGGTCCCACCGTGATCGCCAAAAGGTGTAATCACAGGGATTGTACCCCCTCAACACAGACATAGATATCAAATATGATAGCATGGAAAATAGGATGTGATCGCCACCTAGCAAGTCGCCTAAGAATAAAATGAGATAATGGCTGACTTAACTAGGAAAAGGAGAGAGAACAAAAAACGGACCTGGTGTCGCGGTCGCCATGGGCGCCGCGATAGACTGATGTCGCGTCAGCTTTCATCGACGCGTCTATTGTCGCGTCACCCTCAGCCGTCGCATTCTCTGAATGCGGGAGAATTAAGGTATGGACCCTCTTCTCATCCTCCAGCCGGCCGGAGAACCAGAGCTTCTCGTAGATTTCACCTGCTTGCCTGCCAACCAAAGAAAATCACAAAGAAAAGCCCTATTAGAATACGTTAAGTATAGTATCTATTCTAAAAGAGGAAAGAAAGTGAAGAATCATGGTGGGAATGCACCTGGGTGGTTTTAAACCCCTATGGGTGTAGGAAAACGTGGGTGAATAATGAATGTGCCCTATCTAAATAACACAAAAAAATGCATGTAGAAAATAGATGAATAGGAGGAAGAAGAAAATGAGCCCATTGGGGCGACTCCCTGGCATGGGTATAGCTCAAGGATGTGCAAAAGCTCCAGGAGATCGTCAAGGTCGCCCTCTCACGTTCCGTGCTCCGTTAATAGTGAAAGAGTAGCTTTGTGGAGTGAAATGTGATAGGAAAATGGCAAGACGAGTGGCTGTGGTGCTAAGTATGGGTGAGAGGAAATTTCGGCAGCCCTTCGAGATGGTAATGAGGCCCCCCCCCCCCCCCCGTCCTTGAGGAAGGGCCTTGCTTATATAGAGCTTGGAGTGAGAATAAGTGACATTATCTCATCAAAAGGGTTTTAAAAATCAAAATGGGAGATAAAGCTCTATTAAAATCGGATATAGAGTCCTTAGCAACCCTTAGGAGAGTCCCTAGGGCTAGAATCCCGCCCCAAGGGGCAGAGATAATCCCTAGGATTAAGTTAAGTTCATAGGAGGATAAATAGGGGGTAGTATGGAGGCCAGAGGATCGGTTATTGTCGCGACGCATCGTAGGACCGCGACTATGAAACGCGACTGTGCGGGGGGACACGACAGCATTACCCACGTGCATGGATAATGCATGGGCTGTCGCGGCTGCTCGAACTGTCGGACTAGAACGCGACACCACGAGGCGTCGCGACAATAAATCCGAATTATTTGAGAATTATCAGCAACTACATGATAAGATAGAGTTATTATGCCCAAGGACTCTCTCAAGTGATAAATTCGGGATTTCAAGGCATTTTAATGGCTTAAAGGGCTCAAAAGAAGGCAAATGATGGGCTCAAGGTGAATGACCAAATAGGGGCCCACTAAGATAGCAAGAAATGTGGTTCGACCCATTAGTCAAACTGGGGTTCTACAACGCCACCTACACGAACGGGACTCAATCCCACCATGAGCACCTCAAGCACGCCAAGAAACTGCCGGAGAAGAGAGAGCTCGGAGGAGGAAGAAGAAGAAAGAAGAAAAAGAAGGAAGGGTGAGAGAGGGGGAAAGGGGCGTTGGCCTCGGTTTTAAACCAATGGGCCCCAAGACGTGACAGGTCGGCCCGGTGCGACAATGAGCATGTCGCGACGCCCCTAGGCATCGCGACCATGTCACGACGGCCACCCACGGTGTGACACTAAAAGCGGTCAAACCTCAAAGACCGGGAAACAAGAATGTGATGGCTGACCAGGTCGCGTCAACGTTGTACGCACTTGATGTCCGACAGGGCCGTTCTGATAGACAGGACAGTGGTCAAGTCGGTCAGAAAAGCAGTCGCAACGCCTTTAGACGGCGCAACAAGAACGCGACGCCCACCCCCGTCGCGACCAGAATGCGACGGCCAGGTGTGTGCCACACAAACACTATCGCGACAAGCTCCCCGTCGTGACCCTGAGGACAGGGCCAAGGGCCCATGAGGGCCGAGTTGTACATCCTACCCCCTTAAGAAATTTCGTCCTCGAAATTAGAGAGAAATTTAGTTTCAACAGGAAGAACCGTAAAAGGGGAAAACAACGTACCGATCAATCAAACAATATGGGAACTGCCCTCTCATCTCATCCCCATGCTCCCACGTGGCCTCGCCACCAATGCAGTTCTCCCAGACAACCTTGACCAGCAAAATCTGCTTCTTGCGCAACTGCTGCACTCTGCGGTCCACAACTCTGACCGGGTACTCTGGCACTGACAAGTCCGGCACTACCTCAAGCTGCGAGTAATCCAACACGTGCGACGGATCTGCAACGTACCTTCTGAGCTGCGACACACGAAAAACCTTGTGTACCCCTGCCAACTCTGCCAGAAGACATAATCTTTACGCGACCTCGCCGATCCTCTCTGTGATAGGGAAAGGCCCAATATACCTGGGACTGAGCTTTCCCTTCCTGCCAAATCTCATAACATGCTTGGTCGGCGAACCCGCAACAACACAAGGTCATCCACGCCGAACTGCAATGGTCTTCTGCGGACATCTGCATAGCTCTTCTGCCTACTCTGTGTTGCCTGAAGCCTCTGCCCGACTAAATTGACTGTGTCTACACACTACTGCACCACCTCTGGTCCCAAAAGCTGCCTCTCACCCACTTTAAACCAGTGAAGTGGTGTCCTGCACGGATGATCATACAAATCCTCGTATGGTGCCATTCCGATGCTCGAGTGATAACTGTTGTTGTATGCAAACTCTACCATCGGAAGGTGGGACTCCCAGGTGCCACTCCAGTCCAAACAACAAGCTCTTAGCATATCCTCCAAAGTCTGAATCGTCCTCTTTGACTGCCCATCTGACTGCAGGTGATATGTTGAACTCAGCCTCAACTCTGTACCAAGAGCTCTCTGCAAACTGCGCCAAAACCCTGAAGTGAACCTTAGATCTCTATCAAAAACAATCGAAACTGGGGTTTCGTGCAACGAAACAACTCGGTCCACGTATAGTCTTGACTGGAAGGAAGTGCGCTGACTTGGTCAACCAATCCACAATCACCCAAATACATCATGCCTCTGCGGAGTATGGGGAAAACCAACCATGAAGTCCATGGTAATGTTGTTCCACCTCCACTCGGGAATGGGTAACGACTGTAGCTCACCACAGGACGCTGATGCTTAGCCTTCACCTGCTGATAGGTAAGGCACCGAGCGACAACTCTGCCACGCCCTCTTCATCCCTGGCCACCAGAAAAACCTCCTCAGGTTATGATACATCTTAGTGGACCGGGATGAACAACATATCTCGACCGGCATGCCTCTGACAACAGCGCCTGGTGCGCATCATAGGGAACGTATAATCTGCCTCTAAACCTGACCTCACTGTCCTCTTCCAACTCCACATCTGGCATCTGCAAAATATCTGCCAACTCTGAGTCTGCCTGTTGTGCCTCCAACACCTGACGGTACACTGACAGACAAACTGGTCATCACTGCATGGTCCCTGCGTCTCGAAGGGTGGAAAACTCTCTGAGACAAGTCCTCAAACAGCCTCCACTCTCTGACCATCAACGAACTCAAGTGAACACTCCTGCTTAAAGCATCTACCACGACGTTAGCCCTTCCGGGTGATAGGAGAGGGTAAGGTCGTAGTCCTTAAGTACTCTATCCACTCTGCGCTGCCTCAAGTTCAGATCTTCTGAGTGAAAATATACTGCAAACTCTGATGTCGGTGAAGATCTCAACACCTCGCCGTACAAATAGTGTCTCCACAACTTCAGAGCGAAAACACACTTCTGCCAACTCTAAGTCGTGGGTAGGGTAGTTCTCATCATGCCTCTTCAACTACCAAGAAGCATAGGTGACGACCCCCCATGCTGCATCAGCACTGCACCCAAACCTGACCTCGCCGCGTCGGTGTAGACCACAAAACCTCCGCTACCTGACGGCAAGACTAACACTGGTGTTGAAGTCAACCTCATCTTCAGCTCCTAGAAGCTCGCTCACAGTCCTCAGTCCAAACAAATCTGCCCTCAAATATGGTCAATCTGGTCAACGGCTCTGTAATCCCAGAAAAATCCTGCATGAATCTCCTATAATAACCTGCCAAACCTAGAAAGCTGCGAACCTGACACCGAAAGTGGGTGCTCCCAAGACAAACGCCTCAACTTGGCAGGGTCCACTGCCACACAGAACATGAGATCACGTGCCGAGAAAGTGCACCTCCCTCAGCCAAAATTCGCACACTGTGAACTTGGCATAAAGTTGGGACTCCTCAATGTCTCTAGCATGATCCTCAGATGCTCTTCGTGCTCCTCCTCCGAAGCCGGTAGACCCAAAATCATCTACAAAGATGACCACAAACCTGTCCAAGTACTCACTGAACACCTATGCATCAAATCCATAAAAGTTGTGGTTCGTGAGCCCAACCGGTTCACGACGAACTCAAGGTGACCGTACCTCGAACGAAAAGCTATCATGCTGAATCTGACTCTCTGATCCTCAAATGGTAGTACCTGATCTCAAATCAATCTTCAAGACACCCTGGCTGACTGCAATTGATTAAATAAGTCATCGATCCTGGGCAACAGATACTTGTTCTTCACTGTTACTGGTTAGCTGTCTATAATCGATGCACAACCTCAAGCTGCATCCTTCTTCCTCACGAATAGCACTGGCGCTCCACGGCGAACGACTCAGACGGATGAAAACCAACTCAAGCAGGCTCCTGCAACTGGTGCTTCAACTCGCGCAACTCAGCTGGAGCCATCCGGTAAGGTGCTTAGACAAAGGCATCATACCATGCAAAAGCTCAATGGAGAACTCTACCTCTTGCATAACCCAGGTAGATCCTCCGGAAAAACATCAGAGAACTCACAAACAACAGGCACATCAAAAACCAATGACCCGTTAGTCTCCAAGAAACAAACAGATGCAAGATATGCCACACAACCATTGCGGATCAAACGACGAGCCCTACAGAAGGAAATAAAAGGTCGACGGGTAGACTGGATACCTCGGAAGTAGAGAACATGTGCTCCAGGTATCTCAAACCAAACGGTCTTCTGCTGACAATCCACACAGCTGAGTGAGCCTCCAACCAGTCCATGCCAGGATGACGTCAAAGTCACGAAGCTGCAACGCGTACAACCTGGCCGGCAACCGGTGTCCCTGAACCTCAACTATAATGCCCTCCAGATAACCAAAAGAATGCATGTAATCATCGGACGGGAGATCGACCGTCACATCACACTGCCTCTCAGGGGTGTACCAAACTAGAGACTCGTAAAACTTCTCGGAAGCAAAACAAAGGGAAGTACCGGGATCAACCAAAACACGAGAAGCTCTACCAAGGATAGGCAAGGTACCTATAACCAGGTTCGATGCCTCGGTCTGCTCCGTGGTAAGAGCCATCACATGACCACATCCTCGCCCACGCTGCGGCGCCTGCTGGGGCTGCTGCTGCTGCTGCGGAAACTGCTACTGTTGTTGGTATGGTTGGAATTGCTGAGGCTACTAATACTGCTGAAACTATTGAGGTTGCAAATGAGACGTCCCCTGCTGCTGATGAGGTACCTGCTACTGAGGAGGGAACTGGTACTGCGGTAGCTACTGTGTGTACTGCATTGGCTGCTACGGCTGTTGGACTTGCCCCATCGGGCAATCCGTCCTGAAGTGGCCTGGCAACCTACAAGTGTAACAGACTGCCTCCTGTCTGCCCTACTCAACTCCCTGCTGGATCGACTGCTCCGTAAACCTCGACTGACACTTATGCTGCCGACTCCGTCGACCCCGAGGGTAGTCATATGCCTGAACTTCAAGCGCAGACCGGAACTGCCCGAACTGCCAGAGCCCGAAAACGAAGAAGTTGCATTGCCGCGACTACCTGCAGGATGCTGGTACGGCGAGGACCTAGAAGAAGCTCCTCCCTGCTGCTGCTGGGGCTGTCAGATCTCTCTCTCCAAGGCGGTGGCCTTAGTCACGACCTCTCCCAAGGGGCACACATAAGAGCAGTCACGCCGCACCTCAAATCTGGCCTCAGTCCTACAATAAACCTCTCTGCCCAAGCATGCTCGATGCCTGCAACATGCGGAACATTCCTCAATAACTGTATGAACCTCTGGTGGTACTGAGTAACTGTCAGATTGCCCTGAACCAACTCGTGAAACTGATCTCGTCTCTCACGTTGTGCATAGTTAGGAAAATACTCACCGTGAAAGACCCCCAAAAACCGTTGCCACGTGATCTAATCCAAATGTTGCCCGGAAAGTGGGTCTGCCACTGAACTCTCCACCTCTCATGGGCTGGTCTTCTTGAGCTGATACACTGCCAGTTTGACCTGGTCCTCCTCGGCACACTCCATGGTCTCGAACGTGCACTCCAACTCGTGCGTCCAACTCTCTGCTTGTCTAGATCATACTCACCAAAGAACATCGGTGGTCGGAGATGCAAGAACCTCTCCAAGACGGCGGTCCTGTCCTCAGTGACAACTGTCCTCCTCCGACCGGCCCGAGTACTCCCAGTACCTGACGCCTGTTGAACTGCTGGCTGCTCCACTTGCGGATCTGCCTGCTGCTCTGGTACTGCTGGGGGAGGTAATGGAGGCTGATCTCCCACTGCCGCCTGCCCAGGCTGCCACGTTCCCTAGTACAGGGTCCAGAAGAACTGCTCGACCAAAGGAAACCAATCTGCATGCTGCTGTGGCTGAGGCTGGTACCACTGCTGCTGCTGCCCGCCTACTGCTGCTGCTGCCGCTGCTCCCTGAGGCTGTGCCACAAACTCCTCCACTGACACATCCTCCTGAACCTGCCCCTGCACGAGCATATCTAACTCATTCTGCTGCTCATCAGCTCTCTAGCCTGCCTATGCCTGCGCAGAGCCATATCCTGCACGGCACACAACCAACAAGGTTAACGATACCGACTCGAGTGGCTAGGAGTGTACTTGTACTACTGTTGAGACTTATTGTTGCATTTTAAATCCACTACAAGCCCTGTTAGACTTCTCTCTCTGATACCAACTGTAACGACCCGAGAATCCGACCCTGGTTCAAGCGACGAGGGCCCAATTTTCGCAGTCGCCACCCACAGATCTGGGGACTGGAAGGGCTATAACACAAGTCTAACAGAATATGTAAAGGAAATAAACGTCAACTACTAACTAGGAGCGCACACGCGGAAACAGAAAGAAGAGCGAAAACCGTTGCGTATCGCTCTAGGTACAGTCCCAACACACACAACTAATACAAGTAAAGACAGGGGAAGACAAGTCCCTTAGGGGCATACTCGAGGGTGATGTACAATGGAGAGGGGGAAACCACTACTAGCTATGGGGACGATGACTACCGCCCCGTCTCCTCCGCCGGTGTGCGCCCTGCCGATGCTGAGAAGTCTCAAAAAGGAGGGATGAGCTTTACAACAGAAGCTCAGTAGGGACTACCAATCTCCTACTGGCTCTAACAGGTAGAAGAACATATATATATACAATTAATTAAATAACACACAGTTATGTCTTCTACCTACAAAAGAAAGTGTGGAAGCGGAGCTACCAACTAGCAACGGAATGGAAGGACAACACGGTCGGAAACTCCGAAGAACCTACACAACGTGACCACCACACAGCTGGCAAAACAGGCAGAGAGAACCCAGCCTGAACAAGAGACACTAGCTACAGAAAACACTACCACTAGTCAACTGGTCAGGTGCGTACACTGACGTCTTATCCTCGACCCAGGTCCAAACCTCCACGTCTCGTCAGAGTGAGGCAGGAACACAAAGTAGCACAATAGTAACTGCCGTAGTCTGGTCGGACTACGGTCCCACGCCTGGCCTCTCTAAGCGGTTCCGGGGCCGCAAAGAGTGAGGCAATGAGAAAAGGACTGACTGGCCTACGCCGGGAAGGACTCCAAACGACCTTGACGTCCCAGACCAACCACGAGAGCTCTGCAAACGACTCAACGCCACTGTCCTAACCACTATTTCCCCTCCGTTCCGGAGTCCACGACTCGAGCACGCCCGCCGCCCAGAGTACTCCCTCAACAGGCGCGTGGGAACGGGGGTCCAGGCAATGGTAACAACCTCTCTCACGGGACAAGCCCTCAAGTGACGAGAAACAGGCGAACGACTAGTGTAGGAACGTATTAGGGAACTAGACTTACCTGTCTCTGCTGTTGTCGCGATGCATTGGCCGTCGCGACCATGTCGCGACACTCAAGAGCGTCGCGATGATGTTGCAGCGGCTCAGCCGGTCGTGACATCATCGCGACCTCTATACAGGTCACGTTCTCAGCTGAGGGGCGTCCTCATACAGTCCTTCAAGGACCGCCTCAAAACCGATACAACACACCACAAGGGGGAGGGGGAGCATGCTAAACACGTAGGAAAGCCTTTAAACCATACAAACCACCCTCAAACCCCACAAAGCATGGATTACAAGGAATCTACACTCGAAGGAAAACCTCACTCACCATGAGCATGATCCTCACACCCCACAACCCCAAACCACGGAGAAATCACCATCTCACGGGGGAAGGGAGCATGCTTAGAGCAAGAGGAGTCAAGGGTCTCTACCTCCAAGAGTAGAGCCGACCCGTTGGGGCCTTCATGTCTGAATGACCACCTGCTCCTCGCTCCAAGCTCCACAATCACATTGCCTACACGAACGGGGCGTCACCTCCCACCACAAGCACCTCAAGCACGCCAAGAAACCGCCGGAGAAGAGAGAGCTCAGAGAAGGAAGAAGAAGAAAGAAGAATAGGAAGGAAAGGGAGAGAGGGGGAAATGGGGCGCTGGCCTCGGTTTTAAACCGATGGGCCCCAAGACGTGATGGGTCGGCCCAGCGCGACGACGAGCATGTCGCGACGTCCCTAGGCGTCGTGACCATGTTGCGATGGCCACCACGACGCGACACACAAGTGGTCAAACTCGAAGACCGGGAAACAAGAACGCGACGGCTAACCCGGTCGCGTCAATATTGTACGCACCTGACATCCGACAGGGCCATTCTGACAGACAGGACAGCGGTCAAGTTGGTCAGAAAAGCAGTCGCGACGCCTTCAGACGGCGCGACAAGAACGCAACGCCACCCCCGTTGCGACCAGAACGCAATGGCCAAGTGTGTCGCCACACAAACATTGTCGCGACAGGCTCCCCCGTTGCGACCCTGAGGTCAGGGCCAAGGGCTCATGAGGGTGTTGGCCCTTTTGGTACGGCAGCAAGCTAACCTAGAGGGGGGGTGAATAGGTTTTCTGAAATCTGAAACAGAAACTTAAACACAGAAAATTATCACTTCAAAGTTTGGTTAGTTTATTGTGATAAAGAGTAGCAGTGCGGAAGCAAATAAACAATCACACAAAAGACATAAGGAATTTATCCTGGTTCGGCCCTTCCCACATGGAAGTCCTACGTCCAGTCCCCAAGCAACCTCTTAGGATTTCACTAACCAAGGGTACAGTCCCCCTCAAGGACACTACAACACCCAGCACCCCAGTTGGTCTTCTTCTCTTTCCGGGCAAGAAGGCAGCTCCTTCTTTTCTAGTCTCAGAAGCAAACCTACTGGTACAAACCCCAGTGCGGTTCTGCTAGACACAAACCCCTAGCTGAGTTACTCACTGTATACAGTCCTACAGTTAGACAGAAATCTTTCTTAGAAAAGAAAGATCAGACTGAGAGCTATTACAGATGAACACTCAGAACTTAGCTCACAGTCATAGACTCTCCCCCAAGATTACCATGAGCACAGGGAGAAAAAGAAGAGAGAAGAGAAAGCTTGAAGGCTTGAATGCTTGAGATGCTTTTGCTTGCTTTTTCTTGGCTCAGGCTCTTTCTCTCTTTCTTTGAGTGTATGTGGCGTTGAGGTTGCTCACTGGATGTACACTCCTTCAAAGATTTTCAGGAAAGCTCTCTATTTTATCTTCAGCCTGCTTCATCTTTTATATGCGAGACTTTGAATAGATCGTTGAAGAGATCCGTTGGAGCTTCTAGACGTTCCTGATCTTCTGCTCATTTGTCTTAATAACCCTCTTGTGATTTCGAGATCTGTAAGCATGGAAAGAGTGTTAGCATAAAAGGAGTGTTTATAATAAACTGTGCATACTACTGTGTTTCTGCTCACTTGACAGGAATAGTAGGTCATATATCTTTTTCTGACAGGAAACTGAGATACGCAAGCCTTTTTCAGAAGATATTTGCTTTTCATTTAGGCGTAAAAAGCACTTTAATCGTTAGAGAAATCGATGTGAGTATGACTTATGAAATCGTTATGATCAAGTGTTTACCGAAGAAATCGTTATAAGCACTTAACAGTCATTATAGAAAAAAATCGTTGTATTCGTTAAAGGAATCGTTATGAATACCGAAGAAATCGTTATAAGCGCTAAGGAAATCGTTATGAGCGCTAAAGAAATCGTTGCGGCTATAAAAGGAATCGTTCTGAGATCGATTTCTTAACAAATCGTTAAGCCACTTAAGAATCGTTGTGAGATCGATTTCTTAACAAATTGTTATGGCCACTTAGCGAATCGTTCTGAGATCGATTTCTTAACAAATCGTTATGGCCACTTAGCGAATCATCTGAGATCGATTCTTAACAAATCGTTAAGGCCACTTAAGAAATCGTTGTGAGATCGATTTCTTAACAAATTGTTATGGCCACTTAGTGAATCGTTCTGAGATCGATTTCTTAACAAATCGTTATGGCCACTTAGCGAATCGTTCTGAGATCGATTTCTTAACAAATCGTTAAGGCCTTAAGAAATCGTTGTGAGATCGATTTCTTAACAAATTGTTAAGGCCACTTAAGAAATCGTTGTAGTGCTTTTTAAAATCAATAAAACCAAATCATTGTAGCGCTTATTAATTTGGCACTTGAACTGAAATCGATGTATATAGATTAGACATCGATTTTATCATTTTAGTGCGCCATATTGCATCAAAGTGAGACTCAGTATTTTGCTATGAGATTGATGTGACACGGATGAATAAAATATTCAATTTAATTATATCAAATTTTGTTAGCACCAAAATATGAAGGTATAAAGAGTGGTTCAACAATCTCCCCCTTTTTGGTGATGACAAAATTTATGTGAATTTTCTGACAATTATATGAAGCATAGAAAAAGCAAAAAATTTATAGAAGATACAAGTCTCCCCCTTTTTGTCACTAACCAAAAGGAAGGATCTTACCATGCATTCTTTCCCTTAAAAAAAAAATCTTACCATCGAGGGTTCAACAATAATAAAATTAATGAATGACTCCCCCTTAGTCTGTGCTCCCCCTGAATGAGAGATTCCACCTAAATGAAACTTGCAAATAATGTTAGTAATAAAGACCAATTAATTTTTGTGACTACTCTTTCTTCAGATGTGATTTGAATGAAGAGTCTGTAGTCACTCCTGCCTTGAGCATCCTTGGTTTTTGATGCTCCAAGGCTAACCTGCAAGTAAATTACTCAAAGGTAGGTACCCAAATCCTTTTGGGTCCTTGATGGTTAGATGCATGAAAATATCCTTTAGGGATCCAAACTAAGTGTATTGTGTAGGTGTTTACAGTGTGTCCTAGTTTATTGCAATGAGAACAACAATGAATATAGATTGTTTTACTGTTCTTATTTTCTTGTGCTGAGTTTGTAGAAGTGATTTCTGTAAACTTTTTCTTTTACAGGGGCCTTTTTCTGGGGCATCTTGGTTTCTTTTACAAATTTTGGTAGTAGATATTTTTCTGGAATCATGGCTTTTTCCTTTTTCTGGAGGTATGTATCCAAGCCGTTGTTTGTTATTTCCAGATTTTGATCCTTTTAAGCATAGGGCTAAGGATGTTTTCTCTTCACTTAATTTTCTAACTGATTCTTTTAAATACATATTCTTCAGTTAGAGTTTTTAATTTTTCTTCTAACTCTAACTTCTCATTATTCTTGCTTTTCAAATCTTCATTAAGAGAGTTTTTATCTTTACAATCTTTTAATTGTTCTTCTAGTTGCTCCAATTCGGATTTAAGATCAGAATTGGTTTTTCCAAGAAGTAGAGTTGTTTTTCAGATTTTTTAGTTCTTTTACAACCCCCTTATGTTTTTCATACAGTTCATTAAAGATCTCTTCTAAGTCTTCTGATTCTGACCCTGAATCTGTGCAAGAATTAAAAAATGAGTCAGAATGTACCTCATCTAGTCCCACCATGAGGGCTAGATTTACCTGCTCCTTTTCAGAATCTGAGCTTGATGATTCTGAGCTTGTGACCTCATCATTTTCCCAAGCAGCCGCCATACCTCTCTTTTAAATTCTTGTGCTGCTTCTTGGGCTTCTCGGTTTGACTAGTCTTCTTGAGTCTTGGACAATCCGGTCTCAGATGCCCAGGTTTTCTGCATTCATAGCAGACTGTTCTTTCTCTTTTTCTCCTTTCTTTGGATCCTTCTTGATCTATTTTTCTTCTTCTTTAAAATCTTCTAAAGCTTGTACAATACTTCATCAGCATCATTATCTTCAGAATCTGCATTTGGGAACTAGAAGAGGAAGAGGTGGAAGGAGCAACTACAACCTTAAGAGCATCAGTACATTCTTCTTAGATGATCTTTCAGACAATCGCTCCATATTTATTTCATGTGCCATGAGAGAACCTATTAATTATCAATTGACAATTTGGTTAAATCATGGCCTCTTCAATAGCAGTTACTTTAGGTGTCCATGAAATAGTTAAGGACCTAAGTATTTTTCTAATGGTTTCTTCATTAGAAAGAATTTTTCCAAGAGAATTTAAACCTACTACTATGCTTGAAAATCTATATACATAGTAGTGATATTTTCGTTTGAAGCATTTTAATTGTTCGTATTGTGAAACAAGAATATCTATCCTAGTTTGTTTCACTTTATCTGTTCCTTCATAAGTTATCTGTAGCTTATCCCATATTTCTTTGGCTGATTTACATGCAGATACTCTACTAAATTCTCTTTTGGATAAAGCACAACATAAGTAGTTCTTAGCTTTAAAGTTTAACGATAATTTACTTTTATCTGCTGCTGTAATGGCAGTAGTGCCTGGAATAGGAACAATAACATAATCACCTACCTCGATTACCTGCCACAGATCAAAGTCTGTGCCTCGAATGAAGCATTCCATTCTCATCTTCCAATATGGTAGTCCTCTCCATCAAAGAATGGAGGTCTGGTGACTGATTGACCTTCAGCATATCCTTGAGCTGCCATGGATCTTTGCTCTAAGATCGTTGGATCTTCTTTGAATGTTCAGAGCCTAGCTCTGATACCACTTGTTGGCCCTTTTGGTACGGCAGCAAGCTAACCTAGAGGGGGGGGGGGGGGGTGAATAGGTTTTCTGAAATCTGAAACAGAAACTTAAACACAGAACATTATCACTTCAAAGTTTGGTTAGTTTAGTGTGATAAGAGTAGCAGTGCGGAAGCAAATAAACAATCACACAAAAGACACAAGGAATTTATCCTGGTTCGGCCCTCCCACATGGAAGTCCTACGTCCAGTCCCCAAGCAACCTCTTGGGATTTCACCAACCAAGGGTACAGTCCCCCTCAAGGACACTACAACACCCAGCACCCCAGCTGGTCTTCTTCTCTTTCCCAGGCAAGAAGGCAGCCCACTTCTTTTCTAGGCTCATAATTAACCTACTGGTACAAACCCCAGTGCGGTTCTGCTAGACACAAACCCCTAGCTGGGTTACTCACTGTATACAGTCCTACAGCTGGACAGAAATCTTTCTTAGAAAAGAAAGATCAGACTGAGAGCTATTACAAGATGAACACTCAGGACTTAGCTCAAAGTCACAGACTCTCCCCCAAGATTACAATGAGCACACGGAGAAAAAGAAGAGAAGAGAAAGCTTGAAGGCTTGAATGCTTAAGACGCTTTTGCTTGCTTCTTCTTAGCTCAAGCTCTTCTCTCTTTCTTTGAGTGTATGTGGCGTGAGGTTGCTCACTGGATGTACACTCCTTCAAAGATTTTCAGGAAAGCTCTCTATTTTATCTTCAGCCTGCTTCATCTTTTATATGCGAGGCTTTGAATAGATCCATGAAGAGATCGTTGGAGCTCTTCTAGACGTTGCTGATCTTCAGCTCATTTGTCTTAATCACCTCTTGTGATCTTCGAGATCTGTGAGCATGGAAGAGAGTGTTAGCATAAAAGGAGTGTTTATAATAAACTGTGCATACTACTGTGTTTCTGCTCACTTGACAGGAATAGTAGGTCATATATCTTTTTCTGACAGGAAACTGAGATACGCAAGCCTTTTTGTCAGAAGATATTTGACTTTTCATTTAGGCGCGAAAAGCACTTTAAATCGTTAGAGAAATCGATGTGAGTATGACTTATGAAATCGTTATGATCAAGTGTTTACCGAAGAAATCGTTATAAGCACTTAACAAGTCATTATAGAAAACAAATCGTTGTAATCGTAAAGGAATCGTTATGAATACCGAAGAATCGTTATGAGCGCTAAGGAAATCGTTATGAGCGCTAAAGAAATCGTTGCGGCTATAAAAGGATCGTTCTGAGATCGATTTCTTAACAAATTGTTAATGCCACTTAAGAAATCGTTGTGAGATCGATTTCTTAACAAATTGTTATGGCCACTTAGCGAATCGTTCTGAGATCGATTTCTTAA
The DNA here is from genome assembly GCA_014218235.1 of Colocasia esculenta. NCBI lineage: Eukaryota > Viridiplantae > Streptophyta > Magnoliopsida > Alismatales > Araceae > Colocasia > Colocasia esculenta. The sequence continues at coordinate 123,263,905 of CM024758.1, read as the reverse complement.
CAAATCGTTATGGCCACTTAGCGAATCGTTCTGAGATCAATTTCGTAACAAATCGTTAAGGTCACTTAAGAAATCGTTGTGAGATCGATTTCTTAAAAATTGTTATGGCCACTTAGCAAAACGTTCTGAGATCGATTTCTTAACAAACGTTATGGCCAATTAGTGAACGTTTTGAGATCAATTCTTAACAAATCGTTAAGGCCACTTAGAAATCATTGTGAGATCGATTCTTAACAAATTGTTAAGGCCATTAAGAAATCGTGTAGCGCTTTTTAAAAAATCAATTAAACCAAATTGTAGCGCTTATTAATTTGGCACTTGAACTGAAATCGATGTATATAGATTAGACATCGATTTTATCATTTTAGTGCGCCAATATTGCATCAAAGTGAGACTCAGCATTTTACTATGAGATTGATGCGACACAGATGAAATAAAAATATTCAATTTAAATTTATCATAAATTTTGTTAGCACCAAAATATGAAGATAATAAAGAGTGGTCTAACAGGGGTCGGATCGCACATCCCGTGCAACGGAAACAACTTGGTCCACGTACAATCTGGCAAGCTTGTCCACTGACCAAGACATCCTGACTGGAAGGAAGTGTGCTGACTTGGTCAACCTATCCACAATCACCTAGATACCATCATGCCTCTACAAAGTACGAGGCAAAACCAACCACGAATTCCATGGTGATGTTATCCCACTTCCATCTAGGGAGTGGGCAACGGTTGCAGCTCACCACCAGGATGCTGATGCTCAGCCTTCATCTGCGACAGGTAAGGTAATGAATGACAAAACGTTGCCACGCCCCTCTTCATCCCTAGCCACCAGTAGAACCTCTTCAGGTTATGATACATCTTGGTGGAACAGGATGAACAGCATATCTCGACTGGTGTGCCTCTGACAACAGCGCCTGCCACGCATCACAGGGAACGTACAATCTGTCTCTGAACCTGACCCCACTGTCTCGTCCTATCAACATCTGGTATCTGTAAAATATTTGCCAACTCCGAATTTGCCTGATGCGCCTCCATCACTTGACAATACACTGACGGGCGAACTGACAATTGGTCATCACTGCACAATCTCTATACCTCGAAGGGTAGAAAACTCCCTGAGACAAGTCCTCAAACAATCTCCACTCTCTGACCATCAACGAACTCAAGCGAACTCGCATGCTCAAAGCATCTGCCACGACGTTAGCCCTTCCGGGTGATAGGAGAGGGTAAGGTTGTAGTCCTTCAAGTATCTATGCATCTATGCTGCCTCAAGTTCAAATCTTGATGTACTGCAAACTTTGATGGTCGGTAAAGATCTTGAACGCCTCGACGTACACATAGTGCCTCCACAACTTCAGAGCGAAACACCACTGCTGCCAACTCTAAGTCGTGGGTAGGGTAGTTCTCATCCTTCTTCAACTGTCGAGAAGCATAGGCAACAACCCCCACCTGCTGCATCAGCACTGCACCCAAACTTGATCTCAAAGCGTCTGTGTAGACCACAAAACCTCCGCTACCTAACAGCAAGACCACCACTGGCGCTGAAGTCAAACTCCTCTTCAGCTCCTGAAAACTCTATCACAGTCCTCTATCTAAACAAACCTGGTCTCAAGTCTGGTCAATCTGGTCAATGGACTCCGTAATCCTAGAAAAATCCTGGATAAACCTCCTGTAATAGTCTGCCAAACCCAGAAAGTTGTGAACCTCTGACACTGAAGTGGGATGCTCCTAAGACAACACTGCCTCTACCTTGGCAGGATCCGCTGCAACACCAGAAACTAAGATCACGTGTCCGAGAAAGTGCACCTCCCTCAGCCAAAATTCACATTGTCGAAATTGGCATAAAGTTGGTGACTTCGCAACGTCTCCAAACACGATCCTCAGATGCACCTCGTGCTCTCCTCAGAAGGCCGAGTAAACCAAAAATGTCATCTATAAAGGACCAAAAACTGTCCAGGTACTCACTGAACACCTATGCATAAAATCCATAAAAGTTGCTGGTGCATTCATGAGCTCAAATGGCCTCACGACAAACCAAAGTGACGTACCTCGAACAGAAAGCTGTCAGGCCAATATCTGACTCTCTGATCCTCAGCTGGTAGTAACCCGATCTCAAGTCAATCTTCCAAAACACTCTGGCCGACTGCAACTGATCAAACAAATCGTCGATCCCGGGCAACAGATACTTTTTCTTCACTGTTACCTAGTTCAAATGCCGTAATGATGCACAACATTAAGCTGCATCCTTCTTCTCACGAACAACACTAGCGCGCCACACGGCGAACGACTCGGACAAATAAAACCCAACTCAAGCAATCCTGCACTGGCACTTCAACTCGGGCAACTCAGCCGGAGAAATCGGTATGGTGCCTTGGACAAAGACATCGTACCAGGCAAAAGCTCAATGGAGAACTCACCTCCCGCTCAGGCGGGTAACCCAGGTAGATCCTTCGAAAACACATAGAAAACTCACAAACAATAGGTACATCAACAACCGACGACCCTCTAGGCTCCAAAGTACAAATAGAAGCAAGATATGCTACACAACCATCGTGGATCAAACGATGAGCTCTACAGAAAGAAATAAAAGGTCGACGGGTAGACTGGATACCTCGGAAGCAGAGAACAGGCGCTCTAGGTATCTCAAACCGCACGGTCTCCACTGACAATCCACCACAGCTGAGGAGCTCCAACCAGTCCATGCCAAGGCTGGCTTCGAAGTCACAAAGCTGTAAAACATGTACAAACTGGCCAGCAACTGGTGCCCTTGACTCAACCGTGACACCCTCAAGGTAGCCGAAAGAATGCATGTAATCACCGGAGGAAGACGACCATCACATCACACTGCCTCTCAGGTGTGTGACGAATAAGCGACTCGTAAAAACTCCTCGGAAGCAAAACAAGGAGAAGAACCCGGATCAACTAGAACACGAGCAGCTCTACCAAGGATAGGCAAAGTACCTATAACCAGGTTCGACGCCTCGGACTCCTCCCCGATGAGAGCCATCACACTACCGCCACGTTATGGTGCTGCTGGGGCTGCTGTTGTTACGGCGAATGCTGGTGCTACAAAAACTGCTGCTGGTGGTTGGTAAGCTAAACTGCTGAGGTTGCTGATGCTGTTGAAACTGCTGAGGCTGCTGTGAAGGTATGCCCCTACGTTGCTGATGGGGTGCCTGCTATTGTGGAGGGTACTGGTACTGCGGCAACTGCTGACTGTACTGCACTGGCTGCTGTGGCTGCTGGACTTGCCCCATCGGGCAATCCCTCCTGAAGTGGCCTGGCAAACCACAAGTGTAACAAACTGCCTCCTCCCTACCCTATTCGGCTCCCTGCTGGATCGACTGCTCTACAAACCTCAACTGGCGCTTCTACTGCCGACCCTGTCCACCCCCACAAGTGGTCATCTGCTTGAACCTCGAGCGCAAACTGAAACTGCCCGAACTGCCTGAGCCCGAAGAAGAAGAAGTCGCACTACCACGACTACCTATGGGATGCTGGTACGGTGTGCTCCTAGAGGAAGCTCCTCCTGCTACTGTTGCTAGTGCTGGAGTTGCCAGGTCTCTCTTTCCAAGGCGGTGGCCTTAGCCACTGCCACTCCCAAAGTGGCTACATGTGAGCGGTCACGCCCCACGTAAATTGGCCTCAGTCCTGCAATAAACATCTCTGCACAAGCTTGCTCACTGCCTGGCAAACATGAGGAACATGCCCTAAAACACCTGACAAACCTCTGGTGATACTGAGCAACCGTTAAATCACCCTGAACCAACACTCATGAACTGATCTCGTCTCTCACATCGAGCATAATCAGGGAAAAATATCGCTGAGGAAGCCTCCAAGAACCGCTGCCAAGAAATCTGATCCAAATGCTACCCTGGGAAGTGTGTCTGCCTTTGAACTCTCCACCACTCATGGGCTGGTCCTTGAGCTAAACAGTGCCAATCTGACCGGATCCTCCTCGGCGCACTCCATGGTCTCGAACGTACACTCCAACTCGTGCGTCCAACTCTCAGCTCTATCTGGGGTCATAGTCGCCGAAGAACATCAGTGGTCAGAGACGCAGGAACCTCTCCAAGAGGGTGGTCCTATCCTCAGTGACAGCCGTCCTCTCCTACCGACCCAGGTACTCCAAGTACTCGACGCCTGCTGAACTGCTGGCTGCTCCTCCTGTGGATCTGCCTACTGCTCTGGTATTACTGGGGGAGGTACTGGTGGCTGACCTCCCGCTGCCTTCTACCCTAGCTGTCACGTCCCATGGAACATGGCTCTGAAGAACTACACAGTCATAGGGAACCAATCTGCATACTGCTGGGGTGGGGGCTGGTACCAATGCTGCTGCTGCCGCCTCCTGAGGCTGTGCACACAGACTCCTTGCTAACTCATCCTCCTGAACTGGCCTCCGCTGGCATATCTGACTCACCCTGCTACTCCATCAGCTCTCTGGTCTGCCTATGCCTACGCGGAGCCATATCCTGCCACGACATACAACCAACAAGGTTACGACACTAACTCAGGCAGCTAGCAGTGTACTTGTACTATTGTTGGGACTTCCTGTTGTAGTTAAATCCTCTACAAGTCCTGTTAGACTCTCGCTCTGATACCAACTGTAACGACCCCGAGAATCAACCTCGGCCCAAGTCGAGGACCCGATTTTCACGGTCGCCGTCCACAGATCTGGGCACCCAGAAGGGCTATAACACAAGTCTAACAAATAATGTAAAGGAAATAAATATCAAGTACGAACTAGGAGCACACATGCGGAAGCAGAAAGAAGAGCCCAACACACAAACAACTAGTACAAGTAAAAAGGGGGAGGACAGAACCCTTAGGGGCATACCCCAAGGGTGAAGTACAACTGAAGGGGGAACCCACTTCTAGCTATAGGAGCGATGACTACCGCCCCCTCCTCCGCCGATGCACACCCGGCCGCTGCTGAGAAGTCTCACCTAGAAAAAGAAGGGAGGAGCTTTACAACAGAAGCTCAGTAGGGACTACCAATCTCCTACTGGCTCAACAGGTGGGAAAAAATATATATATAAACAATTTAAATGACAATAGTTATGATATTCTAATTACACAGGAAAACATGGAAGCAAAGCCAACTAACTAGCAATGGTACGGAAGGACACCACGGTCAGAGAAAACTCGTACGACTTGCACATCGTGACCACCACACGGCTGGTAACACAGACATAGGAACCCTACCTGGACAAGAGACACTAGCTACGGAAACTGCTACCACTAGTCAACCGGTCAGGAGCATCCACTGAAGTCTTACCCTCGATCCAGGTCCAAACCTCACGTCTCGTTAAAGAGGGGGCAAGAACATAAAGTAACACAACAGTAACCACCGTAGTCTGGCCGGTCTACGGTCCCACACTTGGCCTCTCTAGGTGGTTTCGAGGCCACAAAGAGCAAGGCAGTGAGAAGAAGGACTGACTGGTCTACACCGAGTAGAAACTCGGCCGTCCTCATTATCCCAGACCAACCAAGATAGCTCTGAAATGACTCGACGCGCTGTCCTAACCACTGTTTACCCTCTACTATAAAGTCCATGACCGAGTACGTCCATCTCCCGAACGCTCCCTCTAAGGCGCACGAGGATGGGGGTCCTAGGTAAACGGTACCAACCTCTCTCACGGGACAAGCCCTCAAGTGTCGAGCACGGTGCGCGAACGACTAGTGTAGGACCGTACTAGGAAACTAGTACTGGTGCCACGTGTAAGACCCGGCCCCCTTGGGCCCTTGGCCCCGTCCCCAAGGTCGCAACAGGCGCCCTGGCCGCGACATGGTCACGCCAGAGCGGCCTGCCGCGACAGGATTGGTGGGTCGTGTCGCGACGGTGATGAGCGTCGCGTCCTTGTCGCGTCACCCTTGGTTGTTGCGACTGTGTTCTGACATGGCTTGACCGCTGTCCTGTCTGTCAGAACGGTCGTGTCGGGTGGCAGGGTCGTGCGGCATTGAAGAACTGCCAGACCGTCGCGTTTGCTTTTTCGGTCTTCGAGGTTTGACCGGCTTTTGGTGTCGCAACTTGGCGGGAGGTCGCGACATGGTCGCGACGCTCCTGGGCATCACAACAGTGTCTGGGGGGCCATCGGTTAAAACCGACAGTGCACCCCATTTTCCCCCTCTTCTTCCTCGTCTTCCCCTCTCGCCCCCTCCGAGCTCCCTGCGGATTTTTTGGTGCTCCCCCGTGTTGAGGCGGCCGTATGAAGAAGGGCGTCGTCCGTTGTGCAGGGGTCGTGCTTGTGGCGGCGCGGAGGAGACGGCCATTCCTACGAGAAGGCCCCAATGGGTGAATTCTCGTGTGGAGTAGGGATGTCCGACCCTCTCGCCCTAGCATGATCCCCACCCCCTCTAGACCGTGGTTTCCTTGTGTTTAGGGATTAGGAGCGTGAGAACTCATGCTCGAGTTGAGTGAGGTTTCCTTCGAGCGTAGATCCATGCTTTTGAGGGATCGTGGGTGGTTTGGTGGATTTATAGCTTTTAGTACATGGTGTGCATGATCCCCTTCCCCCCTTGTGATTGTTATTCCGTGTTTTGGGGAGGGTTCCTGGAGAGACTGCTCCGGAACCCTGCTCGGCTGGAAACGTGGCAGCCTCGGAGGCCACGATCATGTCGCGATGGCGCGCACGGTCGCGACGTGGTCACGACGCTTCTGAGCGTCGTGTTGAGGTCGCGACACGCTAGGGCGTCGCGACATGGTCGCGACGGTCCGCCCTTCGCGTATCGACAAGAGACAGGTTTTGCCTGACACCGTTTCCGCTTCGCTTGCTGTACCCGTTGGCACCTGTGCTAGTTCCTAGTGCGGTCTACACTAGTCCTTCGCCGGTGCTCGGCACTTGAGGGCTTGTCCCGTGTGAGAGGTTGTTACCGTTGCCTGGGACCCCCATCCTCGGGGAGCCTATTGGGGAGTACTCCGGGCTACGAGTGCGCTCGAGTTGGCAGCCAACCAGGCAGAGACTATGGAGCTTAGGGGAAAACGGTGGTTAGGACAGTGGCGTGTGGTCACATGCAGAGCTCTCGTGGGTGGTCGGACGCCGAGAGGACAGTTAGGAGTTCTACCCAGCACAGGCCAGCCAGTCCTTCTTCTCACTGCCTCGCTCTTTGCGGCCTCGGAACCGCTTAGAGAGGCGAGGCGTGGGACGGTAGTCCGGCCAAGAACTATGGCAGTTACTGTCGTGTTACTTGTGCTACCTCACTCTGACGAGACGTGAGGGTCAGGACCGGGTCGAGGATAAGACGTCAATGGGCGCACCTGACGTGACTAGTGGTAGTGTTTCCGTAGCTAGTGTTCTTTGTCTAGGTGGAGTTCCCTCCGTCTGTGTTCGCTAGCCGTGTGGTGGTCACGACGAGCAGTCGTACGGAGGTTTTCGACCGCGTGTACCTTCCGTACCGTGCTTGTTGTAGTTTTGCTTCCGCACTTCGTTTGTAGGTAGAAGATATAAATTGCTGTCATTCATTTGATTTATATTCTCCTGCCTGTTTAGAGCCAGTAGGAGATTGGTAGTCCCTACTGAGCTTCTAGTGAAGCTCATCCCTCCTTTTCCCAGGTGATACTTCTCAGCAGCGGTAGGGCGCGCGCCGGGCGGAGGAGACGGGGCGGTATTCGGAGTCCCCGTAGCTAGCAGTGGTTCCCCTTTTCAGGTGTACGTCACCCTCGGGGTATGCCCCTAAGGGACTTGTTCTTCCCCTGCCTTTTACTTGTACTAGGTGCGTGTGTTGGGACTGTACTTAGAGTGGTACATGGTGGTTCACTCTCTTTTCTGTTTCCGCACGTACACTTCTAGATTAGCAGTTTTCGTTTAGTCCGTTAATATCTGTTAGATGTAGATTATAGCCCTTCTAGGTTCCTGGATCGTGGGCGGTGACCGCGAAAATCGGGTCCTCGGCGTGGGCCGAGGGTGGGTTCTCGGGTCGTTACAGTTGGTATCAGAGCGAAGTCTGATAGGACTTGTAATGGATTTAAACTGCAACAGGAAGTCCCAACGGTAGTACAAGTACACTGCTAGCCGCCAGAGTGGTATTATTAACCCTTGTTGGTGGTATGTCGTGTAGGAATGGCTCCGCATAGGCGCAGTCAGGCTAGACAGTTGATTGAGCAGCAGGATGAGTCCGAGATGCCCGCGCAGGGGTAGGTCCAGAAGGATGTGTCGGCAGAAGAGTCAGTGGCACAGCCTCAGGGTGCAGCGGCAGCAGCAGCGGCAGGTGGGCAGCAGCAGCAGGAGTACCAGCCTCAGCCGCAGCAGTAGCAGACTGGTTCCCTTAGCGAGCAGTTCTTTAGGAACTTGTACCAAGGAGTGTACCAGCCCGGGCAGGAGCAGAGGTGTGTGTTAGTTTTCGGTACCTCCTCTAGTGGTACCGGAGCGGCAGCAGGTGGAGCCAGAGGTGGAGCAGCCAGAGCGCGTAGCGGGCGGGCACTGGGAGTACCCGGGCGGGCGGCGGAGGACGGAGATTACGGAGGATAGGACCGCTCTCCTCTAGAGGTCTTGCACTTCGGCCACCGAGTGCCACGGTGAGGTGATCCAGACAAGGCAGAGAGCTGGACCCATGAGTGGGAGCGCATCTTCGAGACCATGGAGTGCGCTGAGGAGGACTAGGTTCGACTGGCAGTGTACAGCTCAAGGGAGCAGCCCATGAGTGGTGGAGAGTTCAGAGGCAGACTCACTTTCAGGGACAGAGGCGGATCACATCACTTGGCAGCATTTTTCGGAGGTTTCCACAGCGAGTACTTCCCGACTTACGCTCGACATGAGAGACGGGACCAGTCCACGCGCTGGTTCAGGGCCACCTCAAAGTTGCACAGTACCACCAGAGGGTTGTCCGGTTGTTGAGGCATGTGCCTCACGTCACAGGCAGCGATCAGGCATGTGCAGAGAGGTTCATAGCAGGACTAAGACAGACTGAGGTGGAGTGTGATGGCACACATGTGTACCACTGGGGAGAGGCCGTGGCGAAGGCCACTGCCTTGGACAGAGAGACCTGGCAGCCTCAGTAGCAGCAGCAGTAGGGAGGAGCCTATTCAGGTACTTCCTTACCAGGTCTAGCAAGTAGCCGCAGTAGTGCGACTTCTCTTCTCCGGCTCGGGCAGTTCTGGCAGCGCGGGATTCGCTCGCGATTAGGAAGGTCTACTCGTGGGGGCGGTCGGGGCTGGCAGCAGAAGTGCCAGTCCAGGTTTGCAAAGCAGTCAGTTGTCCAGGGAGTGGAGCAGGGCGGTCAGGAGGCAGTTTGCTACACCTGGGCTTACCGGGCCACTTCAGGAGGGATTGCCCCATGGGGCAAGCCCCGCAGCACCAGCAGCTAGTGCAGTACGCTCAGCAGCCACCTCAGTACCAATACCCTCCTCAGAAGCAGGCACCATGTCAGCAGTAGTGGGGGCAGTACCAGCAGCAGGCTTAGCAGTTTCCGCAGCCGCAATAGTACCAGCGTACCAGCAGCAGCAGCAGTACCCCAGCAGCCGCCTCAGCAGCAGCAGCCCCAGCAGGAACCGCAGTGTGGGCGTGGTCGTGGTCGCGTGATGACGCTCACCGGAGCAGGCAGAGGCGTCAAACCTTGTTATAGGTACTCTACCTATCCTTGGCAGAGCTGCTAGTGTTTTGTTGACCCCAGTGCTTCTTTGTGTTTTGCTTCGAGGAATTCTATGAGTCCCTTGCTTGTCATGCTCCTGAGAGGGAGCGTGTGACGTGATGGTCGATCTCCCGTCTGGTGACTATATGAGTTCCTTTGGTTACCTGGAGGGTGTGGCAGTCGAGGTTGAGGGGCACCAGTTTCCGTCCAGGTTGTACGCACTGCAGCTTTGTGACTTTGACGTCATCGTGGGCATGGATTGGTTGGAGGCTCACTCAGCCGTGGTTGATTGCCAGTGGAAGACCGTTCGGTTTAGGATACCTGGAAAGCCCGTCCTCTGCTTCCGAGGTATCTGGTCTACCCGTCGGCCATTTATTTCCTTGTGTAGAGCTCGTCGTTTGATTCGCGATGGCTGTGTGGCGTACCTTGCTTCAGTTTGTTATTTGGAGCCTAGTGGATCTTCAGTTTTTGACGTGCCGGTTGTTTCTGAGTTCTCCGACGTCTTTCCGGAGGATCTTCCTGGTTTGCCGCCTGAGCGAGAGGTAGAGTTCTCCATCGAGCTTTTGCCCGGTACGATGCCTTTGTCCAAGGCGCCCTACCGGATGGCCCCGGCGGAGCTGCGTGAGTTGAAGCGCCAGTTGCAGGAGCTTCTTGAGCTGGGCTTCATTCGCCCGAGTCGTTCGCCATGGGGCACGCCTGTTTTGTTTGTGAGAAAGAAGGATGGCAGTCTTCGTTTGTGCATCGATTATCGGCAGTTGAATCAGGTTACTGTGAAGAACAGGTACCCGTTGCCGAGGATCGATGATTTGTTTGATCAGTTGCAGTCGGCCCGAGTTTTCTCGAAGATTGACTTGAGATCCGGTTACTATCAGATGCGGATCAGAGAGTCAGATGTTGGTTTGACAGCTTCCCATTCCAGGTACGGTCACTTGAGTTCGTCGTGATGCCATTTGGGCTGACGAACGCACCCGCAGCGTTCATGGATCTAATGCATAGGGTGTTCAGTGAGTACCTAGATCGTTTTGTGGTTGTTTTTGTTGACGATATTTTGGTCTCCTCGGCTTCTGAGGAGGAGCACGAGGAGCACCTGAGGATCGTGCTGGAACCCTGCGGAGTCACCGCCTTTATGCCAAGTTCGACAAGTGCGAATTTTGGCTGAGGGAGGTGCACTTTCTCGGGTACGTGATCTCGAGTTCTGGTGTGGCAGTAGACCCTGCCAAGGTGGAGGCCGTGTTGTCGTGGGAGCAGCCCACATCGGTGTCAGAGGTCCGCAGTTTTCTGGGTTTGGCCGGTTACTACCGGAGTTCATTTAGGATTTTGCCAAGTTAGCAGCACCGTTGACCAGGTTGACTAGGCAGGACGTCAGGTTTATTTGGTCAGAGGACTGTGAGCAGAGTTTCCGAGAGCTAAAGACGAGGTTGACTTCAGCGCCAGTGTTAGTCTTGCCATCGGGCAGCGGTGGTTTTGTGGTCTATACCGATGCGTCGAGGTCAGGTTTGGGTGCCGTGCTGATGCAGCACGGTGGGGTTGTTGCCTATGCTTCTCGGCAGCTCAAGAAGCATGAGGAGAACTACCCCACCCACGACTTGGAGCTGGCAGCAGTGGTGTTCGCTCTCAAGTTGTGGAGGCACTACCTGTATGGCGAGGCTTTTTAGATCTTCACCGATCACCAGAGTTTGCAGTATATCTTCACCCAGAGGATCTGAACTTGAGGCAACGCCGATGGATGGAGTATCTGAAGGACTACGACCTAACCCTCTCCTATCACCCAGGAAGGGCTAACGTCGTAGACGATGCCTTGAGTAGGCGCGTGTGCTTGAGTTCGCTGATGGTCAGAGAGTGGAGGCTGTTCGAGGAGCTGTCCCAAGGAGTGTTCGTTCCGTCGAGGACCAGAGACCGTGCAGTGGCGAGCAGTTTGTCAGTTCGGCCGTCAGTGTTCAGACAGGTGTTGCAGGCACAGCAGGCAGACCCACAGTTGGTGGACATTTTACAGATGCCAGATGTTGAGCTCGACGAGGACAGCGAGGTCAGATTCAGAGGCCGCTTGTACGTTCCTGAGGAGGCGCGCCAGGCAGTTTTGTCAGAGGCTCACAGATCGAGGTATGTTGTTCATCCTGGCTCCACCAAGATGTACCATTGCTTGAGGAGGTCCTTCTGGTGGCCAGGGATGAAGAGGGGCGTGGCAGAGTTTGTTGCCCGATGCCTTACCTATCAACAGGTGAAGGCCGAGCATCAGCGTCCTGGTGGTGAGCTGCAGCCATTGCCCATTCCCGAGTGGAAGTGGGACGACATCACCATGGACTTTGTGGTTGGTTTGCCCCGCACCCCGCAGAGGCACGATGGTATCTGGGTGATTGTGGATCGTTGACCAAGGCAGCGCACTTCTTCCGATCAGGATGTCGTGGTCAGTGGACAGATTAGCCAGGTGTACGTGGACAGAGTTGTTTCGTTGCACGGGATCCCAGTTTCAGTCGTCTCCGACAGAGATCCGAGGTTCGCGTCAGGGTTTTGGTGCAGTCTTCAGAGAGCACTGGGTACAGAGTGAGGTTCAGCACATGGTCGCGCCAGAGCGGCCTACCGCGATAGGATTGGCGGTTCGTGTCGCGATGGTGATGAGCATCGCATCCTTGTCGCGTCACCCTTGGTTGTCGCGATGTGTTCTGACACGGCTTGACCGCTGTCCTGTCTGTCAGAATGGTCGTGTCGAGTGGCAGGGTCGTACGGCATTGACGCGACCTGCCAGACCGTCGCATTTGTTTTTTCGGTCTTCGAGGTTTGACTGTGCTTTTGGTGTAGCGACTTGGTGGGAGGTCGCGACATGGTCGCGACGCTCCTGGGCGTCGCGACAGCGTCTGTGGGGGCCATCGGTTTAAAACCGACTGTGCGGCCCCATTTTCCCCCTCTTCTTCCTCTTCCTCTTCTTCCCCTCTCACCCCCTCCGAGCTCCCTTGCGGTTTTTTTGGCGCCCCCCGGTTTGAGGTGGCCGTACTGGAGATGGGCGTCGTCCCGTTCGTGTAGGGGTCGTGCTTGTGGCGTGCGGTGCGAGGAGGAGACGGCCATTCCAACGAGAAGGCCCCAACGGGTGCGTTCTTCGTGTGGAGGTAGGGATATCCGACCCTCTCACCCTAAGCATGATCCCCCCCCCCTCTAGACCGTGGTTTCCTTGTGGTTTGGGGATTGGGAGTGTGAGAACTCCATGCTCGAGTTGAGTGAGGTTTCCTTCAAGCGTAGATCCATGCTTTTGAGGGATCGTGGGTGGTTTGGTGGATTTATAGCTTTTAATACATGTTGTGCATGATCCCCTTCCCCCCTTGTGAATGTTATTCCGTGTTTTGGGGATAGTTCCTGGAGAGACTGCTCCGGAACCCTGCTCGGCTGGAAGCGTGGCAGCCTCGGAGTCCGCGATCATGTCGCGACGGCGCGCCTGGTCGCGACGTGGTCACAACGCTCCTGAGTGTCGCGTTGAGGTCGCGACATGGTCGCGACGGTCCGCCCTATCGCGTTATTGACCGAGAGACAGGTTTTCGCCTGACACCGTTTCCTCTTTGCTTTGTTGTACCGGTGGCACTTGTGCTAGTTCCTAGTGCGATCTACACTAGTCCTTCGCCCGGTGCTCTGCACTTGAGGGCTTGTCCCGTGTGAGAGGTTGTTACCATTGCCTGGGACCCCCATCCTCGGGAGCCTGTTGAGAGAGTACTCCGGGCTACGAGTGCGCTCGAGTTGGCAGCCACCAGGCAGACTCTGGAGCTTAGGGGAAAACGGTGGTTAGGACAGTGGCGTGTGAGTTACTTGCAGAGCTCTCGTGGGTGGTCTGGGACGCCGAGGATAGTTAGGAGCTCTACCCGGCGCAAGCCAGCCAGTCCTTCTTCTCACTGCCTCGCTCTTTGCGGCCTCGGAACCGCTTAGAGAGGCCAGGCGTGGGACCATAGTCCGGCCAGACTACGGCGGTTACTGTTGTGTTACTTGTGTCCTACCTCGCTCTGACGAGACGTGAGGGTCAGGACCTGGGTCGAGGATAAGACGTCGGTGGGCGCACCTGACCGTGATAGTGGTAGTGTTTTCGTAGCTAGTGTTATTTGTCCAGGCGGAGTTTCCTCGTTTGTGTTCGCTAGCCGTGTGGTGGTCACGACGAGAAGTCGTACGGAGTTTTCGACCGCGTGTACCTTCCGTACCGTGCTGGCTATAGTTTTGCTTCCGCACTTCCGTTTGTAGGTAGAAGATATAAACTGCTGTCATTCATTTGATATTATATTCTCCTGCCTGTTTAGAGCCAGTAGGAGATTGGTAGTCCCTACTGAGCTTCTGTTGTGAAGCTCATCCTCCTTTTCCCAGGTGAGACTTCTCAGCAGCGGCAGGGCGCACGCCGGGCGGAGGAGACGGGGCGGTAGTCGGAGTCCCAGTAGCTAGCAGTAGTTCCCCTTTTTAGTGTACGTCACCCTCGGGGTATGCCCCTAAGGGACTTGTTCTTTCCTGCTTTTACTTGTACTAGCGTGCGTGCGTTGGGCCTATACTTAGAGTGGTACGTGGTGGTCTCACTCACTTTTCTGTTTCCGCACGTACACTTCTAGATTAGCAGTTATTGTTTACTTCCGTTACATATCTTGTTAGATGTAGATTATAGCCCTTCCGGGTCCCTGGATCCATTGGCGGCGACCGCAAAAATCGCGTCCTCGACGTGGGCCGAGGGTCGGGTTCTCGAGTCGTTACACCAGGGTACAGAACGAATCGAAAACGGCGAAGACTCCATGGGAAATGGAACTCCGCAAGACTTACCTATCTCTGATGTTGTCGCGACGCCACTGGCTGTCACGACACTGTCGCGATGCCACAAGCCGTCACGACGCCAAGGATGGTGACCATGTCGCGATGCCTCAGGGCATCGCGATGATGTTGTCACGTCCCAGTAAAAATCTATTACTGAAAACGACAGATATTAAGCACGAGAATTAACACAAAAGTTTATTTATACACAACTCTCTTAGTGGAAGCTTTTTACATGATACTCCTCACTATAGTCTAAATGAGGAGCAGATAAAAGTAAATTGTAACATTATTACATTCCAACTAACTATAAGAGAAATAAAAGATAATGACTTGCTGGACGACGGGTAGTCCACTCAGCACACATATCCCCCTTAGACTTCATTCCCATCTTGATCACCTGAAAAAGGTAGGAGGAATGAGCTAAATAGCCCAGTAGAATTCAATTCCTTTAAACAAAAGGACTCAAGTATATAATCACAGGACAAGAATCTGAACATTGCTAATATTGAGTATTAAATGGAGGGACAAACGAGTCCACTGATTAATACATGTAGAATAATGAAATGTAGAAGCATAATCACGCATTCAAGATAACACATAATTTCTAGTTCAGATACCCATTCACACACACATGTATGATATGATGGCCAATCAAGCATGAAATGATGTATGCCAACATCCACTTGTCCTTATCGTTCCCGCGTGGCCACTAACGAATTCGGGTGCTCCTCCCAGGACTGAACCAGCCCTATTTGCCCAGGCATAATTTCTTATTAAGTCTAAAGACCCACAACTTTGTCATCATAACACACTCACTCTTGTAATGGTTCAGTTGGGGTACACAGGTATTCAAGATTTTACATGAAACAAAGGTTTAAAGATTAATACAATGGTTCCAAAAGGTTGTAGCCGTGAAGGAACAAGCAAACATGGGATATTTAAGAATAATTCATGGCTAAAAGAATGATCTTCACTTTGATACATGTTGAACTGGAGATAAGTTGACACTACTAAATAGACAAATTATTGCTATGTCAACACAAGTCACTGTGGTGTCAACACAGTTCACTGTGGTGTTGACACAGTCCAGGGTTGTGTCGACACAGTCTAGAGGTAGTGTCGACATAGTGTTGTTTTCCAGCAAACAGTCAGAACAAAAGAAGTTGTGGTGTCGACACAGTCCAGGGGTGGTGTCGACACTAGTGTTATTTCCAGCAAACAGTCAAAACAGTTCAGGAGTGGTGTCGACACAGTCCAGGGGTGGTGTCGACACTAGTGTTGTTTCCCAGCAAACAGTCAGAACAATTCATGAGTGGTGTCGACACAGTCCAGGGGTGGTGTCGACACTAGTGTTGTTTCCCAGCAAACAGTCAGGAAGAAAGAAGAAGAGGAAGAAGAAGAAATCCTCTACATGGGTGGTATGAAAAACTTATGAAAGGAAGATTTAAGTATATATAACCCTTCTATGAGATTTTTCCTTGCATCTAACAAGAATTTCTTCACAAGTAATTTTGGCTAAGACATGAGCATTAGATAAAGTATAGACACAATGGACAGAAAGACATATCTATTAATTTTCAGAACACAAATTATGGTGTGTATATAGTATACACTCATACTTGGGGATTCTAACAAAGAAGGAAAGAGAATAGAGAAAATCCTACAATATGGACACTCAATTCCAGGAGTACTTAAGGATTCAAATCTGAAATTGGAAGATATACACCTTTAAACAAGGAACAAACTCACTGCACTAAAGATATTTGTGACTTCAAAATAAGACTTCAGAACTAAGGATGGAAGAAGAAGAAAATAGGAGATGGATCCTACATGAAAAACACCCATTTCAGAAACATTTAAGGAGTCAAATCCAAAGTCTAAGAGAAAACACTTAAACAGGAAGGAGCACACTATTCTAAAGATCTTTATGGCTCCAAAACAAGATTCTATAGCATGTATAAAGACAGGAGTGAGAAAGGAGGGAATGAATCCTACATGACTTGAAGGAGATGGAGTTTTCTTCAGAGAACCCCAACTAAAAGATAGAGACGAAACCCCAGGTGCTCACAGCAACCACCCACTGTTGCTCCTTGAAGCACCCACACACATGCAGTGGAGATAGCAGCTCCTGCAGTAGCAGCAACGGCTTCCTCACAGCAACCAGAGCTAAGGCAACACTCACAACTGATGCTAGAAAGTGCAACGGTAGTGGAGGAGAAGAAAGGCTCCCACGAAGGTGAGGGAAGGCTTTTATAAACTCACCCTTCCCTTGCATGCCGGACACGCGGCCATGTGGGTGTCCGCAGTAAAACCTCTTGGGTTTTACTGGGGACACATTTTACATGCACCCATCATAGCCTAACACCTCAATTAGCCATGTGTTAAACTCCCCATGCGTGCTGGCCTTTGTAGAGCCTGACACGTAATTCACCCAAAAATCCATCTCGTAATTGTCCCCTAAATCAGCTGATTCATAATCCACATGTAAACATGTTCAAATGGTGTCCATTTGTCTTTAAATTTTAACCATAAGCTAATGTAATGGTTTTACAAATTATGGTGATTTTTATTTAATTTTTATAATTTATTTTACACTGGGTGAAAAATCACCCGAAAAATAGTCGCATCGGCTTATCCTTGAAGTCCGTACGCCGAAAAATTCAGACATTTATATTTCTGAGATCTCCACATTTTTATGGAAATTATGGTGTTCTCGGATTTTTATTTCGTTGTCGTTTTCCGATGTCGCCCTGTGGGAGCGCGCACCTCTGTGTACGACACTGGGGTAACGTATGTTACCATTAATTAAACTCACATTCTAATTATTTCAATTTAATGACCATACAATGTATAATAACCACATTACTTATATTTTCCTAACAAATAAAATTTTTGGGGCATTACAACTCTCCCCTACTAAAAAAAAAAATATTTGGTCCTCCAAATTTAATAACACCCAAGTATGGATACTAACCTGTGAACAATTCCGGATATTTGATCTTGATGGCGTCTTCTAGTTCCCATGTTGCCTCTTCTTGTCCTCACTCTTATTCCACTGAATCTTTAGTAAGGGAACTTTCTTGTTCCGAAGTTGCTTGATTTTTCGATCAAGGATCTGTACTGGTCTCTCTTCGTACGCCAAATTTTCTTGTACCTCCAAACCTTGGTATTCAATAATGTGTTCTGGGTCATATACGTACTTTCTCAACATTGACACATGAAAAATATCATGTACATTAAATTGTTGTGGTGGTAGTGCCAATTGATACGTCATTTCTCCAACTCTTTTTAGTATTTCAAATGGTCCAATATACCTTGGACTTAATTTTCCCTTGATTCCAAATCTCTTGATTCCTCTTCGGGGTGATACTTTAAGAAACACATGCTCTCCTGTGTGAAATTCCAGTCTCTCTTCGACGATCAGTATAGCTTTTCTGTCGGTCTTGGGAAACTTTCATTCTGTCTTGTACTAATTTGATAATTTTTGTGGTTTTTTGGATCATTTTAGGTCCAAGAATATGTGATTCTTTTAGTTCCACCCAACACAATGGTGATCCACATTGACGGCCGTATAAGGCTTCAAATGGTGTCATTTGAATAGACTGGTAACTATTATTATAGGTAAATTCCATAATTGCTAAATGAGTGATCCAGTCATTTCCAAACTCCAATATACAATCTCGGCACATATCTTCGATAACTTGATTCACCCGTTCTGTTTGTCCATCAGTCTGAGGATGAAATGTTGTGCTAAACTTTAATTTAGTCCCCAATGCATCTTGTAGTTCTCTCCAAAAATGTGAGGTAATCTTGCATCCCTATCTGACACTATATTTTTCAAAATTCCATGTAATCGGACAATTTCTTTCATATACAATGCTGCTAAGACACCCATAGACCATCTTGTCTTGATTGGTAAGAAATGAGCTGACTTAGTAAGTCGATCAATGATTACCCATATGGCATCAAATCCACTTCGTGTCCTAGGTAATCCCACAATAAAATCCATACCGATACTATCCCATTTCCACTCAGGTACTTCGAGTGGTTTTAACTTTCCTGCCGGTTTCTGATGCTCAGCTTTAACTTTCTGACATGTAAGGCATTTGCTATGAAGTCCACAATGTCTTTCTTCATATTGCACCACCAGAAATGCTTCTTTAAATCTTGATACATCTTGACATCTCCAGGATGAATGGTGTAACGTGACCGATGAGCCTCCTCTAAAATTTGCTTCTTGATTTCAGAATTATCCGGTACACATATCTGTCTCGAAGTCGAAGATTCCCATGAATATCCTCATTAAAGTCGGGTTTGAAAGTTAACTTTTCTCGGATCTCTGTCAATATAGGATCATTATCCTGATGTTCTCCAATTTGTTTTATCAAATCTGATTGAACTGTCAAGTTATCAATTATAATTTTTCCTTCTTTTGATTCAACCTGCAAGCTTAATGTGGAAAATTCCTCTAACAATTTTCATTCCTTTACTTGTAATTGAAACACCTTTGCTATAGAATTCTGCTAAGTGCATCTGCCACATTATTTCCTTTCCCTGGATGGTATTCAATTTTGAAATCATAATCTTTAATATACTCTATCCACCTTCTTTGTCTCATATTCAATTCTTTCTGTGAAAACAAATACTTAAGACTCTTATAATCAGAGTACACTATAAATTGATTGTCATATAGATAGTGCCTCCATAGCTTGAGTGCAAAAATTACTGTGGCTAATTCCAAATCATGTACTGGATAATTTTTTCATGGGTCTTCAATTGTCTTGACGCATAGGCAATGACTCTTCTATCTTGCATCAATACACATCCTAGTCCAATACTTGAAGCGTCGGTATAAACTCAAATAATTTGCCCTCTACCGGCAAAGCTAGAATTGGTGCCGATGATAGACATTCCTTAAATAACTGAAATGCTTGCTCGCAACTCTCACTCCATATAAATGCAGTTCCTTTTCTAGTCAATTGTGTGAGAGGCGAGGCAATTCTAGAAAAATTCTGGACAAATCGCCGGTAATAACTAGCCATACCCAAAAAACTTCTAACCTCAGTGAGGTTCTTTGGTTGCTCCCATTTTTGTATGGTCTCAATCTTAGAAGAGTCCACAGACAATCCTTCTTTTGAAATAATGTGTCCCAAAAACATTACTTGCTTCATCCAAAATTCACATTTACTAAACTTTGCATATAGCTTGTGATCTCATAATAGTTGCAAAGTAATCCGTAAATGTGTCTCATGTTCTTCTATGCTCTTGGAGTAAATCAGTATATCATCAATAAACACAACCACAAATTGATCCAAATAAGTTCGAAACACGTCGTTCATCAGTCGCATAAATGCAACAGGTGCATTACTTAATCCAAAGGGCATCACTACAAATTCATAGTGCCCGTATCTTGTTCGGAAAGCTATTTTGTGGATATCTTGCTCTTGAATTTTGAGTTGATGATAACAGATCTTAAATCAATTTTGGAGAACACTGAGCTCCAGACAATTGATCAAATAGGTCATCAATTCTTGGAAGTGGGTATTTGTTCTTTATAGTCAATTGGTTTAACTGTCGATATATCTAACATAATCGCATAGACCATCTTTTTTCTTCAAAAATAATACTGGAGCACCCCAGGGTGAGGTACTAGGTCTAATAAATCCTTTTTTGATCAATTCCAGCAATTGTCTTTTCAGCTCTTTCAACTCTTCTATTGACATCCATATGGTGTTCTTGAAATTGGTGTAGCTCCCGGTACCAATTCAATCGAAAAATTTACCTCTCTATTAGGTGGTATACCAGGTAATTCTTCAGGAAAAACATCAAGAAATTCTCTTACCACTAGAATATCTCCCAATCCAGTGATATCTTGATTTAATATCATACAGAAGCCAAGTACCCTTGACAACCTTTCCGTACTAGCTTACAAGCCTTAACTGCTGAAATTATTGGTATTCTCCTGGTGTGGGGTTTATCAAAAGTTATAGAACAAATTTCCTTTCCTGGGAAAGTAATCTGCCTTAATTGGCAATCTAAATTGACATGATACTTAGATAACCAATCCATCCCAAGGATCACATCATAATCCCACATTCCAAACAGATCAAATCACCAGATAAGTTATGTCCATTATTAGGATCTGACTAACAGGGTAATACTCCTTAAGCTTTTTACCCTTACTCAAAGGAGTTGCCACTTCCAATTGTGTAGACAATGGGACTGATTGTATTTCCAAAGTTTTAGCAAAATCATAACTAATAAAGGAGTGTGTAGCTCCTGAATCAAACAATACTTGTGCAGGTTTTGAGTTTATTATCAGTGTACCTTCAATCAGTCCGCCTTCTTGTGGGGATTCAGGCTCTACCTCTTGAATAGCTTGTATTCTCCCTTGCTTTGGTTGCTTTGCTTGGGAATTGGTTGGCTGGCGTATTCTTGATCATCGGACAATCTGAGATTCGATGCTGAGTACTTCCACACCTGAGACATGCTCCCAATCTACGCCAACAATTTTCGCCTTGTGTCCACTAACGTGACAATGTTTGCACACTTCCTTGCTTCTACTTGGAGTCTTCTCTGTCTTCTTTCCAAATTGTTGAACTTTCGGGGTATTTCCCAACTCAAACTTTTTTTTTCAACCCGAAGATCCTTCTCTCGACCTTCCTTTAATTTTTTCCACCATATCATTTGTAGCTTCCAAAGCCAATGCTCTTTTGACCATATCCGAATACGTAGTAATCAGATGTGAGGTTAACTGCATAATATAGAGAGGACGTAGTCCATTCATAAACCTCTTGGCTTTTAACTTATCCGTAGCTATGAGATGTGGAGCATACTTAGACAATCGAGCGAACTGGGCCTCATATTCAGATACTGACATCCTTAATTGTTTTAGATTAGCAAATTCATTTGCCTTCTTTTCCTGGACAACCTCGGAAAAGTACTGGTCATTAAACAATTCCACAAATTCATCCCAACTAATTTGAGTTGGATCTTCCAATGTGGATGTCACGGTGTCCCACCATGCTCTAGCATCTCGTTCCAACTGAAAAGTCACCAATCGGATCTTCTCTTCCTCGGTGCATTTAATCACTCCGAACATCCTTTCAATGTCCTTTAACCAATTTTCGGCTTCATCCGGGTCTGTACTTCCTGTAAATCTTGGAGGATCTAAACTTCGGAATCCCTGAAAAGACTTGTCCCATTATGACTGTTATTTCTGGCTATAGACTCATTACTCGGGTCAAGTCATGCATCGAATTTTCCATTTTCCTCCAGTTAGTGTCACCTTCGTCCATGACAAAATTAAGTAAGTATCTGAAACATTCAATAGGACATACATTAATTTCATAATCCACCCAACTTGCATTCATCACATACACATTTCAAATCCATATAACACACCATTTCTATTCACTAGTCAAATAATTACATCAAAACATACTATCATAAACTAGTCATCTAGGTCACTGCCATCTCCTCCTTCCAACTTTTCCATATACAAAACATACTTCATTAAACTCTCACATCCCCTACACATGGGAGTTACATTTGTACAACTAATATTTACACAAAAGGAGAGGTTTACAAAAGAAGTGAGTTGTCTATCCACAATTTTAATTTCTGGTCAAATCTATAACCGGTTCTAGGGCGGTGGTTGCTGTTCTTCTGCCGCCCCATAATGCAGCTCCCTCGCGGCATCGGCCATCTCCTCCCAATACCCCTCGATTTGATGGAACAGCATCTCTTGCCCCAACTTCAGACCATTCAGATCATTCATGATCTGGTTCTAATATCTAATGAAACGTGTGGATTTCCCGCCAAGAAAGCGCCTGCCGTCAGATTTAATACTTCCTCTTTGATCTGTACGTAGGGTTCTCTGTGTGCTTGAGCATATAATTCTAGGTCCTGACATAGCATTTCCATGGCTGCTACCAACCTTTGTTGAGCACTCATGTCCATGCTGAAATAATTCACAAGTTAAACACTTTTTTTTTATATAGTTACAAAAATCATGCTATCTAATCCCAAGTTTCTACCCCAACTCACTGGTTATCCCTAGGTTTATCGTACAAATGCTCTGATACCAATTTAATCTGTCACGTCCTAGTAAAATCTATTTACTGAAAACGACAAATATTAAGCACGAGAATTAACACAAAAGTTTATTTATACACAACTCTCTTAGCAGAAGCTTTTTACATGATACTCCTCACTATAGTCTAAATGAGGAGCAGATAAAAGTAAACTATAACATTATACATTCCAACTAACTATAAGAGAAATAAAAGATAACGACTTGCTGGATGACGGGCAGTCCACTCAGCACACATATCCCCCTTAGACTTCATTCCCATCTTGATCACCTGAAAAAGGTAGGAGGAATGAGCTAAATATCCCAGTAGAATTCAATTCCTTTAAACAAAAGGACTCAAGTATATATCACAGGACAAGAATCTGAACATTGCTAATATTGAGTATTAAATGGAGGGACAAATGAGTCCACTATTAATACATGTAGAATAATGGAAATGTAGAAGCATAATCACGCATTCAAGATAACACAAAATTTCTGGTTTAGATACCCATTCACACACACGTGTATGATATGATGACCAATCAAGCATGAAATGATGTATGCCAACATCCACTTGTCCTTATCGTTCCCGCGCGGCCACTAACGAATTCAGGTGCTCCTCCCAAGACTGAACCAGCCCTTTGCCCAGGCATAATTATATTGAGTCTAAAGACCCACAACTTTGTCATCATAAAACACTCACTCTTGTAATGGTTAGTTGGGGTACACAGGTATTCAAGATTTTACATGAAACAAAGGTTTAAAGATTAATACCAATGGTTCCAAAAGGTTGTAGCCATGAAGGAACAAGCAAACTTGGGATATTTAAGAATAATTTATGGCTAAAAGAATGATCCTTCACTTTGATACATGTTGTATTGGAGATAAGTTGACACTACTAAATAGACAAATTATTGCTATGTCAACACAAGTCACTGTGGTGTCAACACAGTTCACTGTGGTGTTGACACAGTCCAGGGTTGTGTCGACACAGTCCAGGGGTACTGTCGACACTAGTGTTGTTTTCCAGCAAACAGTCAGAACAAAGGAAGTTGTGGTGTCGACACAGTCTAGTGGTGGTGTCGACACTAGTGTTGTTTCCCAGCAAACAGTCAAAACAGTTCAGGAGTGGTGTCGACACAGTCCAGGGGTGGTGTCGACACTAGTGATGTTTCCAGCAAACAGTCAGAACAATTCAGGAGTGGTGTCGACACAGTCCAGGGGTGGTGTCGACACTAGTGCTGTTTCCCAGCAAATAGTCAGGAAAAAGAAGAAGAGGAAGAAGAAGAAATTCCTCTACATGGGTGGTATGAAAAATATGAAAGGAAGATTTAAGTATATACACCCTTCTACGAGATGTTTCCTTGCATCTAACAAGAATTCTTCACAAGTATATTTTGGCTAAGACATGAGCATTAGATAAAGTATAGACACAATGGACAGAAAGACATATCTATTAATCTTTTCAGAACACAAATCATGGTGTGGATATAGTATACACTCATACTTGGGGATTCTAACAAAGAAGGAAAGAGAATAGAGAAAATCCTACAATATGGACACTCAATTCCAGGAGTACTTAAGGATTCAAATCTGAAATTGGAAGATATACACCTTTAAACAAGGAACAAACTCACTGCACTAAAGATATTTGTGACTTCAAAATAAGACTTCAGAACTAAGGATGGAAGAAGAAGAAAATAGGAGATGGATCCTACATGATAAACACCCAATTTCAGAAACATTTAAGGAGTCAAATCCAAAGTCTAAGAGAATAAACACTTAAACAGGAAGGAGCGCACTATTCTAAAGATCTTTATGGCTCCAAAACAAGATTCTATAGCATGTATAAAGACAGGAGTGAGAAAGGAGGGAATGAATCCTACATGACTTGAAGGAGATGGAGTCTTTCTTCAGAGAACCCCCAACTAAAAGATAGAGACGAAACCCCAGGTGCACAGCAACCACCCACTGTTGCTCCTTGAAGCACCCACACACATGCAGTGGAGATAGCAGCTCCTGCAGCAGCAGCAACGGCTTCCTCACAGCAACCAGAGCTAAGGCAGCACTCACAACTGATGCTAGCAAGTGCAACGGTAGTAGTGGAGGAGAATAAAGGCTCCCACGAAGGTGAGGGAAGGCTTTATAAAACTCACCTTCCCTGCATGCCGGGCACGCGGCCATGTGGGTGTCCGTAGTAAAACCTCTTGGGTTTTACTGGGGACACGTTTTACATGCACCCATCATAGCCTAACACCTCAATTAACCATGTGTTAAACTCCCCCATGCGTTCTGGCCTTTGTAGAGCCTAACACGTAATTCACCCAAAAATTCATCCCGTAATTGTCCCTAAATCAGCTGATTCAATAATCCACATGTAAACAGGTTCAAATGGTGTTCATTTGTCTTGAAATTTTAATCATAAGCTAATGTAATTGTTTTACAAATTATGATGATTTTTATTTAATTTTTATAATTTATTTTACACTGGGTGAAAAATCACCCGAAAAATAGTCGCGTCGGCTTATCCTTGAAGTCCGTACGCCGAAAAAATTCAGAAATTTATATTTCTGAGATCTCCACATTTTTGGAAATTATGGTGTTCTCAGATTTTTATTTCGTTGTCGATTTCCGATGTCGCCCTATGGGAGCGCGCACCTCTGTGTACGACACTGGGGTAACGTATGTTACCATTAATTAAACTCACATTCTAATTATTTCAAATTAATGACCATACAATGTATAATAACCACATTACTTATATTTTCCTAATAAATAAAATTTTGGGGCGTTACAGATGTCGCGGCGGTCACGACATCATCGCCACCCCTTTACCGGTCGCGATCTTAGTCGAGAGGCATCCTGGTACAGTCCTCCCAAGGACCGCCCCAAATTCGGTACAAACACATTCCACAGGGGGAGGGGAGCATGGGAAACATGTTAGAAAGCCTATAAACAACCAAACCACCCTCAAACCCCACGAATCATGCATCACAAGGAAATCTACGCTCGAAGGAAACCTCACTCACCATGAGCATGGATCCCACACACACTACAACCCCGAAACCACGGAGAGACAAGGATCTAAAGGGGAAGGGGAGCATGCTAGAATGAGAGGAATATGAGAGTCCCTACCTCAAGGAGTAGAGCCAACCCGTTGGGGCCTTCACGTTGGAATGGCCACCTCCTCCTCGCTCCAAGCACCATCGAACGTCGCCTACACCAAGGAGACGTCACCTCCCCGCCACGAGCATCACGAATGAGCCAAGAACACAAGAGGATCTTGGGGAAGGAAGAAGGAAGAAGAAGAAGAAGAAAGAAGAAAAGGAAGGGGAGAGGGAGAAATGGGCGCCTGCCTCGGTTTTGATCCGACAGCCCCAGAGACGCGACGGGTCAGGCCGGCGCGATAGCGAGCATGTCGCGACGCCCATGAGCGTCGCGACCATGTCACGACTACCTTGCCCAACGCAACACCAAAGCAGTCAAACCTCGAAGACTGGGAAAACCAGAACACGATGGCTTTCCAGGTCACGTCAACGCTGTACGTGCTTGACACCCGACAAGCCCGTTCTGAAAGAAGAGATAGCAGTCAAAACGATCAGAAAAGCAGTCGTGTGTCTCCAGATGCCACGACAAGAATGCGACGCCTACCCCCGTCGCGACAAGAACACGACGGCCAGGTGTGCCGCGACCAAAACCATGTCGCGACCGGATCCTCTGGCGCAACAATGACGCGACCAAGGGGTTCGTCGTGACCCTGAGAACAGGGCTAAGGGCTCGAGAGGGACGGGTCTCACATCCAGGCAGCACGAAGATGTATAAAGACTTGAAGAAACAGTTTTGGTGGCTGCACATGAAGAAAGAAATAGCAGAGTTTATCACTAGATGTTTGATTTTCCAACAAGTAAAAGCGAAACATCAAAGACCAGGAGGATTGCTACAGCCATTATCGATTCCACAATGAAAATGGGATGATATTGCTATGGATTTTGTGGTAAGTTTGCCCAGGATAGCATCAAGACATAATGGAATTTGGGTTTTGTGATAGGTGACCAAAGTGTGCAGTCTATTAGGTGTGAGTATGTCTTGGACAGTTGACAGGTTGGCCAGATTGTATGCGGACAGGATAGTACCATTACATGGCATCCCAATGACTATTATTTCAGATAGAGATCCAAGCTTCACATATGATTTTTGGAGGAGTCTACAGCGAGTGGTTGGCACCGAGTTAAAATACAGTTCAGCATATCATCATCAGACAGATGGGTAGACAGAAAGAACCATTCAGACAATAGAAGATATATTACGAGCTTGTTGCTTGGCATGGGGAGGTAGTTGGGAGCATCACTTAAAAATGGTGGAATTATCTTATAATAACAGCTATCATGCAAGTATTGGAATGGCACCGTATGAAGCTTTGTATGGAAGACCATATAGAGCACCCCTGAATTGGCATGAGGTAAGAGAAAGACAGGTTATGGGACCATAGTTAATCCAACAATGTACAAAAATGGCCAAGTTTATACAGGGAAACCTTCAAACAGCTCAAAGTCATCAAAAGAGTTATGCAGATATGAGACACAAGCCATTACAG
Organism: Colocasia esculenta; assembly: GCA_014218235.1. NCBI lineage: Eukaryota > Viridiplantae > Streptophyta > Magnoliopsida > Alismatales > Araceae > Colocasia > Colocasia esculenta. Next base: position 123,236,899 of record CM024758.1, on the reverse strand, counting down.
TTTGAGGTTGGTGATTATGTATTTCTGAAAGTTTCTCCCACTAAAAATGTTCTAAGGTTCAGCAGGAAAGGCAAGTTGAGTCTGAGGTATGCAGATCCATTCTGAATTTTTGAAAGAATTGGAGAAACAACATATAGGATAGAGCTTCCAACAGACTTTACAGATGCATACAGTGTTTTTCATGTCTCCATGTTGAGAAGGTATATCCGAGATCCATCACAGATAGTTAGTTACATTAGAGATGACTTAAAATCAGACATGTCTATACCGGAGTATCCAGTGCAGATCACAGAGTAAAGAACATAGAAACTGAGGAACAAGGAAATAAAATTGGTTAAAAATCAGATGGGAGAATAGGCAGGGAGGAAGACACATGGGAATGGCAGAGGAGATGCAGAAAGCATATGCATACTTGTTTGAGTAAGATTTTATATATTTTTAGGTGATAGTACCATGCATATTTAGGTGTGGATTTTATGTTAAGTTTCTTTATGGATTTCGAGGACAAAATTTCTTTTTAGGTGATAGTAATGTAACGTTGTGGCCTTTCGGATCATAGTTTAACAGGTTTGGTGGCCAGTGTGGGCCCATTTGTGGTGTTTGTGTTGGTTGTTAGGTTGTGAGGGGTTAAGGGTCAAAAATCTGAGCCCAATATACCTCTAGTTCTCTTGTTGAGAATGCGACCAACACAGGCGTTGCGTTTTGGAAACACGACCACCTGCTACGTCGCGATTTTGATGCTGCTTTTCTGCGACTGCATGTGCATCGCGTGGCGCATGCAGGGACGTTGGGGTTTAATTGCGACAGTGGGGTACGTCACGATTTAAACATGATGGCGTGCTACATCACGATTTTGAGTATCATGTTCTGTTGTCCGAACCTGGCTAAACAGTGCAGGAAACACTGTTCGGCCGAGGGAGAAGCTGTGCGGGGTTTTCCTGGTGATTTGGAGTTTGTGGCGTGCGGATTGGCATGCTACCGTCGCGAGGAAGCTGTTCGAAGCACGAGAAACGTCAGGGCAACACCATTGTTTGTGTTCTTCATCTTGGTAGAGGAATTTTTCTCATTAGGATCGTATGGATCATGTTTGAGGCTTTAAATGCATGGAAATGGTTAAAGGGAATAGCAAGCATGTGTAGGTATCTGGTTGAATGTCTATACCTTAATTATATAACTGTACAGGGTGGTTTGTGTGAATTTCGGTGGTGAAAGTTGGGTTGGCAATCTCGACTTGAAAGGCGACGGACCTAGTCGTCGTGTTTTGAATGTGACGACATGCCCCATCACGATTTAGCTTTTGAATTGTGTCGTCTGTGTACGTCACGATTTGATAAGCGACCACCCGATCCGTCACGTTCTTGCTTCAGAGGACAGTAAGGATGTTTCATGTTATGCGCGGGGTTATGTGTTATTATTTAATGTATTTTAAAGCATGAAAGCAGTGCATTGGCACACGTCATGATTGAGAATGCCGGGTTTGCATGGTTGTGTGTACTTGGCAAGTTGAGTAGTACGCCGCCTTCCGTGGTTACCTCTCAAGTCGGGTACCCCAGGTTCTCTGTGAGCCAGGCACATTGTGCTCGGGGTTTGTCCTAGTATGGTATGTGTACCGTCGAGGTCTGTGTCGTCTTCCTAGACCCCTCACTCCTTTGTTTGAGTGTACATCTGGCTGAGGGAAAGACGACATTAGGACAACAACTTTTGTGTTGTGGTTGTGTTCGGTCGCTTGTAGCGTGCTCTTGGTTGTGGGATGGACACCAGTAGATATACTGGTCCCCAGCTAGTTCTGTTTTTTAGTGCCTTACTTTAGGGAGCTCGGGCCGAATTCTCTAAGGGTGTCATGCATGGGCCTACAGTTGTGTGGCCTATAAGTGTGGTGTTAGTTGGTCTCCACTATTTTTTGGCTTGTTGAGGTGGAGGGGCAGCTGGACCTTTCGTCCGTGACTGCGAGGCTGAGAGGTAGACCTGTGTTGTTTGTCCGGGTCAGTAGCTGGTGCCGTGAACAAGTCCTCGTGACTCGTGTTTAGCGTTATCCTTCTTTAGACCGTACTTTTGAGCATGGTTTGCCATTTATTTATGAAAGTTTAATCTATCTTGTTAGTATAAAATTGTTTATTTAATTACAGTTGTAGCTCTCTGCGCAAATAGTTCTATTAATTGTTTATATAGATGTTTTACTTCTGCTTCTCATTGTGTTTAGTGTTGTTTCGACTTTTGAGGGAGTTTCCCTACTGAGCCAGTGACTTGTAAGGCTCACCCTACCCCTTTCAGGTGAAGGAGAGCAGGAGGGTTCACATCCTTCTTCTAGTTCGGAGCCACATCGTAGCAGATTTGGGTCTGCACCTCCAGCAGTGTAATTTACTTTCTGTTGTGCTCGGGGTATGCCCCAAGCTGTAGTACTTTGTACTTTGACTTTTGTTGAGAAATGTCTATGTAATCCTTATGTAAATATGTGTGAGATGTGCTATCTTATATATGTTTAATGTGTTCTTTTATATTTCCACAGACATGTGTGTTGATATCCCTTACAAGGCTTCAGCCTGTTCGTGGGAGGCGGAGTTGGGTCAAGCTTGTTATTAGGTTAACGGGTTTGAACGAAGAGGACCGTCACACACTTCATCTATCTAAACAAAGCGATGGATCCAACTGGTAGAGACTCGAACCATGCACATGCCTTCTTGTGCAAGGTAGTGGTCAAAGCTAACACTTCATGACATCCTAGGCTCAGTGGAAGACCAAGTGAAAGTCAAAGTTGTGAAGGTGGTTGGTGTGGACTCATCATATGAGGGAAAGATGGGTAGCTGTAACTTTAGGGGAATCGACACTTCGAGAATTTCTCAAGTAAATAGGGCCTAGATGTGTCGGTATCACCCTCTACCATCCCCTACTCCCAAACTACATCAACGATGCTGTTGAGGTGGAGGACCTTGCCCTTGAGTGTGACTATTATGTTGGAGACAACGCACCATGTTGGGGTTGGAGTGCAGGGGACCCCCTGGTGGGAGTTGGGGGAGGCGGAAGTGGTGAACAAGGCTCACTCTCATGGTGCATGGGGGGACTGGACCTTTCTCTGCTAACTAAGGGGAGAGGTCTAGCCGTGGACTCCCAAATGACTTTCTGGTTGAGGAGGCTCTGGTAGGCTTCGGCCAGTGCTTAGAGTTGGGTGCATAAGCATGCCAACGACGAGAATGGTCATGGGAGGCTGCAATTATGGTGCTTGGCCATCATTGGCTAGGTCATTGCATGAAGGCATCCAAGAGCTAGCTCCATTGCCATGGTGGCTCCATATATCCCTTGTAGATCCATGACCTTTCACTGTGCTTACCACGGACAACACCAAAGAGTGTAACAATCAGAAATAATCAACGAGTCTTCCAACTTCTAACCCTCAAGAACTCTTAAACTTATTTGTTCGAGGGATAATGTTGGCTAGCAATTGTAAGGTAGGAAGAGCAGTCAAGATTAGTCTCGGGGAGAGAACCCTCCAAACCTCAAGTCAAAAGAGTTCTTGGCCTATGGTTCCACCAGATTCTCCTTGTCGTTTATTGGGGTTGGGATGTGTAGTGGTCCTCGTCGTTCAGACCATTAAGTTAATAACCAGCCCGACCTGACTCTGCCTCTTATGAACAAACCGAAGCCTCGCAAGGGATATCATTACTCGAGTCTATGAGAACATAAAAGAAACATTTAAACATACATAAGAGTGCACACTTTTATACATTCCCACGCATATTTACACAGAGGTTACATAGCCACATCTCAACTGGAGTTAACAGAAAGTGAAGGTACAACATCTTGGGGTTTACCCCAAGGTGAGAACAAGAAAAGAAAATTACACTACTAATGGCGTAGGCCTGCCTCCGCTACAGTGTGGCTCAGAACTAGAAGAGGGACGGGAACTCTCTTGCTCTCCTTCACCTGAAAGGAAAAGTAGGGGTGTGAGCCTCATAAGTCACTGCTCAGTAGGGAAACTCCCTCAAAATCAGTACTACATAATCTCATGAGCAGCCAGAGTATTTTAGCTAAAAGCCAACAATTAATAAAGCTATGCATGTAAGGAACTAAGAGCCGGAATTAAATAAACATATTATCAACTATGTGTACTGAACATTTATAAATAAACGACAAATCACGTACAAGTGTATAAGCTAAAGAAGGGCAACGCCACACTCAGGTTACGAAGCCTGGTTCGCGACACTAGCTACTGACCCAGACAATCACACAAGACTACCTCTCAGTCTCGCAGTCATGGATGGAAGGTCCAACTGCGACTCCACCTTTGCAGTACCAACAAGCTGTGGAGACCAACCAACACCACATCTGCAACATTCCATGCTGCAAACCCACGCCTGACACACCTCCAAGGGTTCCAGAACCCCTAGAGTGAGGCTGTGGAACACGGGGACTAGTTGGGGACCAGTACATCTACCGGTGTCCATCCCCCAACCACGAGTGCACTACAAACGAGTTGAATAGAAAACCAACACACCACAAGTCACTGCCCTACTGCGTCTTTCCCTTAGCCGGACGTACAACTCGACAGATGAGTAAGGGTGTCCAGGAAGATGACACAAACCTTGACGGTACACAGTACCGAGACAAATCTTGAACACTAATGTGTTTGGCTCATAGAGAACCTAGAGTACCCGACTCGAGAGGTAACCCCTGAAGGCGTCATACCACCCAACTCGCCACATACGCTCAAGCCACATAAACATGGTGTCCTCTAATCTCAACATGTGCCAAAACACCGCTACAATACTATAAATATATAAAATGACATCACATTATATTCACATTAACTGAATAGGCTTTCAGCCCTCAGAAGCTAGAAGGAGACAGGGGGATATGTCGCGTTCTGAAAGTGAACGCGAAGGGTCGGGCTGTTGCGTTCATAACGCGACACCCGGGGCCATCGCCTTCACAGACAGAACCCTAATCCGGAAGTATCACTTCTGAAAACCCCATAAAACACAGCTAAATGTCCATGCAAACCAATTACAACTAGTCTAACAGTTACACTAGCATGCCATCTAACAATTAAACATCGTTCCCCGCATCAAACACAACAATACACCCTCTACAATAGGAAAAGGAGCAGAATCTCCCTACCTACGTGAGGAACGCGAAGAACAACAAAGGATCGGCATTTCCCACGCTCCGAGCAACGTCCTCGCATCAAGAGCACGCCAAACCGCACACCACACGACCAAATTGCCACAAACCCAACTTCAAAACCTCCTTCTGGCTGAACAGAGCTTCCTCTACTCTATTTGGCAGACCTAGGGTTCTTAACTCATCAAAGTTAAGAACGCGATGCGACAGGCTGTCGGGTCAAGAACGCGACGGGTTAGGCTGTCGCCTTCTCGACGCCTGACACCACATGATAGCCAAGCACGCGCCACGTATCGGGCATGTAGCCGAGCACCCCGAAACAGTGGCAATGAGAACGCGACGTCAGTGTCTGCCGCGTTAAGAACGCGACACACACCCACATCACCTTCTCAAACAAAGAACCAGAGGGTGTGTTGGGCACGGTTTTCCGGCCCACTACACCCACACAACCTACTAGAAATACCAAACACCACACACGGCCAAGCAATGGCTCACAACCCAATTATAACATGATCCAAACGATCATGATGTTACAGGATGTCCCTTTTAAGACTTCATCAAGGAGTTCGGAGTGCATATTCCCCTTTTCCAGCCTTGTGAATGGGTTGTTCGAGAGTAGGAGAGGTTGGTACCCTTTTAGGGTTGTTGTGCATGTCTTTATTCCCTAGATGTGTAGTCAAATCATAGGAGAGTGGGAGAGCCTTTGCTATGTGAGGTTGCTTGCCATCTCAGTAGACTAAAGAGGCGTATCACCTCTGCAATTTGGGCACTTGTGGGGAGGGCCCATGGGACCTTTGTCTGAGGAGTTTCACTGTTGACTCTAGATAGTGTGGGACATGGAGGAGGGGCCTTTGTCACCTACCCTAGGCGCATGTCATGCAGTCGTCCAGCTATATCACGACACGATAGCTAGGGACATGCTGAGTGACATGAGTGGATTGTCATGTGTCATGCAGAAAGATGCCATATTGTGACCTTGTAGGCCAAGGACTCAGGGCTGAGCTAGCCCGAGAACTCGTAGGCTCAAGCCTGCTTCACCTTGTGTGAGCTGCGACAAGGAGGACTGGTTATGTACGGGCCACTTTTGTCCCATGCAGATCGATGGACCAATTGGTTGGACATTAAGGGGTCAACTCAACTTTCCCCTATTTAAATCCCTCGGAGCAAGATTATAAAGAATTTTCAAAAACTAATGTAATAAGACAATTTCCACACACACAAAACTATTTATGCTTACGGCAATGATGTTCCTCTCACGATGGTCAAGAAAGTGCAGTGGATTGTGATCATGTGACTGCATTGTGAGTATCTAAATAACTAAAACAGAGCAAGAATAATTATCAACAACTGTCAAACCAAGTGATTCTACTGTAGACACTTAAGTATAGAAAAAAAAATTCAGCTAAATCATTCTGTGTGCCATCGTTACAATTGGAAAAGATGCTGTGCCAAATCAGTATGTGGTCTACATCTCTTTCTGAACAATTTTATCATATAATAAATGATAATATGATCATTGTAATTTTCATTCATATAGTAATGATTAGATCATTCTAACTTTCATGATCGATCCATACTGTAGTTAGTAGATTCAAAATAAAACATCCTTATATAAGAGATTTACATAATTATACCGGGTGATCTTATCTTGAATTTTACCACTCTCACAAATTAGTAGCATAAGAATGCAATTATCCTGGAGCAAGCATTGGTTGGTTCCTACCTACCCCCGCCGGGAACCTTAATTACACCTTCAAGTCGGCACCCACCACATGCAAATTTAATCTTTTGTCGGCTGGGTCTGATTAATTTCACGGGGACAAAAAGGCTAAATTTGTGTGTGTTGTGAGAAAGAGAGAGAGAGAGATGGCCCTGAGGCTGAGGTTGCATCGCTGCGTCTCACTGGCGGCAGCAGTACTGCTCTCCATGTTGGCTGCCGGCGTTGCCGGTGCTGTGGATGTTTCCGATGGCGATATCATTTATCCCGCCGGCATCGCCAACAGACCCTGCAACGGCACCATTGAGCAGTGTCTCGCCGGAGCGGAGCTGGAGCTGGGTTACTCCGAGGTGAGCAGGAGGTCCCTCGCCGGCCCGATAACAGGAGGCCCCTACCTAAACTACAACACACTTGAACGCCAGAACCCTGCAGCAGGAGGAAGGCCGACGCCGGGCAACCGCTACGCCGGCCGTGGCTGCCAGACCTACACAAGGTGCAGGCAAGGGTATACCCCGTGATATGCCTATTCTTCTTATTCTTTGAAGGGACTATCTGATGTTTTTTATTCTACCGGTAACCATGGCTCTGCCTGTTCGAATCCTTGGCCTTATGTTGGAGCTGTTAGCTCGCAGAAAATGCCTTTTACTGGCCCATAAGTTTGTGTACTTTTCGCTAATCTGCAAGTATGCGGTGCAAATGCAAGAACTATATTGCATTAGTCCATTAATTTGTTAAATGTACAAATGTTCCTTCCACAAGCCCGCATCTGAGTATGTCAGAACTGTCAACAATACGGATCGACTTTATGTTGTGGGTAATTGTCTTCGAGAATAATGATGTGCGGTAAAGTCCTCTATTTTAGAGTTAAGATCCTCTCAGCCTCTTATAGGAGGGATTGGGTCAGTATACGAGGTGGGGTGAGTTTTTTTTTTAATTTTAACTTCTGTATAAATCAACAAAAATATTATATAATATGAGTTTAAAAAAAAAAAAAAAACTCCACCCCCTTGTACTGACCCTGCAGGCCCCTCCAGCGGGGGGCTGAGAGGATCACAACTCACTATTTTATGTCTAAGTCACTGTTTGTTTGGGAATGCCTCCAAAGTAAAATTCGACAAAAGTCGATTTCGCCTACACGCTTTGGCATGGATCAACTTTCTCGCCTCGTCATCTGTGGTGATGAGATTAACATGGCAAAAACTAGAAAAAAAGATTCGCGTCATCGTCGAAACATAAGCCACTTCGTCACCCGTAGGAAATGTAAAAAACGACTTGGAAGCCGTCTTTGAAAAATCAAAAAGAGATATTTTCTTCTCTCCAACTTGCAGAATTGCCGCCGCATAATTGCCGAGACACCGATGTGTTTGGAAATGTCTATGATTTTATCAGAGATTTTACACCATAAAATCTCCCCCCACTGCTTCCCAAACATTGCCCAAGTCGGATAAGAGTGGGCAGGCATCTCTTCAACTAGCTTTTACAACTCCACCAAAGAGATAATGCTTGTAGAGGACAAATAAACTAATTACAATCATTATGCAAGCACTTGATATGAATATGATACGGATCATGTAAAAATTTTAACGACAATTTGGAACTTTTTCATGGAATTTAAAAGAAAAAGGAATACTGTTTTATCCAAATCGCCAACGGATGTATGTGTCATGTTAATTTTATCCCGTCAGTAAAAGATCACGATGGCCACACATAACAAACAAGGTCGGGTCTATTGGGCTTCAAGAAAAGAAAGCTCATGCTCCTCCAAGAGAACATAGAGTAAAAGTATGCAAAAATTTTAACTACATGACATCATGTAATAACAAGAAGGGTGATTGTTTAGAACAATAACATATTTTAAATACATTCTACCAGGCAAGCCCCGCCCTCTCAAAAGAATAAAATGATTCTAAAACCCCACACAACCTCATTTCATCATCTTCTCCATCTCAAAGAGGGGGGAAAAATCTTCAAACTAAGATTTTATCATTCCCCGGGGGAGATCGAACAATTAGGGCGGAAGGGAGGAAACTAAATGACAAGAGTCCTCTTCTTGAACTTTGAAGAAAATGCCTTTTTCTTGGCCCCTAACTCTGCGTACTTCTGCCATATATATGTTTGCCAATCTGCAACTATGTGCTGCAAATTATACATTTAGTCCATTTGTTAGAAGAGCAAAAATGTTCCTTCCCCATGTCCGCATTTGTGTGTGCAGCTACCAAATTGTCGACAATATGGATCGACTTTATACACTTCTTTTTTTATGGGTAAACTGGTTAGTTGGGGATGGGAGGAAATGAGGAGACGGTGTGGGATCAAACCCGCGCCCTCCCGTCTCCCCCCCCTTCATTTGGCAGGGGGGCGACCACCGCGCCACTGACGGTTCTCGACTTTATACACACTGTCTACAGTGCATATTGTATTCAGCTTTCACGTACAACACCTTGCAGAAGACAAACAATAATTAACACTTACTATTTGGGCACTTGTTAATCCATATATAAAGGTTTTTTATTATGTTAGCCTGGTAGCATGTGATCCAGTTTAAGCTTTTCCCCCTTACGTGAATGAATCGCGTTAGTGCGTGTACCGACGTACTCGAGTGGTAATGTGAACAAAGTGCGGAATTGAAGGGGGGGTGGGGGGAATGGCGGCTCCGAGAAAAAAAAATTTTAAGCTTATGATTTATGTTTACGAGCTAACATCCAAAAAAACCCTTTTAGACTAATGATAAACTCTGGTGAAATTTGTGATAAATATATTCTTAACTATGATACCAAGCAGAGATTATAACATAAAACGAGTTTATGCGTCACATCCAAACAAATGCCCTTTGACAACTTTACTTCACTTGCTGTTTAATGTTATTCCCCAGAATGTAATACTAAGGGTCATTTACTTGGTTGTAACATATATTTATAGAAAAACCATTTTTAAGAAAAACTATTTATAGAAAAACAAAAAATATAATTACTTTTGATATCTAAGTAAACGCTTTTCTTAAAAATATATTTTAGAAAAAAATTTAAAAATATGTAAAAATAAAATACGCACCATACGTCAACTACTCGATGTTGGCCATCAGCAACTGGTCACTGGGCGTTGGGTAGTGGTAGCTGTCGGTCGCCGTCGTTGGCCGCAGTGCTTCGAGCGTCGATCGTCGGGGAGTTAGGCGTCAATTGTCGATGTCACGCGTCGACTGCCAAACACTAGATCACTATCATTGATCAACAATTATGATTGCTATCTTAAATATGACAATTGGCAATATAAAAGAGGCACTGGGAATGAGAGCAAAAATTTTAATCTCACTCGTAAAAATCTTACATTAAAAAAAATTGAGAAAAATAGTTACGAGATCTCATCAAGAATACTAAAATTCATAAATTATAGGTGAAAAAAAATATAGATTAACTTTTAGAGGGTACCAAATAATTATTCTATGAAATTTTTTATAAAAATATTTCTTATACGAAATTTTATTTGAAACAAATAGACCCTAAGTCGCCAAGGTACTCCGCTTTTGTGCGTGAAAGGGTATGGTTTCGAAGGCACTTGTGGTGGCCAAATCTGGCCACCTAGGCCCATGATGGCCCGTTACGGCCCTCTCATGTCCTATCAACGGACGTGGCCCCATTTCAAGCTGCCACCCCTCATCAGGGCAGTTCAGAGGCCCCGAGGCGTAACCCCCATGATCGGACTTCGCCAAGACTCCTCAGCAGCATACTTCCGAACAGGCCTTTGTGTCTGCACACGGTTATAACGTCGCGGGCCACGCACCCCACCATCAAGAGGCACTTAACTGCCTGGCATCCCAACGGATCTGAGCGCATAACTCATCCCGTTATGCGCGCCCGTCAAGGCGCCTTTCCAGGCACGATCTATCAACGTTACGCACGTCTGCCTTAGCACCTACGCCTATAAAAGTACAGGTACAGGACCATGCACTAGTACGTTCTCTCTCATGCGAACACTCTCTTACCTACGAAAATCCCCTGCCTTTCAAGCCACTCACTGACTTAGGCATCGGAGGGTTTTCCCCGGTCTTCACCGGGACCCCCTGATCTTTTCTGGTGATTGCAGGATCCTTCGTCCGCTTCCGGCGACCGTCATCTCCCTTACCACGTGTTAGGCCCGATCCGCTCCGGCCCAACAAGGAAAAGGTCTTCACACTTTTGGCGCCGTCTGTGGGAACGACGTAGCCATGGCTCGCGGACGAACCTCTCTAGAACGTTGGGAGTAGGGCGACAAGATCCCGTCAGTCACGAGCGGACTCTCTCCGGCGGTCCCCTCCCATTGACGTCGACATCGCCCCTGCTAGCGCTAACAACGACCTCCCTGCGCCAGTGGCCGCCGCGCCGGCAACTGCCCTGGAAGTGGCCGAACTCCGGGGATAGATGCAGCAGTTAACGGGTGACTGCCTTGCCCTGCAGGCTCAGTTGGTTGGACCACCAGCCCGGCGGTTCCCCTGCCACGAGAGCGACAGGCGGAGTCGTCGCATCGGCGTTCTCGCATCCTCCGGCGCCTCAGGATCAGCAGGCGGACTCACCGCGCCGGTCACACCGAGCCCCGTCCGAGGAGCGGGCACCAGAGCGCCGCGGGCGCTCACCCCGTCGCTCTGTTGTCTCCCCCCTTCGCCGCGATCGGTTATGGGAGCCAACTCCCACGAGTCCGGTCGAGGGGGCCCCCCCAATTCCGAACAGGAGCTCGCCAGGCGCCTGCGACGAGTGGTGAACCTCGGGCATGGCACGCGCTGATGAACGCGATGGTTCAGCGCGGAAGGAAAAGCTCAGCGGATGATGACCTGGACTTCCGCTCCCCTTTTAGCAGGGAGATCCTAGAAGCTCGGGTCTCTCCCAAGCTCCCTCTGCCCACCATCGCGCCCTACGACGGCACCACCGATCGGCTGACCACATCCACGGCTTTGAGTCGCACATGGTGTTCCCGGAGCATCAGATGCGGCCAATGTGCTTCCCTGCCAACCCTCAAGGAGACTGCCAGAGCCTGGTTTGAGACTCTTCCGCCGGGCTCTATCTCCTCCTTCTGCCATTGAAGAAGTCCTTTCGGGACAACTTCCTTGGTGGAGGTCACAGCCGCGAACGGCGGCTTCCCTCCTGGCTGTACGCCAGAAGAAGGACGAAGCGCTCTGGGACTTTGTCAAAAGGTTCGAACAGAGGCGCTTCGCATCTCGCATCTGGACGTCCCTCTAGCAACCAGTGCCCTCATCCAGGGCACTCGCGACGGCTTCTTGCAGAGGACCCTTGGCGTCCAGCAACCGCCACCCTCGCCGAGCTACTTTCCATCGCACAACGCCATGCGGCCTGCAAGGAGAGCCTAGGAGTGGGTAGAGCGGAGCAGGGGGAGCAGTCGGACAAGAAGAGGCCTTCCGACAACGGTTCTGACCGTGATCGGAAGAAAGGACGGCGCAACGGCGACTCTCCGCGCCGTCCGCGCCCCTTCACCAACTACACACCCCTTACCGTGGCACCCGAACAGATCCTAGCGGAGATCAGGAACGAAGCATATGTTCGGTGGCCACAGAGGATGCGCTCCGACCCCCGAAGGCGCGACCAAAACTGTAAGGCCCTTGATTTTCACCTTGTTTGTTTAAATATATGTATGTGCGTATAAGTGTATAATATTGATGTATAGATTATTGTGTATAAGTATTTATTGATATAAATTGTATGAATTAGTATTATTGAAATGTACATAGTATATTCAAGTATATACATATATATATATATATTTAAGTGTGTAGTGTTATAAATTCTGCATAATTAAAGTGAGTTTTGTCGGTCAGTCGGCGTCCACATCGGCTGACGCTGACCAGGGGTAGGCGGCAATATCGATGGACGCCCATTTTGGATAGGCGACCATGGATATGGATGCCAATATCCCAGACCTGTTACGTTTCCAGATCTGGAAACGCCTCCGGAAATTGAGCCTCTTGTTTTGGAAACCTTTCCCAACGGCTCTGAGACTTTCCCCTTTAACCTATCCAACCCCAACCCTTTATAATATCCAGATTTCGGCCAGATCCACCCCTTTTGGCTCTTGGGTCAAAAGCCTCTCTTTTCTGTGCAAAAACCCTAACTTGAACCTGAAAGATCCGGCTTCGGGAGGCTTCGTCTGGCGATCTACATCGACCGGTGTCAACCTTGAACATCCGGGAACGACTCCCCACTCTGGTGTGCTGTGAAGATCAACAGAAGATCCGAAGAAGGAGGGATTTGGAGACTCATTGGCACAGGCCGAGGAGGGCTTCTCCGGCTTAAATCGTCATTTGTAGATTTTACAGAAGGCAAGTACCCCATTCACATTAACCCTACATGTGTCTAGTATGTCCCAGGAATTTTTCAGATTTTTCTCGTGTCCTGAAACCCCCCTTTCAAGTGATTTGTTGGCTTTCAGTCTGTTTTGTGCAGACAGGATATTAACGGCAAGATCCCTTGCCGCTAATATCATGTGTTGGCGGCATCATATAATGTCGTTAACCTATAGACGGCTACCCCATGCCGTCTAGTTCTTCAGACTGCAGCAGAGTGCAAGTCTGTCCTTATATGAACTAATTTTCGAGTTTCTCCGCATGAGGATATACAGTAAAATTTCATATAATATGTAAATATATATGTTTGGTTGCACCGTGAGTTATTGTGTATTTTGAATTTTCACTAATTATTAGAATTCTTGGAATGTGCTACCAACAAATTTTAATCTTGGAAAATGTTGTTATGAAATATGTGTAGAATTAATTGCCATAAATTTTCTGTACATTGTTCATAAGATCTGATGCATGATATAAAAATTGAGCAATTTATAATATCTGTACAGTTTATTTAAATTTCTGAACCGAAAATAGTTAATATGTCTACTCAATGTATAAAAGTTAAGAATTCATGCGAGACTAGTTAAATTCCTAAAATTTGTGATAAATTTGTACTATCAGTATTCATGCATGAAATAAATTGTGAATCCGAATAATGAAAATTTGTGTCATTTGGCTATTTTTACAGTTGATAACATCACTATTAGAATTTTCAGAAAATATGTGTAATCATAAAAATACAAATTTTGATATGTGCGATGGTTAAACTGTGATGAATTTCTGGTTAAATTTCTGTACTGAACAGATGACAGTAGCTATATAAACTGTTGCTTTATGTTAGATATTAATAATTATACATGTTAATATGATAATGTTTAATTCTGCAAAATTTCAGCATGATTAGAATTGTTGTAAAAATTTGATTAATACTGAAAACAGTAGTACCATGCTAGGTAATACTGAGAAAGTAATATGTGAACATGAGATGAATGCGTGATTATTTTGCGTTTAGAAATGTATTGAAATTGAGAAAATGTATTAATGTGCCAATGGGTGACACTGCTACCTTAGAGGGCTGTGGAACTATACTGTGGTAAAGTCCCCACGGAAAGTTCAGTGTGTGATGTCCCATGAGCATTGGGATTAAATCCTGGAGGCGAACAAGTATCGCTGGTTAGGGTGGAGAGTGTTTTCTCCGGTTCTGCGCAGTAACTACTATTAATCACTGGAATGCCTAGGTGATTGATATGTGATGTGATTAGTGTGTGGTCCTTCTAAAGTGGTTGGGCTATGTGTCACGGCATTAAGTGAAAGTGAAATTGTGTTTAAGTGAAGAAAATGTGTAAATTGTGAACCTGTGTAAGTGAATATGTGTTCATAAAATTCTTATGAAAGCATGTAAAAATGATAAGTTCTGTGAATGTGACATGATAGTAGTAAAACAGCGAGCTTTTCTCTAAAATAAATATGTTAACTATGTGAAAGCTTTCTTAGAATTCATGTTAAATTATGTTATGAAATGTGTAAATATTGTGTAAAATGATCAACATGTGACTTATGAATGATTGAATGAATCAGTTTAGCATAATGAAAAGTGTGGAAAGCATGTGATAGGATTAGTTTATTGTGTATAAAACTAAATCCCATGCGTAAAATGTGTAAAATCATGAATAGGCTTCTATTTGAAAAATTGTCACTTCCATGCATTATGTGTAAATGATGTAGCAAAGGTTATGGATATTACTTGATGCATGTATGTTTAGTGTGCTGGTGTTACTTGTTGGTTCTTTTGAACTCATTCTTGCTTCGGCGTACAGGCAGACATTTCTACTTCTTCCGAGGAGATCGTTAGGAGCGACTCGGAGCGAGAGTAGGAGATATTGTTGTGGGTTTAGCATTGTAATTTTCATTACTCCATAGTATGTAATAAAGACTCTGCGTAGTCTCATGTGGACATGTATTTATTTTATTCAGTTGTGAACAGTTAGCTCTCTTCTCTACTATACGGACTGTGAATAGAATGTGGATGATGGAATAAGATTCTTTCAGTTCTTTAATTCCGCTGTCATGAGATATAATATATTTGTGTATGTTTCAGCCTATTGTACTAGTGTTGGGTAAATGTCCCACTGTAGTGATGCCTTTTTATATCGACGTGGGTTTGGTGGAACCGTACCAATATAACATGGTGTTACAGAGATTGGTATCAAGAGATCAGGCTGAAATTGTACATAAATATGCATATACCATCATCTTCATTGTATACTAAGTCAGTGTAGATTGTCCACATAGATAAGTAATTAGTTAGAATTTTAGATAGTTTAGTTCTAAATGGTAATTAATCTGTTTACAGGTTATGGCTTCGCGTGGTAGGCGTGGTGCTCCCTGCTCGTGATGGCGAGCAGAGGAGAGATGAGCCTCGGCGTGAGGATCAGGGTGAGCAGCAGGCCCCTGCACCCCAGGGTCCTGTACTTCCTCCACCGCCACCAGTAGACTATGGAGTGTTCATGCAGGGTTTGGTGCAGGCCATACAAACGCAGGCCCACACTCAGGCTGCACTCCAAGCTAGTTGGAGGCTCAGGTCAGAATAATATGATAAAGTGGTCTGTATTTTAAATGCATGATTGCTATGTTATATGTGTTAATTTGTTGCTTGTTGTAGCAGGCCCAGGTACCAGTTCTCCAGGCTGACCATGGTGGACCCCCATCATGGAAAGGTTCAAGAGGATGTCGCCACCTTCTTTTAAGGGGGAGAGTGATCCATTATTAGCTGAGAACTGGATGAGGGAGATTGAGAAGATCTTCCGGGCCATTAGGTGCGCTGAGGACGACAAGGTTACTTTAGCCACCTATATGCTACAGGTATGTGTAATCTAATTCTAGTGTTTATTCTTTAAGTATAAATTGTGTTGGTTAGTTCTCATGGATGGTTTTGGCAGGAGCGAGCCATGTATGGTGGTCCTCGTTGTTACGTACTCGGTTCGAGGATGGTGCCGTGGAAGTCGGATGGATGAGTTCGTGAGGCTTTTCCGAGCCAAGTTTGTTCCGGAGCACGTCCAGGACAAGATGGAGCAGGAGTTCCTCGTGACTCAGGGTTCCCTGACCGTGCTGGAGTACGAGGCCAGGTTGCCAAGCTATCAAAGTACGCCCCTCATATTGTAGCTGATGAGCGCAGGAAGGCGAAGAAATTCGTGATGGGTCTAAAACCATCACTGAGGACGAGGTTGGTGGCTTTCGACCATCGTACTCTCGAGCAGACGATCAGCGCGGCGTGTCGGCAAGAAGGGGAGATGGAGCAGTATCTGGAGGAGAAGAAGGCCTCTTAGAAGAGGCCAGCAGCTCCTTTCCAGAGACAGGAGAGGAAGAAGGCGACTTTCCAGTCACCGCAGCGTCCTGTGGCATCAGGCAGTGGTCAGGTATCTTCTCAGCGTTCCCCTAGTGGTAAGAAGGAGTGTCCTCATTGGGGGAGGGCACATGGCGGTACGGAGTGTTGGCTGGTAGCAGGAAAGTGCTTAAAGTGCTGGAGCAGTGATCATAAGATTAAGGATTGTCCGAGGCTTCAGCAGGGAGCCTAGCGGGGGCCAGCCCAGTAGCAGCCAGCAGCAGCGCCAGCGACAGGACGACCAGGGAGACCTCGAGCCCCAGCTCGAGTGTTTGCGTTAGCTCGTGAGGACGCGAGCAGCAGATCATGTCACCGAAGGTACGGTTTTGTTCTTAGGTGTGCATGCTCGGGTTTTGTTCGATACGGGTGCTACTCAATCGGTCATTTCCGAGCGTTTTGCTAGGAGTTAGTTAGAGTCAGGGTTAGAGTCTGAGGATTTAGAAGTCCCTTGTTTATGCATACACCTGCAGGTACGGTATCGACTAGGAAGTGTATTCCGTCTTTACCGGTGTGCATTGAGGATAGAGTCCTAGAAGGGGTTTCTTCTTGCTTAAGATGAAGGACTATGATGCTATTCTTGGTCTGGATTGGCTAGAGGAGCACTATGCATTGGTAGATTGTCGTGGGAAGAAGATCGTTTTCCGCATTCCTGGTGAGGATGAATTTTCTCATCCTTTGCCGAGGAACTTAGCAGGAAAGTTTGTCATCTCGGCCATGAGGGCAATGAGAATGGTGAACAAGGGTTGTGACGCTTTTCTTGCCAGTATGGTTTTAATACCCAAGGCTGATGAGTCACTTACTCTTGCCGAGATAGATGTAGTGCAGGAGTATCCAGGTGTCTTTCCTGATGATTTATCTGGATTGCCACTAGTTAGAGAGATAGAGTTCACTCTAGAGTTGCTTCCAGGCATTTCTCCTATCCGAAGGCACCTTATCGAATGGCACTTGCGGAATTAGCTGAGTTAAGGAAGCAGTTGCAGGATTTATTAGATAAGGGATTTATTCGCCCTAGCGTTCCCCTTGGGGCGCACCTGTCTTATTCGTGAAGAAGAAGGATGGTCACTTCGGTATGCATTGATTATAGAAAGCTAAACCAGGTGACGGTAAAGAACAGGTATCCCTTACCTCGGATTGATGATTGTTTGACCAGCTACAGAATGCATCGGTCTTTTCTAAGATTGATTACGTTCTGGCTATCATCAGTTGAGGATTAGGAGTGAGGATGTGTCCAAGACGGCATTTAGAACCCGTTATGGACATTATGAGTTTTTGGTCCTTCCGTTTGGTCTAACCAACGCCTCTGCAGCGTTCATGGATCTCATGAACAGGGTGTTTAGACCCTATCTAGATAGTTTTGTTGTAGTTTTCATCGATGACGTGCTGGTCTACTCTCCCGATGAGGCCACACATCGTCAGCATTTGAGAATAGTGTTAGAGGTTCTCCGTGAGCATAAGCTGTATGCAAAATTCAGCAAGTGCGATTTTGGATGCGCGATGTTCATTTCCTTGGGCATGTTATCTCCGGTGCTGGTGTAGCAGTGGACCCAGCGAAAGTCCAGGCTGTTATGGATTGGGAGAGTCCCAAGACTCCTTCGGAGATTCGGAGTTTTCTTGGTCGGTGGGTTATTATCGGCATTTTATAGAGGGATTTTCATCCATCGCCGCTCCATTGACTCAGCTGATCAGGAAGGGAGTGAAGTTTGTCTGGTCGAGGAGTGTGAGAGTAGTTTTCAATTATTGAAGACTAAACTCACATCGGCCTCTGGTTAGTTCTACCGAGCGGTGTAGAGGATTTGCTATCTACACGGATGCATCTCGGATTGGTTTGGCTGTGTGTTGATGCAGCAAGGAAGGGTAGTAGCATATGCTTCGAGGCAGTTGAAGGAGCATGAGCGAAACTATCCAACTCATGATCTTGAGCTTGCGGCAGGTTCATGCACTGAAGATCTGGAGGCACTATCTTTATGGTGTCAGATTTGAGGTGTTCACTGATCACAAGAGCCTAAAGTATCTTTCTCTCAAAAAGAATTAACCTTAGGAGAGAAGATGGATTGAGTTCCTGAAGGACTATGACTTCGACCTCCAGTATCATCTTGGAAAGGCGAATGTCGTAGCAGATGCCTTAGTAGAAAGAGGTCGTCTCCAGCAGGACTGAAAGATGTGGAGGATGCAGCGTGTACGATGACCGAGTTGGAGCCATCATTATGTCGAGCTTTTGTGGCTCAGCTGTCCATTAGGTCATCGGTGTTAGATGAGGTGATCGAGCATCAGAAGCCGACCTAGACTCCAAGAGTTAGTAGGCAAAGGGGGTATGCTCGTGATGAGGATGGTTTGATTAGATCCATCATCGTGTCTGTTTCAGACGTTGTAGATATTCGTGAGCATGTTTTAGCAGAAGCTCATAGATCTAGGTTCTCTATTCATCGGGTAACACTAAGATGTACCAGGATTTAAGAGATCGTTTTGGTGGTTGGCATGAAGAAGGGTGTAGCCGAGTTTGTGTCTAGATGTCTTGTATGCCAGCAAGTGAAGGCCGAGTGGCAGCGACCATCTGGTCTTATGCAGAAGATGGAGATCCCAGTTTGGAAGTGGGAAGCTGTCACTATGGATTTTGTTACGGGTTTGCCTCGATCTAGACGAGGTAATGACTCGATTTGGGTAGTGGTAGATCGATTCTCAAAGACTGCGCATTTTTGCCTATGAAGAAGAAGCAGTCAGTAGAGAGTTTAGCTAGACTGTACGTTAGTAGTATTATTAGATTGCATGGAGTACCGAAGTCCATTATTTCGGATCGAGATCCGAGATTTACTTCAAGGCTATGGAAGGGTCTTCAGGATGCGTTAGGTTCGGAACTGAAGCTCAGTTCGGCTTTTATCCCCAGACAGATGGACAGTCCGAGAGGACTATCCAGACGCTTGAGGATATGTTGAGGGCTTGTGTGCTGGATTGGAAGGATGATTGGGAGCGCCATTTACTCTAGTGGAGTTTGCATATAACAACAGTTTTCATGCGAGCATTAGCATGGCTCCATTTGAGGCTTTATATGGTAGGCCTTGCCGATCTCCTTTGTGTTGGGAGGAGACCGGTGATAGGCAGTTGATCGGCCGGGAGTTAGTTCAGGAGACTTCGGATAAGGTCCAGCTCATAGGAAGAGACTGTTGCGGCACAGTAGGCAGAAGAAGGCAGAAGAGTTATGCCGACAACGAGAGAAGGATCTAGAGTTCGAGGTAGGTGAACATGTCTTTTTGAAGATTTCGCCTACGCGAGGTGTAGTTAGATTTGGCAGGCATAGTAAGTTGAGCCCTAGGTTCATTGGCTCGTATGAGATTCTCCGACGATTGGGCAACGTGGCATATGAGCTAGCTTTACCCCAGCCTTGGCTAGCGTTCATCCTATTTTTCACGTATCTATGCTCAGGAAGTATGTCAGAGATCCGTCTCATGTTATTAGCCATGAGCCAGTGGAGATCCAGCCAGATCTTCTTATGTAGAGCAACCAGTAGCTATTCTTGATCGGAAGGTTCAACATCTCCAAAACAAGAGCATTGCGTCAGTAAAGGTCTTATGGCGTAACTTCTCGCGAGAGGAGGCTACTTGGGAGCTTGAGGATGCAATGAAAAAAATATCCTCAGTTGTTTGAGTAGTGTCAGTCTAACTTCGAGGACGAAGTTCTTTAAGGGGGAGAGGGTGTAAGGCCCTTGATTTTCACCTTGTTGTTAAATATATGTATGTGCGTATAAGTGTATACTATTGATGTATAGATTATTGTGTATAAGTATTTATTGATATAAATTGTATGAATTAGTATTATTGAAATGTACAAATATATTAAGTATTACAATATATATATATATATTTAAGTGTGTAGTGTTATAAATTCTGCATAATTAAAGTGAGTTTGGCGGTCAGTCGGCGTCACATCGGCTGACGCTGACCAGGGGTAGGCGGCAATATCGATGGACGCCCATTTGGATAGGCGACCATGGATATGGACGCCAATATCCAGACCTGTTACGTTTCCAGATCGGAAACGCCTCCGGAAATTGAGCTCTTGTTTTGGAAACCTTTCCAACGGCTCTGAGACTTGCCCCTTTAACCTATCCGACCCAAACTTTATAATATCCAGATTTCGGCCAGATCCACCCCTTTTGCTCTTGGGTCAAAAACCTCTCTTTTCTGTGCAAAAACTCTAACTTGAACTTGAAAGATCGGCTTCGGGAGGCTTCGTCTGGCGATTACATCGACCGGTGTCAACCTGAACATCCGGGAACGACTCCCACGCTGGTGTGCTGTGAAGATCAACAGAAGATCCGAAGAAGGAGGGATTTGGAGACTCTTTGGCACAGGCCGAGGAGGGCTTCTCCGGCTAAATCGTCGTTGTAGATTTACAGAAGGCAAGTACCCCATTCACATTAACCCTACATGTGTCTAGTATGTCCCAGGAATTTTTCAGATTTTCTCGTGTCCTAGAACCCCCTTTCAAGTGATTTGTTGGCTTTCAGGTGTGTTTGTGCAGACAGGATATTAACGGCAAGATCCTTGCCGCTAATATCATGTGTTGCGGCATCATATAATGCCGTTAACCTATAGACGGCTACCCCATGCCGTCAGTTCTTCAGAGCAAGCAGAGTGCAAGTCTGTCCTTATATGAACTAATTTTCGAGTTTCTCCGCATGAGGATATACAGTAAAAATTTCATATAATATGTAAATATATATGTTGGTTGCACTGTGAGTTATTGTGTATTTTTGGAATTTTCACTAATTATTAGAATTCTTGGAATGTGCTACAACAAAATTTAATCTTGGAAAATGTTGTTATGGAATATGTGTAGAATTTAATTGCCATAAATTTCTGTACATTTTCATAAGATCTGATGCATGATATAAAAATTTGAGCAATTTATAATATCTGTACAGTTTATTTAAATTCTGAACCGAAAAAATAGTTAATATGTCTACTCAATGTAAAAAGTTAAGAATTCATGCGAGATAGTTAAATTCCTAAAATTTGTGATAAAAATTGTACTGTCAGTATTCATGCATGAAATAAATTGTGAATTCGAATAATGAAAATTGTGTCAGTTTGGCTATTTTTACAGTTGATAACATCACTGTTAGAATTTCAAAAAATATGTGTAACTCAGAAAAATACAAATTTGATATGTGCGATGGCTAAACTGTGATGAAGTTCTGGTTAAATTTTTGTACTGACAGATGACAGTAGCTATATAAACTTGTTTATGTTAGATATTAATAATTAATACATGTAATATGATTAATGTTTAATTCTGCAAAATTTCAGCATGATTAGAATGTTGTAAAAATTTGATTAATACTGAAAACAGTAGTACCATGCTAGGTAATACTGAAGAATGTAAATATGTGAACATGAGATGAATGTGTGATTATTTTGCGTTAGAAATGTTGTTGAAATTGAGAAAATGTATTAATGTGCCAATGGGTGACACTGCTACCTTAGAGGGCTGTGGAACTGTACTGTGGTAAAGTCCCACGGGAAAGTTCAAGGTGTGATGTCCCATGGGCATTGGATTAAATCCTGGAGGCGAACAAGTATCGCTGGTTAGGGTGGAGAGTGCTTCTCCCGGTTCTGCGCAGTAACTAAGATAATCACTGGAATGCCTAGGTGATTGATATGTGATGTGATTAGTGTGTGTCCTTCTAAAGTGGTTTGGGCTATGTGTCACGGCATAAGTGAAAGTGAAATGTGGTTTAGTGAAAGAAAATGTGTAAATGTGAACCTGTGTAAGTGAATATGTGTTCATGAAATTCTTATGAAAGCATGCAAAAATGATAAGTTTCTTGTGAATGTGACATGAGTAGTAAAACAGCGAGCTTTTCTCTAAAATAAATATGTTAACTATGTGAAAACTTATCTTAGAATTCATGTTAAATTAGTGTTATGAAATGTGTAAATATGTGTAAAATGATCAACATGTGACTATGAATAATTGATATTGAAATCAGTTTAGCAAATAATGAAAAGTGTGGGAAAAACATGTGTAGGATTAGTTTATGTGGATAAAAAACTAAATCCCATGAGTAAAATGGTAGAAATCATGAATAGGCGTTTATTTGAAAATTGTCAAACTCATTCTTGCTTCGGCGTACAGGTGCAGACATTCTACTTCTCCGAGGAGATCGTTAGGAGCGACTCGGAGCGAGAGTAGGAGATATTGTTGGGATTTAGCATTGTAATTTTATTACTCCATAGTATGTAATAAAGACTCTGCGTAGTCTCATGTTGACAATGTATTATTTTATTTCAAGTGTGAACAGTTAGCTCTCTCTCTATATAGGACTGTGAATAGAATGTGGATGATGGAATAAGAATTCTTTTCAGTTCTTTAAATTCCGCTGTCATGAGATATAATATATTTGTGTATGTTTCA
This sequence comes from Colocasia esculenta, assembly GCA_014218235.1. Classification (NCBI taxonomy): domain Eukaryota; kingdom Viridiplantae; phylum Streptophyta; class Magnoliopsida; order Alismatales; family Araceae; genus Colocasia; species Colocasia esculenta. Next base: position 123,213,949 of record CM024758.1, on the reverse strand, counting down.
AGCCTATTGTACTAGTGTTGGGTAAATGTCCCACTGTAGTGATGTCTTTTATATCGACGGGGTTGATGGCACATACCGATATTAACAGGGTCGTTACAAAAACAAGTACTGTCACATTCATCGCGACCACGGCCACGACACCTCCGAAGGGCCGCCAGCTTAAGGACGAGTTGAAGACCATTATTAGCGCGACTACCTTGGGCGGTTCGTGCCTGTAATGAAGATTGCCCCAGATGTCGAGAGCGGACTCCCGAGCAGCGATCAACAATGAGCCAACGGACAGGAGATCATTGTGATCGCGGGAGGCTTCGGCGCAGGTGGAGAAAGCACTCGAAGCCGACGCGATTACGCAAGGCGAGTGCACGTGTAGATAGGCATTCGGCACCTCGGGCCGACTCCATATCCCACCAGTCTTGCACGCGCACCGCCCGAGGAGGCCCATAACCTTCTCGGACGAAGACCTTGTAGGGGTTACGACCCAAACGCTGATGCGTTGGTCATTTCGGACCATCAATCATTGTAATGTGCGCCGGATTTTGGTGGATAATGGAAGTGCCCCCGATGTCTTGGCTTACGATTTTTTGCCTCATGGGCCTCCTGAAAAACGATCAACTGTACCCTTAAACTCGCCTCTGTTCGGGGTTTTCTGGAGTTTCGGTGCAGCCCATGGGAAAGAGTTCGCCTCCTGATCACTTTAGGGACGGCTCCTAGGATCGTGGACCAAGGTGGTCGACTTCTTGGTCATCAACAAATGCCTGGTTACAACGCCATCCTCGGCAGAGCCTGATCGGGCGCATCAAAAGCGGTACCTTCATCACTCCA
>CM024758.1:123174795-123213027 GCA_014218235.1 Colocasia esculenta | reverse complement strand
TGTTGATTGTCTTCGATTAAATCTTGATAGTATGGCGCTTGGTATTATGCTGCATACCCTGATCATTAAACCCCTTGAGTTATAGCCTTTCGAGCGCACCTCCCAAGACCAGAACGCGCCCTTTATAATGTTGCCTGGCATGATTATGTTTGTTATCTTAGACAATCAAATAGATGGCCAAATAGAGTACCAAGAATAGATGAGAGTATAGAGAGAACGTGAATAGATAAGAGGAACAAGATAATAGCTGAGATCGAGGGTTACATTCGTAAATCATTGTTAAACAGGTGATATAACAGTTGCACAACATGGTCATGTGTTGGCAGTCTGGTAGAAGCACACACCGCCCAATAGCCATGCTATGAACACAAGCCAGATATTCGGCGTGATCTCAAGGTAAGAGAGAAACAAACTAAGACCGTTGGATCATGCTGATCCCTAAGTGTAAATTAGGTATTGATGGTACAACTCGCTCGTCGGCAATGAAAGTTCGTCAAAGTTAAGAAGTCTTACGGAGGCCTCGACAAGGAGTTTTTGGTCCAATTAGAGTATTCCCAATGGAGTGGTCGTCCAAGCCAAACTAGAAGGGTGTATAGTAACGGTTGTCCGTCATGCCTCGCGTGCTCGAAGACAGAGGGACGCGATAAGTATTCAAAACAAACTAATAAAATGCAGACAGTTATTTAAAATAAATAGGAAATTTATATGAATAATTACACTTAATTATCATATATATTATTGAGTAATTTCGGTAAGGTTTCATGGAAAATATTCATGTTTAGTGTGTGCATGTGTAAGATAATCAAATTAGCAAGAGATAATTGTGCACACATCTTTTAATTACTCGAAATCAAGTGAATAATACCCATTATATATTAACAAGTCGTTACTGTTCATATAGTACATTTTAGGGTTAAATAATTATTATAGGACAAGATTAACATGATTTGCATGGAAATTAGGTTTCTGGAAGCAACAGTCAGGTCGTGACGTCGACTGGTGTCACGTTCAGGTCACGACAGGTTTGGCCGATGCGTTCTTGATCCAACTGAGACACCGACGCGACAACGAGGTGCTTGTCACGACGTGTCGAGGCGACGCATTCAGGTCGGTCTTGTGAACGTGTTTTTTTCAAACCCCCCACAAAGAGTGATTAAAAAAAAGAGGATTTTAAGCGTAGGAAATGGAAAAGAAGGTGCGTGTGTGCACGAAATGGAGGTGTGATCGCCCGGTACACGAGGGTACCGAAGGAGATGGGTAAAGAAGACACAGATAGTACTTACCTTCACCCAATGATCACGGGAGTTATGATTGTGGGTTGACTTCTACTCCTTCCATCGGCCGGTCGGCGAAGAAGTCTTTAGTTCGGACGGTTACCTTGGAAAATGGAGAAAAACAAGAAACACGTGAAAGAGGAGGTTAGACTATGAAGTGCAGTACCCAAATCAAATGAAATGAAAGAAAATGTGATAGCATGGGCGTTAACACACCTCGTGGGAGTGGTGTTAAACCCCTAAAGATGTGGATGTGGAGAAAACGATGTGTGTGTGTGTAAGAGTGATGTGATGAATGAAAAATATGAAACAAACAAAAACAAGAATGAAATGGGGGGAGAAGAAAATGGCGATTTATAGCCGCTGCTTGTAGATGACTGAAAAGGGAGGAAGAAGCCTCCACGAGCTCCAATGCGCTTGAAGAATAAGGGCCCGAACTCCAAGTGACAGATGCTTGAATGGCTTGAAATGGGAGTTCTCCTTAGTTCAGAGTGTGAGCATCTAGTGCGGCAGGGCTTCGCCATTGTGCTTGGGTTATTCTCAAAACAGTGGCCTCGGGGGTCTTTTTATAGGGGAAAAATACTGAAATCACATCGGACACAGTAGACGCCTATCTCAATGAACCTCGTCCACACAGACCGCCGCGATTACCAAGATCCACTTGCTCCAATTGAGCCTTTCCAAACATCGGTAATAGCAGGGTCAAGAATCGCGTTGGCATTGTCCGCCGCGTTTCAAATACTTTCGATTTCAAATGATTCTTTCCAAATATTAATAAATGGAAATATTTAATCGCGGCGGCCAAAGCCGCCGTGTATTTGAACAGAATCGATCTTTTGAAGAGAGTCGATCTCCATATGATGGAAGGTCAGAAATGCAATGGATCATGTGGACCCGATTCTATTTAACAAGAAAATCTTTCCAAAAATAATTTTGGAATTTTCCATAATTCGAAAATGGAAACTCCTAATAGCGGCGGCTTGCTAAGATGCGATTCAAAACAGGGTAAGCACCAGAAAAGGAAGTGTGATACGTGTCGTGTAGTACCTTGGATTTTTAAAATCTAAATAAAATAAAAATTTTATTTTTAATAAATGAGAAATAGATTTAATTAGAATAAATGAGAAATAAGTGATATAAAAGGGCATTTAATCAAGCCCAATGTGTTAAAACCCTAATGGGTTGTGTAAATGGCTTAATTACAAAATAATGGGCCTAATAATAAGGAGCCCATCATGAGATGAGGAATAATTAATTTAAATTCGTATGAAATTAATTAATAAATAGTAAAAGATTAAGATAAATACTAAATAACCCATAAATATCCAAAATAAGAGTCCTTACCCCAACCTAAACCCTTGGCCACGAAATTGGCTCTCTTCCCAATACTATTAGGTGGATAATTAAGAGAATTAGGGAGATAAATAAGGAAAACTCGGATTTATATGGAAAGGAAGAGTTGTAAGGTGAATGCACTCTTATAGCAAGACATAGACACCCCAACTCGGCCCTAACACCCTTTAGATCGTTTCTAGAGTTCTGGAGGCCGAAGGTGAAGGTTGTGGACGCAAGGAGCAAGGAGAGGAAGGCTTGGAGCTAGGGATTTCTTCTCTATTTTTCGTCACCAACTAGGGATTTCTTACTCTGCGAAAAAGGTAGGCAATCTCTCAAGCCAAATTCGTGTAAAAATTACCCTAGGAAGACATCATGTCCCGAGCAAAAGCCCTCTGGTTTTGCTCCATTTCAATCTCCCCTGAGGGAGAATTAATTCTTTGAATACCTATCAGTTCCATGTACCTAACCCTTCTGTTTAAAAGACCAGCTATCAAAGAGGTTACACCGTGAAAAAGGGGTAAAAGACTGGACCCATCCTGGAATCGCGGCGGCATGATCCACCGCGATACCAGTGGGGTCATGGCTGGCGGGTTCGACGCGTTAATAAACGCGGTGGCCTAAGCCGCTGCGATTCCTGGCGCGGACCAGACCGGGCCAATCAGTCTTCGGACCGCGACCGAGCCGCCCGTCGTGACATGAATCGCGGCGGGTAGGCCCGCCGCGATTTGAAGATTGTGGCCAAAAATTAAATTTGTGCATATGCCCTTATAGTTAGGCTTTATACCCCTTAATTAGCCGTGAATAAACCATGTATTAGTTAATTCGACCTGGTAAATTAATAAATGGCAATAATTATATAAATTTATTTTAAAGGTCATTTGCACGACTTATCACATCCTCAAGATTTATTTACACTTACACACACACAACATTTATATTTGTCATTTGACCCTAATTTATGCAATAATGTATCTGGTAATTAGAGAAATGAATGATTAAATTTTCCTATTTAATTAATCACGTATGTCTTCATTTTATACGTGTGTTTTGTACACCGTTATCATTTTCCCTTGGCCTTCGAGCACTCGAGGCACGACGGACCCATTTCCTACACACTTTCTCTTGACTTGGACCACCTCTCCATCGAGAATACTCTCGACTGGGCCAGGGACTCCTTGTCAAGGCCTCCATAAGTCTTCTTGGTTTTGGCATACACGTTCATTTCCGACGAGCTGGTTGTACCCTAAAACCTGTTACACCTTAGGGATCAGTACGATCCATGGCCTTAGTGTGTTCTCTCCTTATCTTGTGATCATGCCGGATCATCTAGCCTGTGTACACAGCACGGCTAGTCGGCGGTGATGATTTCTACCAGACTTTTGGTACACGACCCTATGCCGTGCAACTGTGACTATCATTGTTTATCGCGCTTTACGATATTGTCCCTATCTCATCTACTATCTATATCCTCTCATCTGTTCACGTTCTCTCTACACTCTCATCTATCTCGTCTACTACTCTCATCTATTTCTTGGTACTCTATTGGCCATTCTTGTGATTGTCTAAGAAAAATAAATGACTAATGCCAGCGCAATGGGGCCCGATCAGGTCCTGGGAGCCGTCCGAAAAGTGCTAGTGCCCATGGGAGTTAAAATGATCAAGGATGTGTTACGGCATGCATCCAGCGCCATCATACTATCAAGATTGATCTATGACAATCAAAGTGCTATCTATACCAGTACAATTGTTATCGTTGCTAGTGCACGTTGTGCAATTTACATGTTATATCGTTACATGACCATTCTATTATCGTTCTCATTGAACATTTTTCCCTGTGCCAGATGCTATTGTTATCTCGTTATCATTGCTTGATCTACATGACTCTTCTCTCTAGTTAACCTTCCATTAAGACATTAATTATTTAAACCATGCTTGTGTTAATTCTGCTCAGGAGTGACCCTATTTCAGTAAACCTTGCTTTAGTAGATAGTTAGTATAGGATGAGTCAGATAGTTAAGATGTATTAGTTTGGTTTTTCAATAAAGTACTCTGGGCCCTAGTTTTGGCTCTGATACGATGATGTAAAGTTAGTTCGTGAAGTTATGAGACATTAGTAGTTGTAATGAGTTTGGTGGATTATTATGGAATTGGAGCTCATTTAGTATTATTCCATTGTGCAATGGCTTTTTATTTATTTCTCGCTCTGTACTATTTAATAACTGTAATTCTGCTCCGATATTCTGCGTCGGGGCGTTAAAATTTTTGTGGTATCAGAGCCTAGGTTATTCTTAAGTATTGGATGATCTAGGTTTGACCTGACTTGACTTAGAGTCTGATTCCATACCTATGTGAGAAGGGTAGAATCAGGGTAATTAAGATAAAATGAACACACACATGCACAAACTTAGTGCAAACTGATTTTCATATAAGTACATTTTCCTTTGCAGGAACTTAACACACAACAATGGCAGCGGAGCATGCGCAACTCCGTGACATGCAGTAGACAGTCCAGCAGCTTACCCAGGCTTTACTCTAGGCTACTGGAGCTAATAACAACAATAACAACCGAGGAGCTTGTGAATTACACAGAAATTTTTGCAATTTAAATCCACCTCGATTCAGTGGAACCACAGACCCTGATGAGGCAGAGAACTGGCTCAAAGAGACTGAGCGCATCTTCCACGTTATGCAATGCGCAGATGGAGATAAGCTTTTACTGGCCACATTCCAGCTTGAAAGGGACGCCCGTGCGTGGTGGGAGTCCATTGAAGCTACAAGGGCTGATGCACAATTCACCTGGAATGAGTTTAAGGGGCATTTCAACTCCAAATATTTTTCAGAAAGAGTTCAAGAAAGGAAAGCCGTTGAGTTCGCAGCTCTAAAGCACAGAAACCTGACCGTTGCTGAGTATGAGGCTCAGTTCTCTCGATTGGCTCGATACGCCAATCATTTGGTTAACACAGAAAGAATGAAGGCAAAGCGTTTCCTTAACGGGCTGAGACCCGCATATATCACACAACTTGCACCATTCGATATTCAGACTTACTCGGAGATGGTCAGGAGAGCACAATGCCTAGAGGATGCGACTGAACTCACCGAGCACATCAAGGGTAGAATGTTCAAGAAGGAGCAGACTTCCGGAGCACTGAGCAAGCCCACTAATGGCAAGAAAAGGCCGTTAAGTATCACTGACGGGCCAAGCCAGGAGCGAAAGCCCAAAGTCCCCACCCCTACTACTCCGAACAACAAACCCTGATGCAAGCACTATGACAAGCTGGGTCACATGACAGAAGAGTGCTGAAGGAAGGCAGGTGCATGCCTTCGCTGTGGGAGCCGAGAGCATAGGATTCCTGGATGCCCATTACTGAGGGAGAATGAGAAGCGTCCTGCAGGACAAAAGAAGCCAGGCAGACTCCAAGCCCTGTAAGAGGTAGAGACCACCGAGGAAGGTGGAGTTGTGGAAGGTACACTACCAGTCTTTTCTCAACCAGCATTTGTTTTGTTTGATACTGGCGCAACACATTCATTTATATCACAAGCATTTGCTGATACATTAACTGAACTACCTGCATATATGGGATTTGAATTGTCTGTTACTACACCATTGGGAGAAAAGGCTCAGCTTAACAAATACTTTCCCTTAGCTGATGTTAAGATTGGCGAACTCAACCTTAGAGCTGATTTGATCTATATGCCCATGGAGGGCTACGTGTTATTTTGGGAGCCGATTGGCTATCCACGTATGGGGCCATCGTGGATTGTAAAAGAGGGAAATTACTTTTTGTGAATTCCCTAAGTTGATCTTTACGGGACGTAGACACACAGAGGCACTTGTCTCTCGTCTCTGCTATTAAGGCACAAAACATGATAAGAATGGGTTGTGTGGCATTTTTCTTGCCGCAATTGTAGTTGAGAAGAAAGCAACCAAGATATCAGACATTCATATAGTACAAGAATATCCTGACGTGTTTCCTGATGAGCTGCCAGGCATTCCACCTGAGAGAGATGTGAATTTCTCAATTGATCTTGTACTTGGAGCTGCACCGGTATCACGCCAACCATACAGGATGTCCCCCACTGAATTGAAAGAGTTGAAAGAGCAACTGATGGAACTTCTAGAAAAGGGATTTATCAGGCCGAGTACTTCTCCTTGGGGATCACCTGTGTTGTTTGTCAAGAAGAAGGACGGATCTATGAGGTTATGCATCGACTACAGGCAGCTGAATAATCTCACTATCAAGAACAAGTACCCTCTACCTCGTGTCGATGAATTATTTGATCAGATATCAGGAGCAAAGTATTTTTCTAAGATTGACCTTAGATCGGGATATCATCAGATGAGGATTAAAGATGCAGATATCTACAAGACGACTTTCAGGAGCAGGTACGATCATTACGAATTTGTAGTCATGCCTTTTGGACTAACCAATACTGCTGCAGCTTTCATGCAACTAATGAACATCATCTATCGGCCCTACCTCGACAAGTTCGTCGTGGTCTTTATTGATGATATTCTCATATACTCCAAGACCAAAGAAGAGCATGAGGAGCATCTAAGGATTGCTCTACAGATTTTGCGAGACAACCAACTCTACGCCAAATTGAGCAAGTGTGAATTCTGGCTTGAGGAGGTGTCATTCCTAGGCCATGTTATTTCTAAGATAGTATTGCTGTCGATCCTTCCAAGGTAGAAGCTGTACTCAACTGGGAAAGGCTGACAATGTCACAGAGATCAGAAGCTTTCTTGGACTGGTTGGATACTACAGACAGTTCATAAAGGACTTCTCCAAAATAGTTGTACCTCTTACGCATCTCACATGGAAAGAGAACCCATATGTCTGGAGCAACGAGTGCGAGAAGTGCTTTAAACACTCAAGCAATTGCTAACATCTGCACCTGTCCTCGCATACCAATCGAAGGCGCATGATTCTCAGTCTACACCGATGCATTTGAATTGGTTTAGGCTGCATGTTAATACAGAATGAAAGGTGATAGCATATTCCTCAAGGTAGTTGAAGCCACATGAAGTCAACTATCCAGTCCATGACTTAGAATTAGCTGCAGCGGTATTTGCACTCAAGATTTGGAGACATTACCTATACGGGGAGCAATTTATTGTCTACTCCGACCACAAGAGCTTGAAGTACTTATTTTCTCTGAAGGAGCTAAATATGTGACAACGGAGATGGCTGAAGTACTTGAAAGATTTTGATTTCAATATCCAATATCACCCATGCAAAGGTAATGCAGTAGCTGATGCACTCAGTAGGAAGCCAGTAGCTTCTTTATTCTGTCTAGTCATGGGCGAGATGCAATTACTTGAGCAATTCACCAATTTGAATCTGAATATTGAGGAAAGAAGTGATAAGATGTTAGTGGCTAATCTTAAAGCTCAACCAGACATCTTTGTCGAGATCAGAGAGCAGCAAGCAACTGATCCATTCCTAGTCAAGGTCAGAGAGACCATAGCTGATAAACCAGATTTCTCCATTGCTGAAGATGGAAGAATATTATTCCATGCCAGGACATGCGTGCCTGACAATGAAGAATTGAAGAGAAAGTTGATGGATGAAGCCCATAAGACCAAGTACACAATTCACCCAGGCACAATCAAGATGTACCAGGACATGAAAAGGTCATTTTGATGGCCAAACATGAAGCGTGAGGTGGCTGAGCATGCCGCACACTACCTCACATGCCAATAGGTGAAAGTCGAGCACCGTCGTCCTGCGGGTGTACTTAGACCCCTAGACATACCTGAATGGAAATGGGAAAGCATCGGCATGGATTTCATCATGGGTTTACCCCGAACTCGTGGTAGACTCAATGTTATCTGGGTCATTGTGGACCGTTTGACTAAGTCCGCACATTTCCTTGCCATTAAGAGCACCTAGAGTGTGGATGTGTTAGCAGCCTTGTATGTAAAAGAAATTGTGAGATTACATGGAGTCCCAGTGTCCATTGTCTCAGATCGTGACCCCAGATTCACATCTAGATTCTAGAAGGAACTTCAGGCAACGTTGGGTACTAAACTCAATTTCAATACTGCTTTCCACCCACAGACGGATAGACAGACAGAAAGGACAAATCAAATAGTGGAAGACATGCTTCGTGCCTGCACTATAGATTTTGAAGGATATTGGAATGAACAACTATCTTTGATTGAATTCGCCTACAACAACAGTTATCAGGCCAGCATTAAAATGGCACCGTTTGAAGCACTGTACGGAAGAAGTTACAGATCACCTGTATGCTGGAATGAGGTAGGAGAACTGCAATGGCTAGGACCAGACATGGTGCAAAGCACTAGCAAAGATATACAGATTATCAGAGATAGGATCAAGGTAGCTCAGTCCAGGCAGAAGAGCTATGCAGACAAAGAAGAAGAGATTTAGAGTTTCAGACCAGAGATCATATGATGCTGAAGGTATCCCCGACCAGAGGATTCCAAAGATTTGGGATGAAAGGCAAATTAAGACCAAGATTCATAGGTCCATTCAAAGTGTTGGATAGAGTTGGCGAGGTAGCGTACTGGCTGGCTCTACCTCCCCAGTTCTCAACCGTACACAATGTGTTCTATGTATCAATGCTGAGGAAGTACGTGTATGATCCGTCACACGTAATCAACTATGATGATATTATTCTGAACAAGGACATGACCTATGAAGAAAGGCCAGTGAAGATCTTGGACAAGAAGTTGCAACAGCTTCGGAATCGATCCATACCCGTGGTAAAGGTATTGTGGAGAAATCACGAAGTCGAATAAGCCACGTGGGAGCCCGAAGCATTAATGCGACGGAATTATCCTGAGTTATTCAGTAAGTCATTCTTCCTCTTATGATCATATGAATTTGGGGACCAAATTCTTCTTAAGAGGGGGAGGATGTAGTACCCTGAATTTTAAAATCTAAATAAAATAAAATTTTTATTTTTAATAAATGAGAAAAATTAGATTTAATTAGAATAAATGAGAAATAAGTGAAATAAAAGGGCATTTAATCTAGCCCAATGTGTTAAAACCCTAATGGTTGTGTAAATGGCTCAATTAAAAATAATGGGCCTAATAATGAGGAGCCCATCATGAGATGAGGAATAATTAATTTAATTCGTATGAAATTAATTAATAAATAGTAAAAGATTAAGATAAATACTAAATAACCAATAAATACCCAATAAGAGTCCTTACCCCAACCTAAACCCTTGGCCATGAAATTGGCTCTCTTCCCAATACTATTAGGTGGATATTTAGGGAATTAGGGAGAAAATAAGGAAAACTCGGATTTATATGGAAGGAAGAGTTGTAAGGTGAATGGACTCTTATAGCAAGACATAGACACCCCAATTTGGCCCTAACACCCTTTAGAGCGTTTCTGGAGTTCTGGAGGCCGAAGGTGAAGGTTGTGGACGCAAGGAGCAAGGAGAGGAAGGCTTGGAGCTAGGGATTTCTTCTCTATTTTTTGTCACCACTAGGGATTTCTTACTCCGTGAAAAAGGTAGGCAATCTCTCAAGTCAAATTCGTGTAAAAATTACCCTAGGAAGACATCATATTCTCGAGCAAAAGTCCTCTAGTTTCGCTCCATTTCAATCTCCCCTGAGGGAGAATTAATTTATTGAATACCTATCAGTTCCATGTACCTGACCCTTCATGTTTACTCTTAAACCTTGAGCATACATGACCCCATGCTATGAGAAAATTCTCCTAAATACTACATCATGTTAGCTTTCAAACGCCACTAGTTTGCCTAATTTTCATCATGTATCCATCTCTAATTAATTCGTGGAACCTTGACTGCACCTGTTTAGGTCACTAATATGTCACTTGATCACAACATACCTAAACCTTGTCTATTCTCAAATTAATTGTGCATGTTGATATATCTATATATCTACTTTCGTTTAAAACTAGTTTCGTGATTTTTAGATCACCGTGCGATTTTATATAGAATTTTGAATGACCAGCTATCAAAGAGGTTACACCCTGGAAAAAGGGGTAAAAGACCGGACCCCCCTGAATCGCGGTGGCGCGATCCGCCGCGCTACTAGCGGGGTCGCGGCTGGTGGGTCCGACGGGTTAATAAACACGGCGTCCTAAGCTGCCGTGATTCTTGGCGCGGACCGGACCGGGCCGGTCGGTCTTTAGATCGCGACCGAGCCACCCGTCGCGACTTGAATCGCGGCGGGTAGGCCCGCCGCGATTTGAAGATTGCGGCCAGAAATTAAATTTATGCATATGCCCCTGCTGTTAGGCTTTATACCTTTTAATTAGCCGTGAATAAACCATGTATTAGTTAATTCGACCTGGTAAATTAATAAATGGTAATAATTATATAAGTTTAATTATTTTAAAGGACATTTGCATGACTTTCACATCCTCAAGATTTTTTTACACTTACACACACACAACATTTATATTTACCATTTGACCCTAATAATTTATGCAATAATGTATCTGGTAAATTAGCGAAATGAATGATTAAATTTCCCTATTTAATTAATCACGTATGTCTTCATTTTATACGTGTGTTTTGTACACCATTATCGTTTTCCCTCGGCCTTCGAGCACTCGAGGCACGACGGACCCATTTCCTACACACTTTCTCTAGCTTTTTCTAGCATAAATCCTCATATTTGGGTTGGGATGAGATTCAATTTCGTGGCCAAAAAGTTAGGGTAGAGTTAAGACTCTTTTCTAGATATATATGAATCATATTAGTGCTTTAATTGACCCTTTTTAATTAGGGAATAGTGTAATTACGAATTTCATAGTATTTTCTATTATTGTGTCATTTTAAACTCATTTAAATATGAATCTCCTATATTTATCCCAATTGTCTCTTATCTAAATCTCCTTTATAGATTAGGGTAGAGTCCTATTTCATTGCTATTGAGTTAGCCTAGGGTTAGGACTCTTTTTAGGATAATTACATGAGTTGTAAATGGATTTCTTACCCTTTTTAATTTACCAATAATTTAGCCACGAATTTAATCCTATTTATCACCCATCCCTCATTTGAACTCTTACTTTGGCCCAATAACCCTGTATAGATCAATTGTACAACCCATATACTTAATTTACTTAATGAGTTTTAATTACCCTTTCATATTAGAGAATTTATTCATGGGCTAAAATTATCCATTGTCATTCTCATAATGGACTATCAACACACATTATTTAAAGTCTACCCACATGTTTATTTTAATTTATAATTCATTTTGGCTCATAAGATAATGGGTTTCTGACTTATTCCTTAATTACGATAATAGTCACATAAATTCTTAAACTTGGTCCAATGATTTTTCTATTCCCAAATTTCTTAATGGGTCATTAGATAATATTATTTAAGGTATAACTATTATTTTTACAAATTTTTATATGGGTTTATACGCATGCAATAATGATGTACCTTTTTAACTAGTTTAAAATTATTATAGATAAAATTTCAATTTATCTAAAAATTTTAATTAATAAATTTTTTGGGTACTACAAAGGATAATCGATGTTTAAATATAATAGTAATCATTATTTGAGAGAATCGATGTTTATGATGCAATCGATGTTTAAGGGAAATGCAATCGATGTTTAAGTGAAGCCTCGATGCTATAAGGCAATCGATCTATAAAGAGGCAATCAATGTTTGAACTGTTGAACCACTCCTATATTTTACCCTTTTATTTTGGTGATAATAAATTTATGTTTTAATTAATTATTATTAAAAATATTTAATATTATGTTTTCTTAATAAATATAAATTTACATGATTAATTGAATATTAAATATATTTATTAGCATGAATTTTCTAATAATAATTAAATCATGATTTTCTAATAAATATAATTTTATGACATTATTCTATAATGATTTGCACTAAACAGATAAATGGATTTCATTCAATATATATATGGATTTCAGTTCAAAGTGCCACATCGATTTGGTCTCATAACGATTTGATAAGTGACTCTCATAAGGATTCCTTTGTAACCCACACAGACTTCTCATAACTTCCTTTGTATCCCACACAGACTTCTCATAACGATTCCTTTGTAACCCCACAGACTTCTCATAACGATTCCTTTGTAACCCACACAGACTTCTCATAACGATTCCTTTGTAACCCACACAGACTTCTCATAACGATTCCTTTGTAACCCACACAGACTTCTCATAACGATTCCTTTGTAACCCACAGAGACTTCTCATAACGATTCCTTTGTAACTCACACAGACTCCTTTGTAACTCATAAGGATTCACTCTCTTAAGGAATCGATCTCATAAGGATTCGCTCTCTTAAGGAATCGATCTCATAAGGATTCGCTCTCAAGGATTCGCTCTCTTAAGGAATCGATCTCATAAGGATTCGCTCTCAAGGATTCGCTCTCTTAAGGAATCGATCTTATAAGGATTCGCTCACATGGATTCCTTTGTAACTCTCATAAGGATTCCTTTGTAACTCTCATATGGATTCCTTTGTAACTCTCACATGGATTCCTTTGTAACTCTCATAAGGATTCCTTTGTAACTCTCATATGGATTCCTTTGTAACTCATATGGATTCCTTTGTAACTCTCACATGGATTCCTTTGTAACTCTCATAAGGATTTGCTCTCACATCGATTCCTTTGTAAAATATGGATTTCACTTAAACATAGATTTATTTTATATTTCAAAATATTTTTTGGCATCTAGTGAAAAAGTCAAATATTCTTGATTTGCGTAATCCTCTATCTTTCTGACAGGAGATCTTTTTGCTTATCTCTCTAAATCTTTTCTTTCCTGCCAACAAAAAGGGGATTACTTACCACTTCTGGGTGGCATCAGGAAACATAAAGGTATGAGCCTTTTTGACAGAAACACTCTTTTATCTAAACACTTTTTTCTATGCTTGCAGACCTCGTAGACCACAAATTATCAGAAGAAAGAGAAGATGAGCAACGGCTAGAACTCCAACGGATTTATTCAAATTGCTCATATAAAAGATGAAGCAAGGCTAAAGAAGAAGTAAGAGCTTTCCTGAAGATTTTTCAAGAGTGTACATCCGGAAGAACCTCAACTCCACACACTCAAGGAAAAGAGAGAAAGAGCCTGAGCCCAAGAAGAAGTGTTCAAGCATCTGAAGCACTGAAGCATTCAAGCTCCTCTCCTCTCTTCTTCTCTCTCTCTCTGTGCATCTTGTAAATCTGGGGGAGAGAGTCTTTTGCTGAGAGTTCTTGTAGTTGGTTTTTATTTGTTCCAACTCTCAGCTTTGTTCTTTCTTTTCTAAGAAAGACTTCTGTCCAGCTGTAGGACTGTATACAATTGTTAACCTAGCTAGGGGTTAGTGTCTAGCAGAACCGCACTGGGGTTTGTACCAGGAGGTTGGCTTCTTTACCTGTAAGAGAAGTGGGCTGCCTTCTTGCCCGGGAAAGAGAAGAAGACCCTGGGGTGCTGGGTGTTGTAGTGTCCTTAAGGGGGACTGTACCCTTGGTTAGTGAAATCCCAAGAAGTTGCTTGGGGACTGGACGTAGGACTTCCATGTGGGAGGGCCGAACCAGGATAAATCTCTTGTGTTATTTGTGTGATTGTTTATTTGTTTCCGCACTGCTACTCTTTATCACACCAACTAACCAAACCTTCAAGTGTTAATTTCTGTGTTTAAGTTTCTATTTCAGATCTCAGAAAAACCTATTCACCCCCCCCCTAGGTTAGCTTGCTGCCGTACCAAAAGGGCCAACATGAACATAATTGATGTTTAAGTATAATCAATGTGAAAGTAATCGATGTTTAAAACGTAATCGATATTTGAGCATAATCGATGTTTGAACATAATCGATGTTTGAACATAATCGATGCTTAAGTATAATCGATGTGAAAGTAATCGATGTGATGTTGAAATAGTAATCAATGTGGACTTAAAATAATAATCGATGTGGGACTTTGTCAGTAATCGATTGGGCTTTCCAATGTAATCATGAAACAATAGTGCCATAATTTATTATTTTTATGAGGAAAATATGATATTAATATATTCATGATATTTAAGTTAGTTATGATTTTGTTATCACCAAAATAAAGGATAAAAAATAAGAGTGGTTCAACAAATACTATGACAAACACACAAAATTTGGTAGAGTTTTTGGACCTTTTGGACGATTCTCTAGAGCATGTGGAATTTATAGGGTGTTCGGTTGTATTTTTTTTATCACTTTTTTTCTCTTAAATTTTAAAAAGAAGAAGGACAGACATATATACACGTTTGGTAAGTAATTTTTTATTTAAGAGAGAAATTATATCCCATAAATCTCTCCCAAAATAAAAACAAATATGAAGCAAATTGTTTTTTTTTTAAATCACACACATGGCTTCCTCCGACCCACCCACCCCCTCCCTGCGAAGCCCCCCCCCCTCCCTGCACAGCCCCCCCTCCCCCTATCGGAACGCACCACCCCCCTCCCTACGCAGCCCCCCCTCCCCCCGCCGGAACGCACCCCCCCCCCCCTCACACGACAGACACCCCCCTTCCTTGCACAACCCCCCCCACCGGAATGCACCCCCCCACTCGCACGACAACCCCCCCCCCCCCCCCTTTTCCTGCATACCCCCCCCCCCAAAACCCCCCCCTACGCAGGTTCCCCCTGCCCACAGACACCCCCCCCTCCCTGTGCATTGTTGGATCGAAATGGCAAATACACAGTCCTAGAGGGGGGGGTGAATAGGACTTTTCTAGCTTTTAGAAATTCTTCTGAAAATCACAACACTAAATAAATATGTTAGTGCTTGGTGTGATGTGTGTGATTCAAGTGAAAGAGCTTGGTGGAAACAATCACACAGAAGATTGCACAAGAGATTTATCCTGTTCGGCCCTTCCTACATGGAAGTCCTACATCCAGTCCTCAAGCCAACCACTTGAGTTTTCACTCACTAAACTGCCAAAAGGATTTGGCCTTCTCTCACCCTTGAGAGGTAATTACAACACCCACTTGCTCCACAACAAGTCTTCCCTAAACAGGAGTAAAACACAATTGCCTTATACCAAAGGCCTTCCCTTCACAAGAGGGGTAAAGCAGAAAAACTTCTGCAGAATAACAGACAAAGAAACCTTGTGTGTTTGCCTCAAAGATGAGCACAAACACACACTTTCCAGCAGGATTGATGAAGAGAAGTGAAGTCTGAATCCTAGCTGAAGCTACTTGGGTGGACTTCAAACGAAGGAGCAATTACAATTGCCACCCAACAGACAGATCTTCAGAACAGAAATTCCTGAGATGAGCTCTCACACAGAGGCTGAACAGGAAGACTTAGAGAGCTTGCAAGATGAGCTTTTCAGAGAGATAGCTTGAAGGAATTTCTCTTTTTGTGCACACTTCGAAATTGTTGTGTATCATGAGCTCTTCTCCATCTCTTTATAATCTTCAAAAGAACTAGCCGTTGAGGAAGATAGCCGTTGGAGTAAGATGGTTGTTGCATACTATCCGTTTGAGGAGAGTTTGGGGATCCTTTGGATCTTGGGACTTATATCCATAGAGTCTTGAATCTTTGCCTCTTTCCAAAGTCCTTTTTGGAAGCAGGAGCCGTTGTCACAGCTAGAAGATAAGCTCTTTGAGACTTGAGCTGAGCAACTCATGCTAAAACATGCGTTCTAATAAATGCCTGTTTGAAAGGACAAGACAAAGACAAAAGCAAATCCATACCTTTGCGGTAGGTGAGTCAGTGAAGTACAACACATAGTATGGAACCTAGTATTCTTAGTCCTTTCGGAAATAAGAAGACAAAAGTTGAGGTATGGGTCTGTCAGTGGTAGGTGAGATGGTCAGATACCATGCGTCTGTTTTTTTTTTTTACATAAATGCTTGAGTGTTTTTAGAAAGAATAGATTGAGGCAACAGACATCAAAACCAGAAGTATTTTCAGAGAAATATTTTTTACAGGAATGTAAATGTGAATGAACTGAATTTGTTGTCAAAAAATATATTAAAATAATAGTCTTGTACGATCTTAGGAGTATATGATAAGCAACAAGAAATATGTCATAGATTTTATATTTTTCAAACAGGAATGACAATTTAGAACTGACAAAGGTACTATAGCTGATAGTGTAGTCGAATTCAGTAGAACATGTAATTCAACTCAGAAAGTGAACATGATTCGATTTAGAAAGAATACTGTAATTCGACTCAAGAAGGAAATCGTTAGACGAATGAGGTGTAAAGTTATGAGTCGAATACAGTGTAAAAACGTTCGACTGTATGAATTGAGGTCATGAGTCGAATACAGTACAAAGACGTTCGACTGTATGAGTCGAAGTCATGAGTCGAATACAGTACAAGACGTTCGACTGTATGAGTCAAAGTCATGAATCGAATACGTACAAAGACGTTCGACTGTATGAGTCGAAGTCATGAGTCGAATACAGTACAAAGACGTTCGACTGTATGAGTCGAAGTCATGAATCGAATACAGTATAAAGTTGTATACTTAGAAAAGCTTTGGTCTTTCAGAATATTGAAGCTGTCTAGAAATTTTTGTAGTATATCTATATTTTTTGAAATAATATATATATAACTGAGAATTTATCATGGTAGACGCAAAATATTCATTTAAAGATTTGTCTTATGAAAATACTTAATTTCCTGAAGTCTTGGAGGAAGTTGCTTCAACATGCATGTCCCCCCCCCCCCCCCCCCACTTTCTGTGCAGGTTCCCCCACCCCCCCTCCTTGTGCAAGCCCCCCCCCCCTACTCCCTGCGCAGGTCCCCCCCCCCCCCCCCCCCCCCCCCCGACAGACACCCCCCTCCCCCCGCAGGAACCCCCTTCCTGCCCTCTGCCGAGCCTCCCCTCCCTGCGCAACGCCCCCCCGATACCCCTCTTGTTTTCTCAACCAAACACATCAATATAAATTTTAAAACTTTTAATATTTTTAGCAACATATATCGTCAAATTTTTATAATTTTAATTTTAAGTTAAAATTAGACACAACATAATTTTTTAGGTAAAATAATTTTCTTTAAAAAAGTGTTCCCAAACACTGCATTAAGCTCAATATCCATACCTAGCCAGCACGCCGAATGAAAATGGTGTTGCTAAGAGAAAGAATTGAACCATTATGGATATGGTCATAAATATGACAAGCAACTCATCACTTCCATTATTCTTGTGAAGTGAAGTCGTGAAAGCATTCATTCATATTTTTAATAGGGTGTCTTTTAAAGTTGTCCAGAAGACACAATATGAATTATGATTAGGTAAGAAATCTAGTTTAGTAACTTACATGGGGGGTGTTAAGCAGAGACCAGACTTTATAATCCACATGAAAGGAAGCTTGATCCAAGGATAGTTAGTGCCTACTTCTTAGGCTACCCTAAAAGGTCATGAGGTTTCAAGTTCTATGTCCTACACATACAACCAAATAGTGGAAACTAACATAGATAGATTCATAGAAATTGACTCAAATAGTGAGAACTCAAATCTTCAAAATGTTCATTTTAAAGAACTTTTGTTGGATGAGACCAACTATTCCACATATAAATCTTGTGGATTATGGCCTAGTTGGTCGAGTCCCACATACAATAGTTAGAACTATTCCAGATGAACCTAATGGTGTAGTTGAATGCATACCTGAGGAAAATATAGATCTTTTTGGAGAACATGTTCATGAAGTATCTAAATAAGTTCTTGTTCCCTTCTCAAGAAGTTCTTCAAAAGGAGGGATGATCAAGTAGGAGGGTTCACAAAATACCTATAAGGTATGATGATTATCATGCATATCTACAAGTGGATTTGAATTTGGAGGATCTCACATTATTTTCACATGCTATAAATAATGAGGATTCTGATAAATGAGTGGTGCCATCAAGGATGAGTTGATTTCTATGAAGGCTTGCAAAGTTTGGGACTTAATGGAATTGCTAAATAAAAGGTGTCAAATTAGTAAGGTGTAATGGGTCTATAACACCAAGAGAGACTCCAATGGTAATATAGAGAGATATAAGGCGAGACTTGTAACAAACGGATTTACTCAATTAGAGGGCATTGACTAAAGGAAACTTATTCTCCAATTTTAGAAAAGATTCTTTCAAATTTCTTATGATAGTAGTGGTTCATTTTGATTTAGAGATTCACAAAATGGATTTTAAAACAGCCTTCCTCAATGAAAATCTTGAGGAACAAGTGTATATGGATCAACTAGAAGGTTTGTGAAAAAGGATAAAGAACATCTCGTATGCAAGACTTACCAAACCTATCTATGGACTTAAACAAGCTTCCCATCAATGCTACCTCAAATTCAATGAGGTAATTTTGACCTATGGATTCACGGAAAATGTATTTGTTACATATATATAACATAAAGTCAGTGGGAGCAATTCATATTTTTATTTTGTATGTTGATGATATTTTGCTTGCTGGTAATGATCTTGTATTACTCTATGAAACTAAAGACTTTATAAGTCAAACTTTTGGGATGAAAGATATGAGAGAAGCTTCCTACATATGTTTTAGACATTGAGATTCATCAAGATAGGTTTAAGGGAAAACTAGAACTATCTCAAAGAGCCTATATCTTACAAGTACTAAAAAGATTTTATATGAATAGTTGCAAGGCTGGAGTAGCTCTAATCTTACACGGTGAACAACTCAATAGTTTGCAATCATTAAAAAATGAGATTAAGAGGAATGCTATGAAGGATATTCCAAATATTTCAATGGTTGGAAGCTTGATATACACACAAAGATGTACACAGTTGGATATTACTTTTGTTGTAGGATTGCTTGGTAGATATCAAGCAAAACCTAGCTTAGAGTATTGGAAGGCAGCCAAAAAGGTCTTAAGGTATTTGCAAAGAATAAAGGACTACATACTTACTTACAGGCAGTCAAGCATAGAGGTGATTGGATACTTTGGTTCAGACTATGTTTGGATGTGAGGATAAATGCAGGTCCACTTTAGGATACATCTTTCTACTTGCTGGAGGAGCTTTATCATGAATGAGTGTTAAACCAGAAATCACTTCAACATCAACTATGCAAGTAGAGTATATTGCATGTCCTGAGGCCACATCACATATAATATGACTCAAAACTTTTATTGTAGACCTCAAGATTGTGGACTCGATGTTGACGCCAATATAGATCTTCTGTGATAATAGTGCAGTAGTTCAATTTACCAAATACAAAAAGATATCTAAAAGGTCGAAACACATGGACATCAAATGTTTTGTTATTAAATAGAGGATTGATATAATCCTAGTAATAGTTGATGTCATAAAAATAGATGCTATGGTTCCAGACCCTCTCACCAAGGGACTAGTACCTGATTGGTTTAGATGTTTGCATTTACATCTTTTCTTATTATGAATTGGTGGTATTCTTTGTGAACAATAAGGTTAGATCTATTGGAGATAGATATAAGGATTTTTATCTATCAATTAGCACATAAAGTCTTAACTTTAGAGAAGATAGTGAGAGTGTAATTATAAATTGTTGGATTATGGGGTCCAGCAACTCCCTTAGGGGTTTTCTATTACTACATATTGGTCCGAGATCAAGTGTGTGTAGTGGCATCGGTGCTTGACAGTCTTGCCCGCCGCAGGGACTAACCACCTTGTGCGAAGACCCTCAATCCGACCACAACGTTGACGTGGGTTTTGCACTGCTATAAAGGAAATACGGTCCGTCTTTACTATCAGCTCGAGCTTTTGGTGCAGCGGTTGATGCTTAATCCAGCAAGTGATATCAGAGCGAGGTTGCGAGTTCGAATCCTTCGGGTGTCGCTGGGAGGGAGTTTGTTGGATTATGGCCAACAACTCCCTTAAGGATTCGTTGTTACTACATGCTAGTCTGGGATCAGATGTGTGTAGTGGCATCGATGCTTGACAGCCCAGCCCACCGCAGAGACTAATCTCCTTGTGCGAAGCCCATCAAGCCGACCACAATGTTGATGTGGGGTTCTGCGTTGCCATAAAAAAAAAATATGGTCCGTCTTCATTATCAACTCAAACTTTTGGTACAACGATGAGATTTGATCCAACATAAATAGAACCACTCCATTATTAGAGAGTGGAACTATTGTAGTTGTTGGCATTAGAATATTTAAGGTTAAATAAGATTTTAAGAGAGAATGAATCCCTTCCATGTTCAAATGCCTTCATATAGTTTCGAAAGAAAATCTACTCAACCCCACTATATTAGTTACTTCAATTCTATGGGCCAAGTGGAAGATTGGTAAAGTTTCATTTGTTATTTTTAATCTTCCCATTAAGTGGCTCAATAGATTATTAAACTATTAATATCTAGTGGGAGTTGAAAGAATAAAGAATACAAGCTCTCTCTTAAAAGTGGGTAACATTTAACCATATATATGGTATCTCCTCTTTGATGAGTGAGCGGAGTCAGTTATATATCCATTGAACGGCCACGGCCCCTCTCTTGTCCATAAAAAGTGGTGTGGTTCCCATCTCCTGACAACGTGAAATTCTAACAGCATAAGGAGAGAGGAGAAAAAAAGAAGAAGAAATATTTGAGTTACATTTCTCTCTCTTATCTTCTTGTTGCCCTCTATACAGGTCTTCCGCCGCTCATCCATTTTCGTATCAAGGGGCTTCATCCGACTACGAGGAGGGAGTCTCACGCGGTCTAATAGTCTATCATCTTTGGTGATAGCACTCTGTAAATCTCCGATCCTATGGTGTCACATCCCACCTTGTTTGAATATTATAAGTTTGTCAAAAAGAACAAGCCCCTGTACCTGCAAGTTGTATATACGGACTACAGCAGTAGACAGAGATGATAGTTCTTAAGAATCATACAGTCATCTAGAGCTCTAGTATGCCATGGAGACCAAGAGATGGGCAACAAGATCAGATTAGCCACACTTGAACAGTTGTTGTTCCCCATGTTAAGGCCTCTTCTTCCCTCTTGAACTGTACAAACACATCACACATATGGGTTCAGCATCTGGCACTTGTCAGCTAGCGACGAGAAACGTATATTTATGCACCTTGTTAATGTCGCAAAAGGTACACAGTGAAGTACATCATTTCCAGCGCTCGGACAAAAATCAAGTGTCTTCCGGCTCTGAACCATCTTCTGAGACTTTCTTCGGAATCCTCATCTCTAGAAAGGCATCCTCTTCAATGTGTGCCACTGTCTTCCTCAAGTTTGCATCCTCCGGCAACTCCAGGCGTCTCACATAACCATACTCCCACCAGTGCTCGGTCCTCCAGTCTTTCCGGTTGGATTCTCGTCCCCTCCATTGCCCACTGATCTCGATCACCCTTCCGTTCTCCAGAGATATGACCAGATCGTTCTTTACAATCCCTGTGCATGAACATATATACACCAAGTTTTGGAGAACTACACGAGTACCCAGTTCTTTAAACGCTCAAGGTTCAACGCCAAAAAGTTCTACAAGTGATCATGTTAGACATTTGCAATAATCTTAACATGGTATCTTTCCTCCCTCTCTCTCTCTCCCCGTGCGTGTGGAGAACTCTAGATAAAGAAGTACAGGGAACAATCAGATGATCAATCCACATCAGGGACAAGTGCCACCCACCTGATAAGAAAGCCTCTCTATGTTGTAACCCCCACAACTCACAGAAAAATATAATTTTATAACCAGAACCAACTACTTATTCATGTTTCATTAGTGCGTTTAAGAGAAACATCAGGAATCTGGAGGCAAAAACAAACATGGGAGAGAGAAATCCAAATAATCCCAGCAAGACAGCAACAGCATCTGCCCTCCACAACAACATGTGATGCTGCTGCAAGAGGAGAGGGGGAGAAACTGGTGAAACTAGAACTTTACCTGGCAGCTCCGCCCTGAACACATACTCCGCATCCGTCTCCGCCCAATCCACCTTGCTCTTTACGGCCTCCCTGAGCCCCGCCAGCAGCACCTCCGACTCGAAATCCCACAGCGGGAAGGCATCGGCAGGATCGAAGAACTTACCGAACAGCATCGGGCTGAACAGCGATCCCTCCCCGAACACCGCGCGGACGACCTCGCCGCCCCGGGCGAAGAAGCCGCTGAACACGTCCTCCCTCAGCGACATGCACCACTTCCGAGCGCTGTGGTCACCGGGGCGGACCTCCACGGCCTGCCTGGAGCGCGGGGAGGGCGCCATGGCCGGGCGCGAAACAGCGAGGCGAGGCTCCCCTGCCGCAACGCTTTATAGGCAGGCGCGGGGCCCTGCCTTTCGCGAAAGCAGAGGACAGATGCCCTTTGAATTGGATTGGAGGAATCTTTTGCTTTTCCTCTGGACCATTCCCACGGGGTGGACGGTCTCGTGCCACCGCCATGGACGTGGCCCGGCGAGGTCTGCCTGCCCCGCAGGTGGTCATGTCCACAGCCGGAGATGAGATCTGCCATGATATCCGATTCCCCTGCACTGCAGCAGTGCAGTCGTTTGGAGGGACCCCCGAGCCATGTTATGCGGGGAAAGCTATGGAGGCAACTGCAGCTACTGTGCCACTCTGGTGGGGGCTGCCATGGCCGCCCGCTGGTGAGATCATAGTGGGAGACGTCCCTGTTCGACCTGACAGTCTCAGAGAAAGCATATGCTAGATGGGTGCCCGCAGGAGCGTCCAGCTCTGGTTTCCAGTGCTCTTCCTTTTTATCGTTCATATATATATATATATATTATATATATTATATTATATTTTATTTTATTTTCCGTGAAGCCAACAGGGGGATTATAGGCAGAAAGTGTTCGCCATGACGTCCTCATCAGAAACTAAATCAGAGATAAATAAGTGACTTGAAATTACTATAAACCAACAAGACATTTTTTGTGAAAATGACAACATAAAAGCAATTAAAACTAATATGCACCACAAAACATCGCAAGAATTGAGCATTTGACTTTGCCTTCGTATCTTCCCTTTTCTCCTTTCCCTGTAGAGGAATAAATGCCCATAAGATTATTGTACCCTTTGGCCTTTGCCCGTGGATATTTGTTTCCGGGAAAAAAAAATTATATACTCCTAAAATCATGTACTCTCAAAATCTGACTATTAAATTGTATACATCTCAAGTTGTAAAAAAAAATCATTAGTTACATCCTTGTGATTAGTTTGTCATTAGAATCGAAAAAATATTCTACCAATAGATGGACAAAATCCTAAAAAATCGAGGCAAACGCATGAAAATACTTCAACTTCTTAAAGGAAGTGAAAAGGTTGATGACAACAGTCACTAGCTACCTTCGACGACCTCCATCCAACTCTACGAAGGCCATCAATAGGGGCACAAAGCTCTATTGGTCTGGGTGGGGACAACGAAGCACCTCATGGAATAAGCTCCTCACGGCGGTCTACATGGGAAGGATGGCATATTTTCATGCGTTTTCACGATGTGTGTGTGTCATGAAGACACCGGGGTAGAGACAGTCACAAGTGGGAAGAGAGAAAATAGCTTAGACCTTCTTCTCTCTCCCGTTGTCAGCAAATGAAGCAGCATGGCTCTAGCAGAGCATCAGCAGGTGCCACCGCTCATGACGACAATCCTCAAACATTGTCTTATCATGAGATCCGCCACGCTAGTGACCCTACCCCTTATCTACTTCAACTACGTCTTCCTCCCAAAACACCTAGTGTAACAAGTCTTCTTCTACAAGCTCCCCTACTCTTAATCCCTTTTCTTTAATGACCACCCCCAACACCTCAAGCTCTCCCTCTCCCTCGCCCTCCCTGAGTTCCCCCTGGCCAAGAGCCTCATCTTACCACCCCACTGCACTAGTCCTGAGGTTCACTACAGTGACGATGATATTGTGGGGTTGTCCTCAGCAGCTCCTTTGAGGAGGATCGAGTATGGCACTAGGGGTCACCATGCGGGTATGACACTAGTCATTATCATCCAGCTTGTCGTCACCGACGGCTCCACGTCTACATAAGTCCTCAAGACATGGACCACTATGTGCCGACTTGGAAGGAATGGGCCAGGTGTTTGATGTAAGATGCATCAGGGGGCCACCATCCTAGAACCAGATGGTCATCTGTGATCTAATGGACTAGGAGAGGACCTTCCAGGTGTAACAATCTAAATTTTTAAATCATAAATAAATAGAACAAATAGGAGGAAATCAATTTTTTACAAAAAATTATGTAAGGATTTAATATCAGATTTAAAGATAAATAAGCCAACAATGAAAAACTTTATTATCATATGTGCAAAATTGATGTGGAATGATAATTGGGAATCAAATAATGAAATACAATGATGGGTAAAGAAATTGGACCAATTAGAACATGAAAGGGCTAGTGGAACCCTAAATAATACTTTAGACAACCCATTATCACATGTGTAAAACCAACTCAAAATAATATGAAATTTTAGAATAGAAAATTAAATAATGAGATGCAAATAATAGTTCAGAAATTAGAATAAAAAAATATGTTTGGGTTAGCAAAACCCTGACGTAAGACGATAAAATTTGATAATCTTGAAAAATCATTATCACATATGAAAAATTGCAACGAAGTCAAACAAAATTTCATGTGTAAATTAAACATTGTATTATAAAAATTAATAAAGAAACTTGGGCCAAGCAATGTACCTTGGGTCAAAAATAAATAAAATCGATAGAAAATACCCAGAAATTTACAACATACAAAATGAGTTTAGTTAATGAACTAATTAGGGCTAACTACATATTACTTGAGCTTCTAAAATGGCCCAAATTCATGTCCCATCATGGGAGGAAACTTTCCTCATCTTCCCCAACCCTAATTAGGTTAGAAATCTCAGAAAAACTTGGAAACTAAGTTGGAAATTTGTAACCCCAATTTGAGTCACAATATGACTCTTAATACAACCCCACCTATATATATATCAGCCATAAACCCTTTGGGGATGAATTAGGATTGTGTTGGGGTCGTGAGGAGGTGCTCTTGAACGGCTAGAGAGGAAGGAGGAGGTAGATCCATCCTGTTCTTCTTCCCCTTGCATTCTGCATCGACCTGAAACAACTTGAACTTGGAAGCAATCAAAGGTAGGCGATCTCGGGCTTAAACTTAATGAGGCATATATCATCTTGTTCCTCATCAAGTCTAGATTGTTTGCATGTCTTTTCTATTATTTTTATGTAGTAGATCATGAGTATTAAGCATTTTGTGACCGTCGTACATTTTTAGGATTTTTTCCTATTCACCTCATGATTCACACATCCCTAAGTTGATTTGATTCAATCTAAAGCCATAGCATTCTTCTATTTTAAGCTTTCAACAGGTTTTATGTTGAGAGTTTTGTTTAAAAACTCCTAGAACTCTAAGTTATAGCTCAAATACTTGATCTCGGTCAATTTTGTATGATTTCAAGTTCATACCCTAAATTGCGTTCAGACACATGGACGCGAATAAGGGTGACCTTATCGCGTCCTCCCAATTGGACACGACTCCGATTGAAATGCGTCACCCTATGCGAACGCGATTCACACCCAGATCTGACCGAGTTATGTTCCAACTACACATCAAACTATGTGCTACCTTACTTTTAGAGCCATAGGTAAACCGCATCCAATACCCCAGACGTAATTTAGACTTGTTTCTTGCCCTCAATTTGTGTGCTCATTTTGAGCTTAAAGTCAAAGGAAAAAGATAAACGCATCATAGAAACCTGACGTGATTTGGGTTAGAACACGTCGCTTGACCCAGACACAATTTGAACGCATTGTCATAACCTAACGCGATTTAAATCGTGACCTATTTTTCTTTCCGAGGATTAGTTTTCACTATTTAACATTGGTAAAGTGCGTCAACTGTGTATGACATGATTTAGACGTCTTCCAGAGCCTTCGTTTTGTTTGTTATTAGTGTACCTAATGGTGTTTAAGTCTTATGAGCATCTTGTTAGTGTATTTCTAGTTCAGTCTAGTGCTTTTAAAAGTAATCAACCACATGTTAAAAAGTGTTAATTACATGAATATGATTCTCATGTTCTACATAGAAGTAATTGATCAACCTCTACATTTGATTATGCTTTGTTTGTCCTTATGCTCCAGCTAAATGTTAGAATTTCATGATATAAGTTGTGCTTGTTGTGAATATATGTTATGTTTAGAGATGAGCCTACCTTATTTAAGCTTTCCTTAAATTAATACTTGCCATCTGGGGACTTTTTGAATTTGGACTTTTCTTATTTGATATGCTTTTCGAAATTTACATGATCAACCGCTATTCACACACACGATTAGGAAAGTTTCCAAGCTACGAACATACACACTTGCACGATAGGTGTAACGATCCTAATTTTTTTTAATCCCAAATAAATGGGGATAAATTAGTGGACAAGATTGAGTAAGGTCTCAATCAGGATAATTAAAGTAAAGAAGTCAATAAAAGAAGTCTTGGGATGCGTGAGAAATTCATGAAATAGGGACATTGGTACCCCCTCAGCTAGTTGCAACTCTCAAATCCTTTGACTGGTCAAGTATGACGATGTCAGTTGAAGCAGGAACTTGTATAAGATCAAGTGGATGACGAAATGGAACTTCGTATAAAATAGAACAAAACATAGTCAGTAGAATAATCAATCGACGTTTTTCATTCAGTAATCGATGTTGGTCCATAATCAATGTTTAAGGACAATCGATGTTGGTTCGTAATCGATGTTGGTTCATAATCGATGTTTAAGGACAATCTATGTTGGTCCGTAATCGATGTTTAAGTAAGTAATCGATTATTTCTATGTAATCGATGTTTATATAATCGATGTTTCTTTCAGCATCGATTATTTCTATGTAATCAATGTTTTCTTCAAGACAATCGATTTTCTGGGTATTCAACCATCGAGTATCTTGTTATATAGCATTCGATATAGCTCTTGAACACAAAACGATGAAGACCTTGTCCTCCCATCGTAATAGGACTATCTAGAGACTTAAATATGGGAAAGATTTGAATAGTTTGTGCATAGATTTGACCCTTAGGCACACCACCTGAGGAGTTGATATAAAGGCATAGCCAAGGCATGGTGGGTCTGTCATTTTCCAGATCAAGACAAGGATAAGTATGACAAGGGTATGGCCTGAAGTATGACAGATTTTATCACGCCCCGACGCCGAATATCGAAACGTGAGGCAGTTGCAAGTAAACAGGTACCGAGCGAGTACTAGACATCAAACCATTGAATAATGAATAATACGAAAGCAAATTCTTCTCATTAATAACTCTTCAAATGTCTAGTTACAACCACTAATATCAGAGCCATTCTATAGGGCCCAATTACATTGAAATAATGTAAAAGACTAACTGACACTCTAACATAGTACTAAGACACTAGGGTACTCTCGACTTCACTCCTGGCCGTTCTCGTCCTCTTGAGTGCAAGGTTCATCTCGGTCTCACCTGAGAACACAATGACAAAAATGCAGGGTGAGCGATAACGCCCAGTAGGACTTAAATCTCAATAGTCAAGCAGGCTTTAAATGATTAATGTATTAAATGGCAGAGTAACTAACGATAGAGCGAGAGAGTCAAGTAATGTGAGAGATAGCATGATACCAAGTGATAGAAATATCACAAGTTTCCAAATATAGCACAATAGAGGATGGTCATAGCACAAATAGCACAAGTATATCAATAGCACAACGAGTATAGTATAGCACTTTGATTGTCATGTAGACAACGAGAGAATATAGCACTTTGATTGTCATTTAGATAGTCGAGATAGATAGCACTCGAGTGTAATACCAAACACTCTGATCATTTAACTCTCATGGGCAAAAAGCACTTTCGGGCACAACTCCCCGGACCAGATCGGGCCCTTTATATATTGTCAGCATTGGTTATATTGTTTATCTTTAGACAATCAGTCAATGGCCAATAGAGAGTACCAAGAAATAGATGAGAGCACTAGATGAATAGACGAGATAGTAGAGTGAACGTGAATAGACGAGCGAGTAGAGTTATAGAGAACTAAGGGACGTTACCCACAACACGTGAGTAAACAAGCGATAGTAACAATTGCACAAACACGCGCACTTGGTGTTGGTAGTCAGGTGGAATTTCACTACCTTCACTAGCCATGTTAAGCACAGGTCCAGAGGTCCGGCGTGATTTAAGATAAGAGCAAATCTCTAATAGTGTTTGGATCTTATTGATCCCTAAAGGGTACCATAGGTATTAGGGTACAACCAGCTCGTCGGTCATGTGGGAATCCATGGACAGAGGAGACTTACGGAGGCCTTGAACAAGGATTCACTAGTCCGGCAGAAGGAGTATCCGACGGAGAGTTAATCCAAGTCAAGAGAAAAGTGTGTAGAGAAACAAGTGCCCGACGTTCTAGAGGAATTCTAGAACAGTGGAGCGTCGGTAACGGTATTCCCAAAACATCGCGAGAAAAGTAGACAAGTCCATTTAAAATAGGGCAATTTAACGATATGATTGACATATATAACCAGATATATTATGAGATATTTTCATGCCAAGTTAAGCCATATTGGATGGTTCAAGTGTGTGTATGTGTAAGAGAAATCAAGATAGATGGAGGTCATGTGGGTGTATTTTAATCATTCAACAAAATATGATTTATAACAACTTCATTGACTGCGTTGGTAACTGTTAACAAGGGTATTGGGACTGTAGAAAGTCAGAACATCACAATTTATGGGTTTTCATGCAAAAACCTGAGGTCGCGACGTACCACCCTGGTAAGGGTCGCGACAGGGTAAGAGTAGAACGCGACAGCGTCATGCAGGAACGCAACAGAGCGGTCAGAGCAGGGAGTCAGAACACGACAGGGTTTACACAGAACGCGATGGGTCGGGCAGTGCAGGTTGTCAGAACTCGACGCCAGCACCTGTCACGTTCAGAACGTGACGGGTTCCTATCGTGATCCACCTAAGAACGCGGCCTATCGGGCCGTTGCGTTCTTAGGCCCTGCGCCTGAGTCCGGGTGGAAAAGGATAGGTCTTGGATTGCGGTCCAAACCTTCCTTGTTTTGACATAGGGTTGTTCAAAAATTAGAACAAATAGTACAGATGATGAAAATTCATGAAAAAAAATTTAAACGACTCTAGACAGACAATGTTGGATCGAAATGGCACTAGAGTTGTCCTAGAGGGGGGGTGATAGGACTTCTTGGCTTTTAAAATTTTCTCTGAAGTTACACAGCACTAAATAAATTCGTTAGTACTTAGTGTGGTGTGTGATTCAAGTGTAATCTAGGCGGAAACAATCACACAATAGACAAAGGGATTTATCCTGGTTTGGCCCTTCCCACATGGAAGTCCTACGTCCAGTCCTCAAACCAACAACTTGAGATTTCCACTAACTGCTAATGAATGGCCTTCTCTCACCCTTGAGAGGAAATACAATTCCACTTGCTCCAAAGCAAGTCTTCCCTAAATAGGGGAACAAGACAGCCTTAGACAAGGCCTTCCCTACACAAGAGGGGAAAAACAGGAACAACCTCTTGCAGAGATTACACAGAAGAAAGGATGAATAGACTCTTGTATGTTTGCTTCAAGATTGAGCAAAAATACCTTACTTCAAAAAGGCTAACAGATCAGAGACGCAACTCAAATCCTTTCTGAAAAAGCAGGGTGGACTTTAAAAACAAATGCAATTACAATTGCCACTAGACACAAGACTTCTGTGAAACTGAGAGCTTTGAGAATTTTGCTAAAAGGGAAGCTCTCCAACTTGTGGCTTGGCAAAGGCTTGCAAGATTTATGGCTTGAGAAAAATTCGAAGTGTTGAGCTCACTGAGTTGAGATCACTTCTTCTTTTTGTTTTTCCTCTGTCGATATCCCTTTCTTGATATCTCAGTACCTCTTCTCCTTTCAAACTTCGGCTTCTTTTATAGTCTTCAGAAGAATGTAGCCGTTTGAAAATGGCCGTTGGAAATCTGGCCGTTTGAGAAGAGATCTAGGATCCTTTGGATTTTGCTACATTTGTTATCCATGGGTCCTTCTGCTTCTTTTCTTCTTTCCAATGTCTTCAGATGAGAGTTGTAGCTTCACAGCTAGAAGGTTGGCTTCTCATTAAGTGGACTGTGAAAGCTCCTTGCTAAAAACATGATTCAATAAATGTCTGCAGTAAGGACAAGACAAAAAGAAAGAGAGCACCTCCATATTTTTGAGGTAGGTGAGTCAGAGAAGATAAGAAAAGCATGGAAACCTCGTATAGGCATCCTTTCATACTAGTAAATAAAAGACAGATAGTTGTGCTAGAAGGTGAGGTGAGGATCTGACAGTGGTAGGTGAGTTCCTGTCAGATGCCCATGCGTATGACAAGCATTACATGCAACATATCTTCAGTATGAGGAAAATCCAGCTGCTGTCATAAGCAATATATCAATTTGAATAAGAATCACAGATGTAAACATAAACAAATTTAGATGAATACTTTAAGTATAATATGTTTCATTTTGTCAGAAAATAATGATAATCTGATGGATTAATTTAAGGTATTTGATTAATGAATATTGAATCAACAAAGATATGCAATCAAGGTTTTAGAAGTTTGTTAAACTGATATCTTTAAAGATCAAGAATACATACAGAACTGACAGTGAAGTCGGAAAGAAGAGATTACAATCCGGCTCTAGGAGTCGATACAGAAATAGATTGATTCGTCTTCATCAGAAGATACCTTGGGATTATGTTATTCGACTTTGAAGTTTGGACAGAGTTGCATTAGAAACCATAATTCGACTTTAGGAGTCGAATATAAGAGAATTCGACTTCCTTAGATTTAAGTAGATTCAGAACCAACAATTCGACTTTAGAAGTCGGATACATAAGAGTTAGATATATGAACCATTCGACTGTCAGAGTCGAAGTTGGCAGTCGGATTAGTAGTAGTGGTCTGGACTTAGAAATTTTGACTTTAGAAGTCATACTGAAGAGTTAGATTTGAACCATTCGACTGTAGAGTTGAAGTTGGCAGTCGGATTATGTAGTAGTGGTCTGGACTTAGAAATTTCGACTTTAGAAGTCGATACTGAAGAGTTAGATTTATGATCCATTCGACTGTAGGAGTCGGAGTTGGCAGTCGAATAGAGTAGACTGTGGACTTAGAAAATTTTCTGAGATAGAGTTTGTCCAAGACTCTTCGAACTTTCTTTCTGTGATATATCTTTAAATAATAGGGAATATAACTCTAGATTGTAGAAAGTCTTTTAAAGGTTTTTATCATAGCAAAATCATGATATTATATTAATTTAAAATCTTAGATTTTCTTAGGGGTAGTTGCTCAACAATTCTCCCCCTTTTTGTTAATGACAAAAACTTTTAAAAACAAACAGAAGGAACAAATAATACATTTAAAAGAAAATGTAGAGCATTTTTTCTTTCTTTCTGCTTTTCTCCCCCTTTGTGACGTTAACAAAAAACAAAATACACAAAAAAAGAATTACACATACATTAGAGCATACAAATGAGAAATGAAAGGCTATTGTATTTAGAAATGAAGGAGAGGCTTAGTTACAGAATACATAAACATATGATTTAAGATTTTGACAGGGAACTAGGTAAATACAAAGACCTGGGGACCTGGTCTAGGTAAGGTTGGATAAGAACCCATAGCTTTTCTCATTGCCAGGGAAGAAGTTCTCAAATAGACTACAATCAATGTTATAAGAGGGACCAATGGAGGGCAATTTCCTATAGGACTTGAGGTGGCGCTTATGGAACCAGTGAAGCTTGGTGCGATAATGGGTCTACGCAAGGAGAATTTGAGGGGAACAATTTCCTAGAGGCTGCAAGATGAGGAACTCATGCACTTTAATATTCCAGTGCAAGCCTTGGGAGTAAGCTACTTCCTTAGCTTGATAGTAGATCAGGTACCTTTGCTTCCACTTATGAGCAATTGTCTTCCAAAGGTCATCATAACCTTTGCTCAGGTACTGATAGACTGAAAGCTTTAGCTTCTCACAATCTGAATGATCCTTAGGATAGGCTGCTGCCCACGATCTTCTGTTAACCTTTCAGATTTAGCAAAACAAGCTGGAAATCTACCATGTGCTGAGAATTCTTTGGGGCTTGCATAATGGCAAATCTTTGAAGAGACAATCGAAGCTTGTACTTAATTCTGAATCTGGTAGCTAGCCGAATGTGCCTATTGAAGACTGCTTGAGCAAATTCTTTTCTAGCAGAAATGGCACCAACTATGGAGGATACAAGCTAGATGGTAGACCAACTGTCATGGAGGGAGTGATTTGCCTTTGACCTCTGATGAGCATTTCCCATTGGCCTCTAGAAATAGCAAGCAGTCCCAACTGAAATCTTGCAAAATTGAAGTTTCTCATCCTTGTGAACTTGTCCTGAAGATTTCTAATGAGAGTTCCAAACAAGTCAAAGAACCTTAGATTCAGGTGGAGAGGAACATCCAAAATTGGTTCCTAGAGAGAGTTCCTAGTACTTGGTGGCTTCTTCAGGATAGAGATCAAGAAATGTTTTGGAAGTGAGGCTGTGGCATTTTTGGGGAAAAGCTGGAGGTCAGCCAGCACTACTTGAGTAGAATGAATAAGAGTAAAGCCAGTCTTTAAATGTGAAACCTAACATTTCATGAACTTCAAGGAATACTTTAATGGATAAAAATTCCTTGAACAAGTCTATGATGTTCAGAGTGGTGAATGAAGGCATACCATAAGGGAGGTAGTAGCTGGGAAGGATTATCTTTTAACATCCTTTGCCACTAGAGGAAAGTTGAATGCTAGGGAGGATTTTAGAGATAGTGAGGGTGGATCTGCGTGCTACTGATTGGGAGGCAGTGGGAAGACATGAAAAGAAACTGGGAGGTCTATTGTGGAAGGAAGGAATATTTACTGGAGGTTTCTGAACTCTATATTTCATTGGATAAATTTTCAAATTTACATTGTCGAAAGCAATAGGCGAATCCTCTGGAATAGATGAAGAGGGAGGAGGATCAGATGAAGTGGAGAGTTGAGGTTGTTCATGAATGGAAGGAGTGGGAGCAATGGGTGCAATAGGAGTGGATGAGGATATAGGGGGATGTTCTGGTTCAGGAGGAGGAACAACAGTGGAGATTTGATCAGAGGAGGAGGCATAGGATGAGAGGAGAAGAGGTGGATATAGGTTTACCATTTTGTGCGAAGTCTTCTCCTAACCTTCCTCTTGAAGGTCTTGACTATTGACTTGGAAGCATCCCCTAAAGACTCTAAGGGCCTCTTAAGCCTAGACTCCTGCTGGGATTGCTACTGCTGCTGCTGCTCAAGATCCTCTACTGCTGCTGGAGGCTCCTCTATCACTGATTGCTCAACCAATTGCTGAACTTCTATAATAGCTAGTTGGAGAGAAGCATCTTGATATTCTTGCTCTTGTTCCTTATGCTGCTCAGGCTCCTTCTCCTCTCCTTTTCTTGTTGCTGCTGCTCTGCTGCTGCACTGAAGTTCTTCCTATTGCTCAGGCTCTTGATCTACTTGATCACACTTTTGAGCAGGGGCTTCATGGTGTTGCTGTTCT
This sequence comes from Colocasia esculenta, assembly GCA_014218235.1. Taxonomy (NCBI): domain Eukaryota; kingdom Viridiplantae; phylum Streptophyta; class Magnoliopsida; order Alismatales; family Araceae; genus Colocasia; species Colocasia esculenta. Next base: position 123,179,015 of record CM024758.1, on the reverse strand, counting down.
TCTTGTTGAGATGATGGAGGACCAGAAGGCTGATAAGTGCCCTGTTGGCACACTAACTGAAGTAAGAGGTCCTTCATTTGCTTGACCTCATCGGCCAAACCATCAAATTTTGCATCTACAAATTCTACTTGCATATGTAAAATTGACAAGCTTTCTTGCTGCTTGTTCAGTAAATCCAGAATGGTGGACAAACTGTTGCTACTCTCCCCCTGAGACCTTGACCGGGTCTCAAACTGAGAAGGGGATTAATGATGCTGCATTTCTTCAAACTCTTGCTCAATAGAGTAGATCTAGGGATATCTTCTTGTTCTTGTGCTACTTCTTTTTCCTCTCAATTCTCTTAGCACTTCATTGATGGTTTCTTCATGTGCATCCTATTCTGGAGGAAAGACATGAACTTGTCTTGGCTCTTAAGCACTTGAGAACCTTGTTACTCTTCAACTTGAACATCTGCTTCTATTCTTCTTCTTCTTGTCGACTGACTGGTACTGATGATGAATCCAATGTTTCATCAGAAAACACTTCATGGGAGCATTCTGGTATAGTATCCTTCATCCAAAAATTTGACTTCTGTTGGCTAAAATGTAATGGCTTCTCCTCAGGTGGATAGGCCATTTTCTCTTTGACTCCAACAGAAATTTCTCTACTCAAATCCACTGAGAACTTTTGAAAATCAAGGTAAGTAAGGGTCCATAAGGAAGGGACTCCTGCAGATCTTTTGAGGCTATCATCTTCTCTAGAATGACTGCTGGCAAATTGACTTTATGCCTCTGAATGGCCCAAAACAACAAATTACCATCCCTGGCGGTTATGGAGGAATGGGTCCCTGCCCTTGGAGTAATAATGTTTGAAATAACTGAATGGATAAGTCTCTTTTCTGCTGACAGTTCATTGACCAGAAGACCTTTCTTGCTGACAGTTGCCAAGCTGCCTATGATGCCCATTTTCTGCTTGTTCAAAGGCACTACCTCACTAAGCTTGTGCCCGGAGTTGGGACAATCTAATAGTTCTATGAACAGCTCTTCAGAAATAGTGATCTTGGTGCTCTTTACATACCCAATGACTGAGTTTGCAAAGGAGACTTGAAGAGAAACATAGAACGCCTTGAGGGCATTATCAACTGTGGGCTCAGAAATCTGACGAAGTCTAGTCCAACCCATAGCATCTAGGGTTTCTTCTACCCACGACAGGCTACCATGCAACTGGGAGAAATCTACAACTTTCCCTGGACATATAGAGAACTTAGCAGAGGCTAAGTGATGGAGTTGCTCAGGAGTCAACTGGGTTTCTTCCAGAGCCCTAGATGATGCCATCTAGACAAAAAGCAAGGGAGAAGACTCAGGGAACTATCAAAGGAGAAAGAGAAATGCAGTGTAGAGTTCACAGAGCCTATATTTCTTCAGAGAGAATGAGGGACTTCGAGATGCTCTGATGACGGTGGCCGGAGAAGATGAACAGTGTAGGCGCGAAGAGGAGGAAGAAGACAAGAAAGTTGAAGAGAGAGTTTGAAAGAATGCTTTCAGACACGAAAAGGTATGTCTAAATAGGGAGAGTGAAAAAGTACTGATCAGTGATCAAGGGGTGACGGTCTGATTGATTGATTGAACCGTTGAATAGCAAATGAATTCATTTAATTTTAATTATTATGGAAATTAATAAGCACCTTTTCAGATTTCAGCTCTGGAAGTCGGATTGTGACTCCGACTTTACAAGTCGAATGCACACAATATACATGAGTTGGATTGTGTCTCCGACTTCACAAGTCGAAGTTTTAGACTTGGAGAAAAATTTTCACGGAAAAAGACAAATTTTTTTTCATAACATATAATTTTATCATGAGTTTATCATAGCTATCTAATCAGGATTGCACATACTATTTCTCTTCTAATAGATATATCTATCTTCAGAAAGAGGTTTGGTAAAAATATCAGCAAGTTGATTTTTTGTAAAACAAATCAAGTAAAATATCACCATTACTTACATGGTTCCTGATGACGTGATGTCTAACCTCAATGTGCTTTGTTCTTGAGTGTGGGATATGATTTTTGGTTAAATTTATTGCGCTTGTATTGTCACATAGCATTGGTATTTCTTGAAGTATGTGACCATAGTCTTCCAATTGATGTTTGATCCACAGCAGTTGAGTGCAGCAGCTTCCAACTGCAATGTGTTCAGCTTCTGTTGTGGATAATGCCACAGAATTCTGCTTTCTGGAAGACCAAGAGATTAAGCATCCTGCAAGAATTTGACAAGTACCACTGGTGCTTTTTCTATCTATTTTACCTCCAGCATAGTCCATCACTATATCTAATTAACTTGAAATCTAAACATCTGGATACCATAATCCTAATTACTTGTATTTATAAGATATCTAAAATTCTTTTAACTGCATGAATGAGGATTCTTTTGGATCAGCTTGAAATCTTGCACACAAACATACACTGAACATTATATCTGGTCTGCTGGCAGTAAGATAGAGTAATGATCCTATCATGCCTCTATAGACCTTTTGATCTACTTTCTTATCAGGGATCACTGTCTAACTTAATGCCTGAGCTCATAGGTGTTCCTAACATCTTACACTTGTCAAAATCATATTTAGAGAGTAAATCTGAAATGTATTTGGTTTGACAAATGTGAGTACCTTCCTTGGTCTGCTTAATTTGCAATCCAAGAAAATTATTAAGCTCACCCATCATGCTCATTTCAAACTCACTTTGCATAAGATTTTCAAAGAATTGGCAAAGTAATTCATTTGTAGAGCCAATATAATATCATCAACATATATTTGTACTATTAAGATTCCATCTAAAAATTTCTTAATAAATAGTGTGTTATCTACTTTACCTCTTATGAATCATGTGATATAAGATAAGCACTTAATCTTTCATACCAGCTCTTGGAGCTTGTTTCAGACCATATAGTGCTTTCTTTAACGGAAAATATGATTTGGATATTTAGTATCTTCAAAGCCTGGTGGTTGCTCAACATATACTTCTTCTTTTATGAAACCATTCAGAAAAGTACTTTTAACATCTATTTGAAATAAGTTAATATTGAGAGAACATGCATATGCTAATAAATTCTGATTGCCTCTAATCTAGCTACTGGGGCATAAGTTTCATCAAATCTATTCCTTCCTCTTGGGAATACCCTTGAGCTACAAGCCTAGCCTTGTTCCTGGTGATTACTCTTGATTCATCCATTTTATTTCTGAAAACTCATCTGGTTCCAATAACTGGATGGTCAAAAGTCGGGAAACAAGAGTCCAAACCTAGCTGCGTTGAACTAATTCAGTCCTTTTGTATAGAAAGGATCCAAGATTCTCACCCCCATGCATCATCGTTCTCCTAGGCTCAATTTGAGAGACTAAAGTAGAGAAATCACAGGAGTGTGCATACCTCTTGTTCTTACCCTATCTGAGGATCACCTATTATATTTCTCTTGGATGATCTTTGTGATACCTCAAATCTCTAGACAGTCTGTAACGTCGCTTATTTTCAGATCATTTTTGGATCGGTGTTTTGTGGTTTGATGGCTGTTGTAAGACCAGTGTGGTGTAGACGCGTGGTGTGTGTAGGTGTGGTGCAGGTTAGGTCCCGAAATGAAATAGGACCTGCTGCAGTTGAGTAGGAGTTGGCGGCCAGGGGTGGTCGTTGACTTGTTGGCGTCCAGGTAGTTGCCGTTGACTGCATGATCTTGGCGGCAGGGGATATGGACGTTTAGGGTGGCGGTGTCTTTGGCGGCAGAGGGGTTGACGCCAACCTGAGAATTCTGCAGGTTATAGGGTCACCCGAGAGCAGGTTCCCACCTGTCTCTCTCTTCCCCTTGCCCTAGCTTCGCGTCCCCGTGTTTCTAAAGCTTCCAACAGGTATTGAAGGGTGGTTGGAGGATCGTGGAGCGTGTGGCGTTGTCGAATCGGACGAGGAATGCCGTGGCATGGTGCAATTCCGTGGGAGCTCGTGGAGGGTTTGATATGAACCGGGAGAATTCGGAGGGTTTGAGCGTGTTCTGAGGTAGGGAACGACCCTTGTAGTTCTTATAGATTGTAATAGAATAATTAGAAAGCATGAAACTGCATGAAAATGGCAACTTCGGGTCATGGTATTCATGCGGGGTTCTAAGGGTGGTTTGATGGAATTTAATGGTTAATTCATGTAGTTTAAATCTTAAATGATGCATGTTTGGCTTGGAAATAGTTTCCTCATGTTTTCCTCGTT
>CM024758.1:123082149-123174695 GCA_014218235.1 Colocasia esculenta | reverse complement strand
ATGAAAGGATAAGAGTTATTTAGGCCTAAGGACTCTCTCCAAGTGACAATGGGCGAGATTTTATGGAAATTTGAGTTATTAATGGGCTCAAACAAGACTAATGATGGGCTCAAGGTGAGTGACCAACTAGGGGCTCACTAGGATAGCAAGAAATATTGTTCAACTTATAAGTCAGAATCGGGTTTCTACAGATTGCCCCTCCTTGGCTTCTACTTTGCAAGGAAACGAAGCGGAAGTGTAGTGGAGGTGTCACAAAGTGACGGCGGTACGGAAATGATGCGGAGTGGATTGAAAAGATGGGAGCCAAGGTAAAGAGACACTTGATCTAACCAATAAGCAATTGGAACCTTCGTGAAAGCCCTGAGTTAGCTGCTCTAGCGGAATGCAAAGAAAAACGCAAGTCTGGACGAGAAGGAGAAGAAAGGGACAATCAACCCCTCGATAAGAGGTACCCTAGCCGATTGGCCTGCAGGTTTCGCTTTGGAGGGACATGTGCGTGCCAGGCAGGTAACTCATGACTCTGTCCTGGGAGTGGTTCGCAACCAAAACAGATCAAAGGAATAAAATGAAAATTGGATAGGCAATCCAGACAAGGAAATTCTTGTCAAAATGACGGGGAACAACTCACTCGGAGGGAAACCTTCCGATTCGGAGTGGGATAAGATTTCTTGTTTGAAATATGAAGGATAATTGGGCACTCAACAAGGGCTCATCAATAGTCAGGAATGAGTCAGGAAAGCTCAAAGTCCTACATGATGCATGCTGAGCTAAAATAAAAGAAATCATCAAAACAAATGCAAACAAAAGGAGAAAATAAAAATATATCAAGGATAATATTGTTAAGCCAAATAATAACGGGTCAAGAGACTACCTACAACCGTAGTGCAAAGAAAACAAGTTGCTGACATCTTCACCAAACCCCTTCCTGAATATAGATTTTCATCTTTGAGGAGAGAACTTAGTCTTGTAAATATCCACATACATGATCTCTCTTTAGGTTTGGGTTGAGTGTTATGCACTGTCTAAGGGGGAGTCTTTTCATATCATAACCTTTGCTTCCTTCAGTCACACTGTCCATATCTCTCTCAATTCCACTTCCTTTTCCTTTGGACAATAAAGTCTTCAACTCTCATTGTGTTGAACTTCTTTTATATCAAATGGTGATTTGAAGAAGGACAAGTTATACTTGTCTGGACACTTCACTATGCGAGAGTATATGTCTCCGCCAAGTACCAAGAAATGAAAATGCAATTATTGAGGGGGGAGCTTTTATTGTTTAAAGAGAATCTCTCTTGATTTCAAAAACATGTATATCTTTACTTGATAGAAAATGATTGACATTCATCATCTCAGGGGGAGCTAGAAAATTCACAAATCTTGACTTTTGCAAAATTCATAACTTTTCTTGCATTTCATCAATTTCCTGCATGATGTCATCATTCAATATCTACAGTCTCCAAATGATCCTTTGAGTGATCTATCATATTTTTTACTAATCAACTGTCAACTATATTTTTCAACCCACAGAAATTCAGAACTCTTCCAAGATTGAAAACAACTTATGTCTTGAAATTAAAACAACTCTTTGTTTGCAACTAATGTGGATAAATTGATTTCTATCTTACAAAACTCTCAAAAATTTGAAAATTCCACAGAGCAATGACATTTGTGCTGAGAAACTGCACACCTTCACAATGAATGAAGTGCCATGCATGTCATGAGGCACTAATGTTATCTCTGTTCAAAGGGGATAAAAAAAAAAAAATTCAAAATACAGTAAAAATGTGCTATACTTTTTGATAATGACTGAGTAACTGGAAATATTGGCGTCTACAAAACGTATATTTTATGTCAAAAGGTCATTATTTACCCCTTGAGACTAGACAATGCATAAATCCTAAGTATCAGGGAATATGGTGTGTAAAAGCACTAGTAGCTGAGTGAAAAAGATTTATATCATTTGATAGTCTATTACAAAAACAAAATATGTGTGTTAATGGAGTTTTGTTTAGAAAGAATCATTTCATTTATCATCAAGTTGTTCCTTAAGATTATGTTTTATTTTCAGAACAAGTGCATTCAATCTAGAGGATATCTTTATTTCTTTAACATTGAGAAATATGGTAGCTTATAGTTGATTGTTAGATATATTATATCCCTCAAATCATCATTTCAATGACTCAAATCTTTGAATGATCAATCCTATTGGAAATTGTTTAAAACTTGAATTGTGATGAATTTCTTGCAAAATATAGCAAATGAATTTTTTAAGTCTCTTAAAAATCCTTGAAACGACTATTTCTCTCATTGATTATCATCCTAAAGAAGTCTAAAGATTCTCAAAAAATTCTCTCAAAAGAATTCAACTTTTCTTCTAAGGCCGTGTCGACACCATCCTATCTCGTGTCGACACACACCCTAGGTCAGGTCGACACTACAGTCTTCCAGTGTCGACACTGCCCCTTGCCAGACCTTTTTAAATCGTGGGTTCGGATAAGCCCTTATTGTTCCTGCGGGGTATTGCACCACTGCAAACCCTTTTTAGGCATCAGGTCGACCGACGGTCGTTTTTCTCTCATTTCCGGCAAGAAATTCCCAAATTTCTCTCTCAATCACATCCCTTTCTCAATCATCTCTCTTCTCCTTCATCAACTCTGGATTCCACTCCATCCTTGCAATCATGGTGAGAAAAATGGGTCCTCGCCGTGGAGCAAGATCTCAGGCCTCATCTAGGCCACCTCCGGCAGAGGATGATGTTCCCCAATTTGAAAGGAGATCCAAAAGGCGCAATGACCCTGCAGAGAAACAGGGTCCTCCTCTGCACCTCAGCCAACTACAAGAGAGGTAGACCCTCTTCTTCAGGCAGAGGTAGGGTTTCTAGTCCTCAGAATCCGGGCTCCTCTTCTGGAGATTCTACAGAGTCATCTTCGTCTGAGTCTTCCAAGTCTCAAGACACCACTAGTGAAGCCAAGCTCAATCTAAAGCCCAGGATAGTGGATTATCAGATATTCAGCTAGCAAACACATTTCCAAAAATTCAGACCTACTTCTCTTTCAGTCTTGGTTGCTATTCATTTCTGAATTTCAAACCTTCTATCCAAGACTTGTTAGGGAATTCTACAAGAACTTGAAATGCACAGATGAAGGGTATCAATCAAAGGTTAAGGGAATAGTTATTGACATGCCAACAGAAAAAGCTGCCTCAATTTTCAAAGTGCCAGATGAAGGGGTAGATTATCATAACTTCGAATTTGATCTTCATGAAGCCTATACCATCATGACAGGCTTACTGTTGATGCATCTAATCCCAAGCAAACCCATGTTACCAGATTCAACACAAATTCCTTTCCCCCTGTGTTGAGGATTATCCACCACATGTTGACCACAATCATTACCCCTCAAGGTGGTGGAAGGGACTGGCTAACAGATATACAGAGGTTCATTCTTTATTGCATGGTAAAAGACATCAAATCAATCTCCATGTAATAATGTATCAAATTATATCTGAAACAACCAGGAAAGACCTCAAGAGATCTCTTCCATATGCTGCACATCTGACCTCAGTGTTCCAGCACTTTGATGTGCCTTTAGATAATGAGAAATTCTAGTCAATCCCTAAATCCAACATCTACAGCTTTAAGAATATTCAGAAATCATGGGATTTAGACTGGAGGGCAATCAATTAGGAGAGGGCCAGTTGTGGTTGAGGCCTCAAGCTCAAGAGGAACAGCCTCAAGATCAAGGGGACCAGCCCCAAGCTCAAGAGGTCCAGCCTCAAGGTCAAGGGGACCAGGCCAAGGTCAAGAGAACAGCCTTCAACTGAAGGGGACCAGCCCCAAGGTCAAGAGGATCAGCCTCCTTTGAATGAGAACAGCCTCAAGTTTCAACTAAAGGTGACATTCCATTCATGCCCCACTCTCACCTCAGTTTCAACATTCTCTCCACAACCCACTTTCAAACATCCACAATCCTCTGGTGGACCTTCTGTTCCACCAGAGTTGTTCTCCTTTATAAATGATAAATTTGACACCTTGAACTCCTCCATTCAAACCATGTCAGAAACCTTTGAGTTGAGGATTCAAAGATTGGAGAACACTGTGTCTGCCAAGTTCATAGAGCAAAAAGCTGCCTCAGACTATGCAGCTCAAAGATTCAAAATTAATTGGTACATTGGCAGATGCCTCATTACAGCTGAAGGAGCACCAGCAAAAGTTGGAGGCAGTTTTCAGGGAATTTTGGCAAATTCCCAAGCTGATGTTTTCAACACAAAGCAGACATTACATGAGATCACAAGCACTAGACTGTCTTTTGCTCATTTTGTGGATGATTTGGAGAGCATGAGGAACTTCAATGCACACATTGACAACCAGATCTCTGATTTGACAAAGGAATTCAAAATCATGCAAAGGCCTGGTTGGTCAGTTGGATCATCTTCCTCTTCACAACCCATTGCAGCTAATCTAGCAAGAATTCAAGCTACCTTGATAGAAAATTCAGACAGAATGGACATTACTTGCACACAAAACTCACAACCATTCAAGATCAAATCAAGTCCAGCTTGACTTTCATGGAGAAAAGATTGTCAGACATTGAGACAATCTTAGTTCCTCCTCCTCCACCTTCTACATAATGTTTTTTTTTTTATGATGTCAAAGGGGGAGAAGAAAGAAAGAGAAAGAAATGATTGTAATCTTTTTGGAAAGATTGTAATGTTTCTCTTGAATGAAATGAAATGCTTTTGCTTAGCTTGAATGAATTTCTCCATGTGTCTTCAATATGATTGAAAAATTGTTATGGGAATGTGAATGTATGAATGCTTGTCAAGTTGCTTGACCTTCTTTATGCAACTAACTACTTCAAGTAACCTTGTACTTGTGAAGTGCAACATCAATTGTTACTGAGTTTTGTTTAAAGGTCTTTGACAAGCATGAACACAAAAAGAAAAATAAGAACTTGAATAACCAAAATTGCTTAAAATCACATCTCATCAAACATCATTGTCATATGGATTTAATGTTGCCATCATCAAAAAGGGGGAGATTGTTGGGTTGAGTGTAATTCATATCATTTCCCCTCCTATTTTGATGATGACAAATGTGATTTGAATGCAAATTAATTGAAACATGATAACACATTTCACCTGAATTACATATTCAAAAAGCATGTTTCAAAAACACTTATCATTTATACTCATAATAAAACATCTTACTAATGATATATGTTTAATTTTCAGGTACAAATATCTTCTGCAACGATGGTGTCGACACACCCTTCAATGGTGTCGACCAACACCTCAGTCTCAAAGGCAAAAAGCTGAAGAAATGCTGAGACTGTGTCGACACAAGTCAAAAAGCAGGTCGACACGGGATGCAGATTCCAAGAATTAGTCTACCCAGGTCGACACAGGATCAGGGCAGGTCGACACTGGACCTCGTTCCCAAAACAGCCTGTTTGCAAGATTGGGACAGCAGGTCGACACTACCACCAGGGCAGGTCGACACTGGATCAACTCCCAGAACAGTCTGTTTGAAGAATGGGACAGCAGGTCGACACAAGATGGGAGCAGGTCGACACTGGATCTTTTCCAGAACAGCCTGTTCTCAGATTTGGGACAGTTTGTCGACACCACCACCAGGGCAGGTCGACACACTACGAAAATATTCCAACTTAAGATGGATGATTGCCACGTGTCAGCCTAGGGCGATGGTGTATCAACCTAGGATCGTGTGCCCTTATACCTAAAGGGTATCTTTGGAATCTTGTGGGTATAAAAGGCCCCCAATTGGCCACCATCACATCAAGAGACCCAACGAATTCTTGGAGCCTCCATAAAAGTTCCCTTTGGCGGCGAGAAGAGTTTATCTCCCTCCTCTGCTCTCCTGGTGTCTTCTGAAGACCAATTCTCATCAATTCGATTATGAGAATTGGAGTGTGATTGTTGAAGAAGCATCTGAAGCGCCTCAAGGAAGCAGATCAAGTAGAAGCATCTGTTGGAGAAGAATTCAAGGAAGATCCCCAAGTTCAATTGTGCAGAGCATCGGTTGGGACTTCAAGGATTCAAACCTCTTCCAATCTGAGCTTCTACAAGGGAGTACACTGAAGAACAAAGTCTTTTCATATAATTCTCTTTGTACTTTTGTTCTTCTGAGACATTTTGAGATTGTGCAAGTGGCTTCTGCATATTTCTCATGAATGTTCTCATGTGTGACATGATCTGCTGCTAGAAGATCTATGTCTTGTGTGGTGTCTAGCATAGTTGTTTGTGAGCCACTGTGCTCAGTTTGAGTCGTCGAGCTCAAGTGTTTGTTGAGCAGTCTTGATCAGGGATCTAGAGTAGTCTTACTCTAGAGGTGTGTGAGTTGTAAGCTCAGGTGTTGGAGTTGTCTGGCTCCAGTGGGTGTGTTACCCAAGTTGTTTAGTGAATCCTCACTGGGTGTGAGGGGGGATGTAGGAATCACATGGGTGATTTCCAAACCACCTAAAAATCTCTGTGCACTTGTCTATTTGTGGTTTGATTCCATTATCCGTTAGATGCTTGCATATGACGTTTAAGATTCAATTAATCAACTGGTTTCACATCTATTTTATCAACTCACTTAACATCTCATCAGATCTTTGTTTTTCACTGTTAAAATTGCTTCTGATTCTCAAAGTAATTTTAAATTTCTTAAGCTTCCGCATAGAGTGCATAGATCTATTCATCCCCCCCCCTTCTAGATATATCCACACCTTTTCCTCGATCCTTCAATGTAGATGATTTCTAGCCATCTACATATAATCGAAAGTCGTCTACTAAATTTTTTGTAGATGGCTACACAACTATCTAGGGTGTCATCAACGTACATACCATCTTCATACCATGTAGACGGATGTACAAATCCGTCTACTAAAACAACAAACGTAGACGACTGGCCGCCGTCTACAAATATAAGTAGATAGCTTATCAACGCCGTCTACATAACCTATGTAGACGGATGGCAGCCATCTACTTATTAGCAAATGGCGGGAAAAGCCGTCTACCAATATATAATTTGATGGCTAGAAGCTATCTAAGTAAGCTTTTATTGACGGTTGTATAGCCGTCTACCTAAATTTATGTAGATGGCTATGTCGGCTGTCTACATAAGTTAATGTAGACGACCATCTACATATGTACTTTTTTAAAAATTTATATTTTAAACATTACACTTACCACTTGTTAAGTATAACTACATCTAAAATAAAAGTGATACCATCCATGCATGCACAAATAATATGAAAATAAAAATAAACATCATAAATAAATCATCCAAAAGAAATACAAAGTATATCACAAACTATAACAATCTAATCATTATCATCATCATCATATATAATCATCAGCAGACTCATGTGTTGTCCAGATAGCAAGCCCAGAGGGGGGGTGAATGGATTGCTAAAAAATCTTCTTCTTATACTTCTTGTAAATAACACACTTGACAGACAACACTAAGATCGATAGTTAGAGTTAGTGTTAATTAAAATGAAGAGAAACAATCACACAGACAATAGAAAAATTTATCCTAGCTCGGAACTCCTATCCCAAGGAGTCCTATGTCCAGTCCCCAAGCAATCACTTGGGATTCCACTAAACAAGGGTACAGTTCCCCTTAAAGATACTTACACATCCAGCAACAACTGGCCTTCTCTTCTCTACCAAAAGAGGGAACACTTCACCTGATGCAACAGGTCTTCTCTTCACACCCGAAGAGGAATACTCACAAGAAAATAGTGAAGAGAAAGGCCCTAAGACCAGCTTATAGACAATGCTTGATCTGAGGTGAAGTCTGAGAGATACAAGATTTATCAGATGGATTCTCTCATATCTACATGAGCTCTCAAAGGCAATGCAATATTCTCACAGAGAGCTAAGAGCTACAGAAAAATTCGAATGGACGAGCTATCTCTGGTTGTTCTTCAGGTGACTATGATCTTCAAGCTTTTTCAAAGGTTGAAAAGAGTTCCTTAGAAGTGGTGCTTAGAGCCACCAGTCTTCTTTATCTCCTTTGAAATCAATTTACCGTTGAAGTATCCGTTGAAATATCCGTTGTCTCACATTTTCATGAACGTTGGAGTGTTTGGTTCGAAGAAAAGAGCAAGTGAGCATGCAGCCATAATGCTCGGATAGACACTCATACTCAAAGAAAGATTGTCTGAATCTTCCATCCTCTTGTCAGGGTTATAGGTCCATCTTTGAGACTTGCGTTTCCACCAGAAATCCTGCACACAATAAATGCTGACACCTAGACAACTTATCTTTGTCTAAACTGTCAGTCAATATTAGTAGTTGTGCTATATGAAGATACACTAGAAGGGAAATGCCATTCTATCATTGACTTTGTGTGTAAATAGGAAAGACAGGTAAAATATATATCATGCAGTGTTTTGTACTGTCACAATAAATGTTAGACAATGTGGGATACAACATGCTTTCGCGAGGAAAACTTTGAAAACCACAAAGATTTGAAATTTATTTAAATATCATGTGGAATGGAACTAAAGAACGTTCAAAGAAGATTTAAACAAGAATGTTGGACCGCTATCTAAAATGTAATCAATAATAGAGGGTTGATGTATTTAGACAGGCTGTACTCAGAGAGAGTCGATGTTGATATTAATTCATTGTTATAATCATAAGTTAAGTGAGAATGTAATCCATGTTGAAATCAAGTCGATGTGATCATAATCTATGTATTAATGAAATCGATGTTCTGTACAAAGTCGTTGTTTAACTGAAGTCGATGTGCTGATGAAGTCGTTGTTTGAAACAAAGTCAATATAAGCATGAAGTCATTGTTATACTGAAATGTTGTTTAAGTGAAGTCGTTCTAGAGATGAAATCGTTGTTTCAACCAAATCGTTGTAACAATAACCAAATCATTGTAGCGACCAAGTTGTTTTTTAAGTGAAACAGAATCGATGTAGCGACCAAGTCGTTGTAGCAATAACCAAATCGTTATGGCGACCAAATCATTATTTAAGTGAAACAGAATCGATGTAGCGACCAAGTCGTTGTTTAAGTGAAACAGAATCGATGTAGCGACCAAGTCGTTGTAGCAATAACAAAATCGTATGGCAACCAAATCGGTGTTTCTAAGAAGTCGTTGTTTAATTGACTTATGAAATCGTTGTGTAGCGATCAAATTGTTGTTTCTATGAAGTCATTGTTTAAGTGACTTATGAAATCGTTGTGGGGATGAAATCAATGTTCTTGTAAAGAAATTGATGTTCTATCAAAGAAGTCGATGTGTACTTAGACAAAACATATGCATTGAACTTCAAATAGCAATGTGTGTAGACAACTTACAGATTTTGCTTGAATTATTTCCTGTGGATAAACTTTAGGAAAAGTTGTTAGAAAACACTTCTCAAGGTTTTGTTAATCACCAAAAATACATATATAATTAATAATAAATTATATGGAGATGGACTGATCATCAATCTCCCCCTTTTTGGTGATGACAAAACATAGAAAGTTGCATATATAGAAAGTACTAAAATAAATTTTATTTGCAGGAAAAAAATTTTAATTTTAAGGTATGTATTTCAGAATAATTTCTCCCCTTTTTGTCATTAAGCAAAAAGAATTAGATAGTCAGAAAAAAAAAATGGAGATAGACAAAGATAAATGGAGCCAAGAATGAAAGTTCATTCATTAGAGGGGGTACGTATGTAGAAGGCAGGAGACAATCTAGAAGCATGGCGAGTGATGATCTGCCTAACTTGACTTCCTGCTCTTCAAAGAGATTTCTAAAGACACCCAAAACTAAATTGTAAGAGAGCCCCATTTCTGGACTGAGTCTCTTGATGTGGAGTAATCTTTGTTCTTCAATGAAAGAAGTGTACTCCTGATGCTAAGTGAGGACTTGTAGGGACTAGTAGTTCCAAAGCTGGCATGCTGAAGAAATTTGTCAATTGAAAGAGGGTAGTGGAGCTTGTGATCAAGCAAATCCCTTCAAAGCTATGAAGATCTATATACTGTTAATCCAGATAGAGTAGGGATCTGACACCAGATTTATGGAGTTGAGGTCCATGAATTTTTCTAGAGAGAGAATGACTGATTTGACTTGTGCATGGAGGAATTCAGTTGCTCAAGCTAGAGGGCTGCCTCAGGATAAGCTTTGCACCATTCAGAGTTGTCAATCTTTCAGACTTTGAGAGGATAGGTGCTAAGGCTGCTGACTTGATGAATCCTCTTTGATATTCTCTAAAGATGAATCTATGGAAGGCAAGAGGAGCCCCTCTGAACGAATATCTTGTCCATGACTAGCGAATCTCTCAAAATGATAGGACCTACTTTAGATTCCATAAAGAGAAAATGAATCTTGCAGAGAAAGACAACTTCTGACATCTTCAAGGTTGCAAAATCAACCTGAAGAGGGGTGTTGACAGGGCTCTCTGTGCGGAGTAGAGCTATGGCTTCTCTGAATTGACCAAGCTGGACCTCTAGGAGGCAATTGACAAAACAATAATCTTGGTACATTTGGAAGTGCCTGATGAATTTGATCTCCTTCTAAATAAAGAGACCCCAAGAATCTCTGTGCTGGTAGACAAACCACTCAGATAAGGTGAGTGGGTGATCTTTGGGTGGAAAGATGTTGATCTTGGCAACCTCGAATTTTCTGTAGAGAGGTTTGTTGGCCCTGGCCCATTGATCCTCAGTCTTGGACTCAGCAATGGATAGGATTTTGGCTTGTTCAGCCTTAGGAAGTCCCGAAGTGGGAAGAATGATATTTAAATGTTCAGAAAGATTAAGGTAAGGAAGACCAAAAGTGGCTGCAAAAGTGCACTTTTGGAGATATTTAGCATAGAGGGTTCTTCTTCTGTTAACAACTAAAAGAGAATACCATAGAGGGGGAAAGAGAGTTTGATTGGAGGGGAAAACAAGAGTTGAAGAGGTCTTTCTTCTCTTAGATGCATGACTGGAGGAAGGTTGGAAATCAGTCCTATGAATGTGAGCAGAGACAGCAAGAACTGTGCGGAGGATGGCTTCTTCAAACTCATCCTTGATGTCATGCACAGAATAAGGAATGACACTGGCTGCTTCGGGAATGATGGTGATAAAGGAGGGTGGAGTAGGTAGATGAAAAGAAGCAAAAGTTGAAGTAGGAGGTTGAGTGGATGGTCCAACAGATGAGGGACCTACTGATGAAGGACCAGTAGAAGAGGATGAGGCTGGAGGTGCCTCATAGGGGGGATGAGGAATGGAAGAGGAAGGAGGAGGTGATGAAGAGGTGGCAGTAGGGAAAGGAGTAGTAGAGAAAATATATATTTAGGAAGTGGTTTCTTGAAGGTTTCAGGTGCAGGAGGGGTAGTGAAGGATGTGGGTGGAGAGAAAGGAGCTGGAGAGTCTGCAGATTTGAAGATTCAGAAGGCTCTGGAGGCGCAACAGCTTCCTCTACAGAGCTTGAGGCCCGATTGGTCCTGCCATTGACTCCACTGGCCGGATGGCCTAGCACAAGTACCTTCAACTGCACATGGCCCTGATGGCCCAACTTCCTCTGCAGATGGTCCTGGGGCCTGATTCTTCAATAAATGGCCCTGATAGCACTAATTCTTCAACAAATGGCCCTGATGGCCCTGCACTCCTCTGGTACAGACTGAATGGGAGCAGGAGGGGCAGGAGCTGACAGATGTGCCCTCACAAAATCTGATAAATTTGTTACAAGCTGCTTGAGGTACCCAACTCACTCTGATCTCCTGGAGCTCAGAATGACTGCTCCAATCTCCTTAGCTCCAGTGCTCTGACTAATGAAAATAGAAGATATGTCTGATTGTAAGGAGCACAAGATTTCCCCATGAGCATTTAGTCTAGCAATGACTGGCTTGATGTGCACATGAATTTTCTTCTTCTTGGATCTATGGTGTGCTTTTCTGGTGAGTAGTGGAACTTTAGGAGCAACACCTTTACTTCTACCTCCTGAGCCAACAGCTGGCTCCACATCATCATCTGAAGTTCTCTTAACTAGACCTTCTTAGAACTGGTCTGCAGGGGCACTGGCATTGATCTCCCCCTGAGTCTCTGGCTCCTCTTGGATTGCTGACTCACCCTGAGCTAGAGCATCTACCATCTGAACATCTTCTGTGTGGCCTAGTGCCACAACCTCTGCAACAGTATCTTCATGGCTCTCTTTCAGAGCAGCTTCTACTTCAGGAACATTGGGGGTTTCTAGTATATCCATGTCTTCAAGCTCCCCCTCAAACTGAGCAGTACCTTCAGCAATTATTTCTTCAATACTCGCAGGTGTAGGGACTGTAGAAGGGACAATTACTTCAATAGATTGCCCAATAGGCTCAATATGCTCAGAAGCAATGTCCTCAATCCTTCTTGTAGGAGCAGCAGGCTCCTTTTCTCTGACTGCTACTTCTTCTTCTTGAAATGGAGTGTCTTCAGGGACTTCTCCAATGATGGCTTCACTCTCTACCACTGAGGTCTTGGTCCACACATTTCTAATGAGGGAAAATCCACTATTCTTCAAGTTCCTTGATCTGATTGGCTGACCCATCTTTTCCATTAATTCTCCTTTCAAATCAATATTCAGGTGACTGAAAATCCTGGTCAGTAATGAGCATAGGGAAGGGACACTGCTAGCTTGTTCTCCTGTCCCAAATAGCTTCTGTAGCAGACTTCATTCTTTCAATAATTACTTGAGCCATATGATGCCTTGCTTCTGAATGGCCAGAACATCATGTCTGCATCTCCCTTGGTACATGATGAAAAGGTTGCACTTCTGGGTACCAAAATCTGACAAACTATGAAATGCAAGATCCTGTTAAAGGCATTGAGCTGATTTATATCAATCTTTCCATCCTTCAGTTTATATTCAGTTACGATGATCCCTAATCCCTTGGCATGAATATCCACTGATTCAACCAAACTGTGCCCAACTGTGGACACCCCAAACAACCTCTCCAACAAATCATGAGTAATGTGAATAGATGTACCTTTGACTGTGGAGTTGAGAGAGCCATCTTCCTCTGTCTTCAAACATGTGTAGAAAGCCTTTGCCAGATGCGGATAGCTAGGTTCTGAGACTGTACAAATCTCTGTCCATTTCAACCTCTGAAGGGCTTCAACCATATTGTGTATCTCGTGCTTCTCCATGTCTGCTAGATCCACTGCCTTGTTTCCCCAAAGCTTGATCTTCATGGCTGAATATCTCTCCTGTTGATCGGCCATAAGAAAGGCAACACTGTAACCACCTACGCTGCCGGAGCTCCCAGAGGCGGCCATGGAATCGAGCAAGGAAAGATTCTAGAAGATCGTGGGAGAAGGAGGAACAGAACCCCTCAAGAAATTTGAGCGGGAAGGTATGATCTCTTCGAAGGCACATAGAGGTTTGCCAGAGTCAATGAGGGTTTTTCAGGCTTTCGAGTCGAAGGTGATAGAGAGAGAGAGAGAGAGAGAGAGAGAGAGAGAGAGAGAGAGAGGAGAGAGAGAGAGAGAGAGCAAGTGAATCGATGTGAGAAGGATTTCGGTCGTAACGGAGGGACATAAAGGCTCTTTTTGAAATGGCAGAGTAATAAATGCGGATAACGACAAAATAGGAGAAGATAACGCAAATGGATTTACTTAAATTTATCGGGGAAGGATAATTTCTATTCTAAAAAAATTATTGTTTTTCAGTTACGTACAGATATATCTTTTACAAATTACACATGTCTAGTCCCTTCTAAGAGATGTAAATCTCTCTTCATGTAAGACTTTTGTAAAGATATCTGCTAACTAATTTGAGTATCTACAAATGAAATATTAAATTATCATTAGCTACATGATCTCTAATAAAATGATATATGACCTCTATATGTTTGTCCTGGAGTGCTGTACTGGATTTTTCGTGAGATTTATTGCACTTTTGTGCCGCACAGCAGCGGGATGGTCTTGATGTGCAGTCCATAGTCTTCAAGCTATTGTTTGATCCATAGAAGTTGAGTGCAATAGCTCCCAGTAGCTACATATTCAACTTCAGCTGTTGATAGTGCTACTGAATTTAGCTTCTTTGAAGACTACGAAATTAAGCATCCTGCAAGAAATTGACAACCACCACTGGTGCTTTTTCTATCTACTTTGCATCCAGCATAGTCAACATCAGAATATCCAACTAAACTTGTTTCACAAGATTTAGGATACCATAGTCCTAGGTCATGAGTTTTAGCTAAATATCTAAAAATCCTTTTAACAGATATTAAATGAGATTCTTTAGGATCAGACTGATATCTTGCACACATACATACACTAAATAAAATATCTGGTCTACTAGTTTCCAAGTAAAGCAATGACCCTATCATACCTCTATAAAGTTTTTGATCAACTTTCTTACCTTCCTTATCACTGTCTAACCTAGTGGATGTCCTCATTGGAGTGGACAGTGGTTTAGCATTATCAAATCCGAATTTCTTTAATGATTCCTTGGTGTATTTTGCTTGAAAGATGTGTGTACCTTCTTTGCTTTGCTTGATTTGTAATCCAAGGAAATAGTTGAGCTCACCCATCATGCTCATCTCAAATTCTCCCTGCATGAGCTTCTCAAAATACTTGCACAAGGATTCATCAGTAGATCTAAATATAATATCATCTACATAAATTTGCACAAGTAATATATTTTTGACTTTTGTTTTAATAAAGAGTGTGCTATCCACCTATCCTCTAATAAAATCATGATTTAATAAGAATATGAGTCTCTCATACCATGCTCTAGGTGCTTGTTTTAAACCATAAAATACTTTATGTAATTTGAAAACATGATTTGGGAAATCTAAATCATCAAAACCAGGAGGTTGTTCCACATAGACTTCTTCCTTTATAAAACCATTTAAAAATAATGATTTCACATCCATTTGAAAAAGTTTTAAATCTAAAGCAGATGCATATGCAAGTAATATTCGAATAGCCTCTAGTCTAGCCACTGGTCCATAGGTTTCATCAAAATATATGCCTTCCTCTTGAGAATAGCCTTGAGCAACCAGTCTAACATTGTTTCTAGTGATAACACCAGCTTCATCCAATTTGTTCCTAAACACCCATTTGGTGCCAATCACAGAATGATCTGATGGTCTCGGAACAAGGGACCAAACTTGATTTCTCCAGAACTGATTAAGTTCATCTTGCATGGCTAGAATCCAAGATTCATCAGATAGTGCTTCATTGACTGTCTTCGGCTCTATTTGAGATACAAATGCTAAATAGTCACAGGGAATGATATTACCTCTTATTCTTACCCCAACTGATGGATATCCAATGATGTTATCAATATAGTGATCCTTTTTGTACCTCTAGTCCTTTGGAAGATCATCATGAATAATTTCTTTCTATTGTAGTTCTTCCAAGGGTGGATCTTCATCATCTTTGATAGTTGTTTCCTTCAGTTTCTTGGAGAGATTTTCTGCATTTTCATCATCACTATCGACTTCCTTTCTCAAGGAAGGGTTAGACTCATCAAAAATAACATGAACAACTTGTTCAATTAATAAACTTCTTTATTAGAAACTCTATAGCCTGTAGGTTTAGAAGTGTACCCTATAAAGATTCCTTCATCAGATTTAGAATCCAACTTACCTAAATCTCTCTTACCATTGTTGTGAATGAAGCATGGGCATCCAAATGTTCTGAGATGGCTGATCTTGGACTTTCTTTGTTTGTACAGTTCGTATGCGGTCTTTTTCAGGATTGGCCTAATCATGACTATATTTATGATGTAGCAAGCTGTATTAATCGCTTCTGCCTAGAAGTACCTTGCAAGGTTGTACTCAGATAACATTATTCTTGTCATATCTAAAAGTGTTCTATTCTTCCTCTCAGCTATTCCATTTTGTTGTGGTGTCCTTGGCTCTGAAAAGTTGTGTTCAATTCTCATATCATCACAGAATTCTGCAAACCTATCGTTCTGAAACTCTCCTCCATGATCTGATCGGATGTTTATGATGTTGTATTCTTATCTTTCTGGACTAACTTACTAAAGTTCATAAAACTGTCAAATGTGTCATCCTTATTCTCAAGAAATGACACCCATGTAAATCTTGAATAATCATCAACTATGACAAATCCGAAATTCTTTCCTCATAAACTAGTTGTTTTCATTGGTCCAAACAAGTCCATATGCTGCATTTCTAGTGGTTTGGAGGTAGTTACTACTGTCTTGGATTTGAATGAGGATCTTGCATGTTTTCCTTTTGCACATGGTTCACAAATGTTGTCTAGTTTTGAATTTATCTTTAGCAAACCTTCCACTATATCATGTTTAATGAGTTTTCTTATGTCATCCAAGCTGCAGTGACCTAACCTTCTGTGCCATAGTTCAATGTTTTGCTCTTTACTTACTGCTAGATAAATGTCTTGATCTTTCAATTCTTCTAGATACAGTACATACAAATTCTTTTCTCTACTAGCTTCGAAGATAGTTGCACCATCCTTAATGATCAAACACTTAGATTCCTGAAACTTGATCTGGTGACCCTTGTCGCACAGCTGGCTAATGCTGATTAGATTGTGCTTGAGTCCTTTGATGCATAGAATATCTTCTATCAGGATTCTATCTTGGCCTCCAATAGATCAGCAACTAATTACTGACCCTTTTCCATTATCTCCATAGGTTATTGCACCGTCTTCATTTTTGATGTGCGAGAACAATCTTTTGTTTCCTGTCATATGCCTCGAGCACTCACTGTCCAGGTACCACTTTGATGCTCCAAGGCTTCCCTGCAATAAATCAATGAGATTTAGGTACCCAAGTTCTTTTGGGTCCTGGTTGGTTAGCTTCTTCACAGTTCCTTTTGGGAATCCATTTTAGTGTTTTGTTGTACATGTTATTTTAGTGTGACCTAATTTGTTACAGTGTGTGCATCAAGAATATTGTTTATTATCCTATTTGGATTATGGTTCTTATTTTTATTTATCTTATAATTAGAATTTTGTTCAGCTACGAATTTTGGAGTTGGATAGATTTTAGGATGAATTACAGTTTCTTCATTGTCTGGTGGATATATCATAAGCCATACTTTTTCCTACCTGATCTTCTTGCTCCTTTTAATATTAGGGAACATTTCCATTTGTAAATTTTTCAATTGTGGCTGATAAATATTCATTATCTTTTGTTAGTGTATTAACTTCATTTTTAAGTTTGCTTATGGTTTCCTGATTTTCTAAGTTTGATATCTTTTCATTTTTACTCTTTACATCTTCGCATAGAAGTTCATTTCTTCTTTTTAGTTCAGAAATTTATTTTTCTCACTGTTTAGTTTCAGATTTTAGATCTGAGTTTGTTATTTCGAGACAAGCATAATTTTTCTTAGTGTTTTCAATAGTTTACAAACATCTTTATATGTACTATATAATTCATTAAAAGCATCTTCTAAGCTATCTGAATCTAATTCGTTGCAAGAAGTAAAGGATGAGTCAGAAGTTACCTTATCATCAACATTTGCCATGAAGGTCAGGTTGGCCTTTTCTTCTTCTTCTTCGCTAGAGTTTGACTCACTGTCTGAGTCACTTTCGTTGTTCCATGCAGTAGCCATGGCCTTCTTCTTGTACCTTTTGAATTTCTTTGTGTTGTCCTTCTTCTTGAACTCAGTTTTCTTTAATTTTGGACATTCATCTTTGATGTGTCCAGGCTTCTTACACTCGTAGCATATAGGTTCAAGTCACTTGACTTCTTTGCCTTCAGATCTTTTGAAGTCTTTACCTTTCTTGAAATATCTTCTTTCTGACTAGTATTTCTTTTTAGCTAGAATGCGCTGCAGTCTTCTAGAGAGAAATGCTTCTTCATCTTCACTGCTCTCATTGCTTTTGTCACTTTCTGATTCGCCATCAAATGTGTCTTCTGTGGCCTTTAGAGCATTGTTGTGCTTCTTCTTGCTGGAGGATTCTCCCAGCCTTTCCATATTTATCTCATGATCCATCAAAGACCCAATGAGCTTTTCAAGTGACATTCTCCTAAGATCGTTGGCTTCTTCTATGGCTGTTACTTTTGGAGTCCATGACGTTGGTAGGGATCTTAGTATTTTCCTTACCATGTCTCCAATTTCATACATTTTTCTAAGCCCAACCAAACCGTTGGTGATGTCTGTGAATCTATTGTACATTTGAGAGATGGACCCTCCAAATTACATTTGAAATATTTCATATTGAGCTACTAGAATATCTATTCTTTTTTCCTTTACCTTATCAGTTCCTTCATATGTGAGTCTCAACTTTTCCCACATTTCCATAGCTGACTTACAGGCTGAAATCATGTTGAATTCTTTCTTACTGAGCGCACAACACAGTATACTTTTAGCTTTGCTGTTTTGAAATATTTTCTTCTTGTCTTTGTATGTCCATTTGTCTCTACTGTTGGTAACTAAGAGATCACCTTCTTCAACAATTGACCAAAGTTGAAAATCGAGACCTTGAAGGAAGAACTTCATTCGAGTCTTCCAGTAGTTGTAATCTTCACCGTCGAATAGAGGAGGTCTGTTGACGGACTAACCTTCTGCATATCATTGACCAGCTATTTATCTTTGCTCTTGAGATTGTGAGATTTTCTTTCTCGAAGAGACTTGGCACTGATACCACTTGTTGCCCAGATAGCAAGCCCAGAGGGGGGGGTGAATGGATTGCTAAAAAATCTTCTTCTTATACTTCCTGTAAATAACACACTTGACAGACAACACTAAGATAGATAGTTAGAGTTAGTGTTAATTAAAACGAAGAGAAACAATCACACAGACAACAGAAAATTTTATCCTGGTTCGGATCTCCTATCCCAAGGAGTCCTACATCAAGTCCATAAGCAATCACTTGGGATTCCACTAAACAAGAGTACAGTCCCCCTTAAGGACACTTACAAATCCAACAACAACTGTCCTTCTCTTCTCTACCAGAAGAGGGAATGCTTCACCTGATGCAACATGTCTTCTCTTCACACCCGAAGAGGAATACTCACAATAAAATGAGTGAAGAGAAAGGCCCCAAGACCAAGCTTATAGATAATGCTTGATTTGAGGTGAAGTCTGAGAGATACAAGATTTATCACAGATGGATTCTCTCAAATCTACACGAGCTCTCAAAGGCAATGCAATATTCTTACAGAGAGCTAAGAGCTACAGAAAAATTCGAATGAACGAGCTAGCTCTGGTTGTTCTTCAGGTGACTAAGATCTTCAAGCTTTTTCAAAGGTTGAAAAGAGTTCCTTAGAAGTGGTCTACTTGGAGTCACCAGTCTTCTTTTATCTTCTTTGAAATCAATTTACCGTTGAAGTATCCGTTGAAATATCTGTTGTCTCACATTTTCATGCACGTTGGAGTGTTTGGTTCGAAGAAAAGAGCAAGTGAGACAGCAACCATTAATGCTCAGATAGACACTCATACTCAAGGAAAGATTGTCTGAATCTTTCATCCTCTTGTCAGGTTGACAAGTCCATCTTTGAGACGTGTGTTTCTACCGAAAATTCTGCACACAATAAATGCTGACATCTAGACAACTTATCTTTGTCTAAACTGTCATCAATATTAGTAGTTGTGTTGTATGAAGATACACTAGAAGGGAAATGCCATTCTGTCATTGACTTGTGTGTAAATAGGCAAGACATGTAAAAGATATATCGTGCAGAGTTTTGTACTGTCACAATGAATGTTAGACAATGTGGGATACAACATGCTTTCGTGGGAAAACTTTGAAATCCACAAAGATTTGAAATTTATTTGAATATCATGTGGAATGGAACTAAAGAATGTTCAAAGAAGATTTAAATGAGAATGTTGGATAGCTATCTAAAATGTAATCAATAATAGAGGGTTGATGTATTTAGACAGGCTGTACTCAGAGAGAGTCGATGTTGATATTAAATCATTGTTATAATCATAAGTTAAGTGAGAATGTAATCCATGTTGAAATCAAGTCGATGTGAGCATAATCCATGTATTAATGAAATCGATGTTTTGTACAAAGCCATTATTTAACTGAAGTCGATCTGTTAATGAAGTCGTTGTTTGAAACGAAGTTGATATAAGCATGAAGTCGTTGTTCTACTGAATCGTTATTTAAGTGAAGTCATCGTAGAGATGAAATCGTTGTTTCAACCAAATCGTTGTAGCGACCAAGTCGTTTTTTAAGTGAAACAGAATCGATATAGCGACCAAGTCGTTGTAGCAATAACCAAATCGTTATGGTGACCAAATCGTTGTTTAAGTGAAACAGAATCGATGTAGCGACCAAGTCATTATTTAAATGAAATAGAATCGATGTAGCGACCAAGTCGTTGTAGCAATAACCAAATCATTATGGCGACCAAATCGTTGTTTCTAAGAAGTTGTTGTTTAATTGACTTATGAAATCGTTGTAGCGATCAAATCGTTGTTTCTATGAAGTCATTGTTTAAGTGTCTTATGAAATCGTTGTGGGGATGAAATCGATATTCTTGGAAAGAAATCATTATTCTATCAAGGAAGTCGATGTGTACTTCGACAAAACGTATGCATTGAACTTCAAATAGCAGTGTGTGTAGACAACTTACAGATTTTGCTTGAATTATTTCATGTGGATAAACATCAGAAAAAGTTGTTAGAAAACACTTCTCAAGGTTTTGTTAATCACCAAAAAATATATATATATAATTAATAATAAATTATATGGAGATGGACTGATCATCATCATGAGCAGGAGGAGGCACATGTGATGACTGACTAGCCAATTGTTGCATAAGGGCACGTATTTCTGACATCTGATTGCGCATATCCTCTATCTCCTAGCGATCCTTGCCCCTCTCCTTGCGTAGATCTTGCTGCTGCTGCAACTGAGTGTAGTAGCTGCCTAAGGAGCTCAATCCCTCCCCTCTCCCGTACCAACTGCCGAGCTTCACAGCCTTACCTGTGCAACGAACACGGCCAGGCCTATCTCGTCCCATGACTGCTATGAAGGCATCCTCAGCTGAAATAGGAGAGACATCATCACTCTGGAGGGTAGGAGTAGTCATCTGGGTCATCCACTCCTACATAAAAAATTCATTTCATTAATAAAAACCTTTAATTATAAATTAATTTATTAAGAATATTTTATGTAAGATAGATACACTTACAAAACGTGAGCTACTTTCATCATCAATCCACTGCTGGGTACCGTTAGGGAGGTCTTTACATGTCCCCATTTTAAAAATATCCCTACGATTGTGCTCACGTGGATGAGTTTTCACCTGTTAAAATTAATTGTTTAATCATGAAGTAAGACAAAATAGTCAATAGAGATTATTAAAACTACATTCAATAAAATGAAAAACTTAAAAAGTCATCTCTCAATTGATATATACTCGTTCGCCCCCGCTGATATGTCATATTCTGATGGGTGCGATTCTACCTATTACGCTCGGTAATATCCTGCAATATCCTATTAAGAGGAAGACAATAATGAAATATCAAATAGAAAATCGTAAATGTTATATATAATTAAATCATATTATTTTACCTGCTTCTTCCTTGTGTTCAATTTTTCACACATTATCCGCCAATCTGACGGATCAACACCAGGTGGAATAGATTTAACAACATCCTCAAAAGTCTTGCCCTTATAATACTACAAAATGATAATTACAAAGTTAACAAATTGTTCATTATCAAGATACAAAAAAGAAAATTTCAATCACACATTACTTTTGAAAAAATGACTTACTTTCGACTTCAACATCCTACACATATGTTGTAACATCTCCTTATCGTCTGTGGAGTTCGGTCCTATCGGTAGGTCATATATATATATATATATATATATATATATATATATATTATATATATATATATATATATAATATATATATATATATATTTGAAATATAAATTACAATGCTATTGAATTTGAAAATATACCTGCTACAGAAGAAGATGCAAATGCAGTAGAAGATGCCCCCTGAGTGGTAGGAACAAGGGCCTGAGCAAGAACCGAATGATGTCTAACAACAGAGTCTTGAGATGAAGGACTTGACACAACATCTACAGTCCGTGATCTCCTAACCCGTGATCCACTACGTAAATGTATATCTGAAAAGATTGATATTAATAAAAAGTGTATAATATAAAAAATCGATAGCATCTCCTCTATATCAAGAGCATATCCACACCTGTAAAAAAAATAACTTTATAAGCCTATACACAACCTGTAAAAAAAAAACTTGTACACAACCTGTAAAAAAAAAACATCCACACATTCACATCGTGTAAAGAAAATATTTACATTCATATATTCACATTCTGTAAAAAAAAATCTAAATCAAGCCATTGACATCTTGCAAAAAAATATAAGTTTTCATATATTCTCCAACTCTCACATTGATTCCTTCAATTACATCCACATCAAATACCACTCCAGTTATAGGAACATCAATCAAAATTTCTTGATATTCATCGACAATGTCATCATTGGGCACTTCATCATGCATGTTATAATAGTCTCAAGGCTGCACTCTGACAGTAATGATCCATCATGTTCGTCTATTATCTTCCACATAAAACACCTGTTCTACTTGTTGGGCAAGTGCATATGACTCGTTTGTCCTCAATTTCTGACCTATGTTCAGACTGATGATCCCATATTTGTCAACTTGGAATCCTCTTCCTTCACGATAAATATCCCACTGGTCACATTTAAACAATATAACACGTCTATTATGGTCAAAACATATTTTCACAACATCCTTAAGATGTCCATAATAGTCATCACATTTATTATTAAGATCTGCAATCACAACAACACCACATAGTTGAGTTTGTTTTGTATAATCTCCAGTTCTTGTACGAAACCTAAATCCATTTACGATATAGTCTGAATGTGAATAATCAATTCTTGATGGTGTTTCAGAAAAAACTTGGATATCTTGAGTGCGTCGAGGATCATTTGCATCTTTTAATTCTTGAACATAACTTTAAAACCATTTTCTAAAATCTTTCTCAATTCCTCTACAAGTTTCTAGTCTTCGTCTATGTTCAGCCAAAAAAGGATCAATCTCCTCTATCTGTTTCAAAATAGACATGTGTGCCATTTGCACTTCTTCCTCAGATAACACACAATTTTCAACTTTACCCTTCAAAAAAAGTTCTGGGGGATTGAAGATTGACAAGGAATCAGCATTGATACTGCAACTGAAAGCACCATCATAATTTCTTTCTATACGATTAAATCGAGTGACTATGTTAGACAAGTACATGGAGCAGAATGAAATAGTTTCCTCTAGAAAATAGTCTTTTACAATTAAACCTTTCGGTCGTACTTTATTGTGCACATTATTTTTAAATTTCTTCAGGTATCATTCTATAGGATACATCTATCGATATTGAATCGGACCAGCAATTCTGGCTTCATACGCCAAATGTGATATCAAATGAATCATGATAGTGAAAAATGACGGTAGAAAATTTTCTTCTAACTTGCATAGTGTTACCGCTATATCACTTTCTAACTTAAGCAAATCATCAGGCCGCAGAACTTTGGAACATACATCCTTAAAGTATGTATTCAACTCGGTAATTGGTTCAGTCACATCTGCATGAACAATGTTGCGAAGTACCAAAAGTAGCAACACTTGCATATAAACATGAGAGTCATGACTCTTCAACCCTATGAGTTTCCCATGTGTAAAGTCCACACACTTCTTTGACAAATTAGATGAATATCCATCGGGGACTTGAATTTTACTTAGAAACTCACAAATCTGTAACTGTTGTGTTCTGTTCAATGTAAAAATTGTTGCAGGTGGTTTTCCTTCTTGATCTTTCGGCACATGAAGTTGTGGACGTATCCCTCAGTCTTCTAAGTCCATTCGTGCCTTAACTATGTCTTTACTGTAAGTAGATCCAAGGAGATTTAAAGTACCCAATAGATTGTCGCATACATTTCTTTCGACATGCATCACATTTAAATTATGACAGAGAAGCAGATTCTGCCAGTATGGTAACTCTTTGAAAACAATACTCTATTTTTCATTCCTTTAGTTTATCAATATCTTTCTTAAATGTCTTCCAAATCTTGTAATAGGCACCTTTTGTTGTTGTTGTTCCCACAATTTACGGCCATTCAAAATTTTCAGAGCTTTCCCAACTTCGACTCTGCAATTAAATCTATCCTTATATGTGCTTTTCCTCCATCTATGAAGTACTAGCAAAAAACGACGGTGCCCAAGATAACAAAATTTTTGACAATTTTTAAGTTTTCTTGAATGTGTACTATGGTTACATGTTGGACACGGATATGTTCCTTTGGTGCTCCACCCTGATAGATTATCATATGCAGAGAAGTCATTGAGCATCCAGAGGACAGCCGCTCGCATGGTGAAGTTCAGTTTCTTTGCCGCATCATATGTTTGCACACCATTATATCATAAATCCTTCAACTTATCTATCAATGATTGTAAGTACACATCAATGTCATTTCCGAGCTCTTTAGGACTAGGAATGGGCAAAGACATCATAGTATATGTTTGATTCATATACATCCACGGTGGTAAGTTGTAGACAACTATAACCACAGACCCTATTCTGTACCTGCTACTCATGTTTGCAAATGGATTAAATCCATCACTTGTCAATCTGAGTCTCGCATTACGAGCTTCAACAACAAAGTTTGGATAGACATTATCAAAATGTGTACATGCCTTAGAATCAGCAGGATGCCGCATCTCCCCATTTTCTTGCAAAATCCAACCATCTTTATGCCATGCCATCCACTTAGCTACCATAGAAGACATAAATATTTTTTGCAATCTGTCTTTCAGAGGAAAATAATGCAAGACTTTATTAGGTACTCGCTTGCATGTAGAAGATTCATTTGTATGATTGACTCTTTCTTTATATCTTGGTGTATGACATTGCAAACACTCATCTTTATCTTCATTTTCCTTCCAAAACAATACACAATCATTCTCACATGCATCTATCTTCGCATGGCTTAACCCCAAATCTCTAACTATCTTCTTAGCTTCAAACCATGATTTAGAGACATTAGATCCTTATGGTAATATTTCACGTAAAAGATCAAGGAACATATCCATACAGTTGTCTGTCATCTAATTCATTATCTTAATGTGTAGCAATTTTAAAAGAAATGTCAATCTACCCATTTTCTGGCAACCGAGATACAAAGGCATTTCTGCATCATCTAATAGTTTATAAAATTCCTTTGCCTTTGCATTTGATTCATGATCTTCATCACAACGAACAACCATCTGAGCATCTTGCAGCTTATGTAACATCTGAACTATATTATCAACAGTCATCTGTTGTTCTTGCTCATTGATCTCCTCTCAGGATATGTCACCAATGGGTTGCTCTCTATGGCACACCTAATTTGCATAATGAAGCCATATCCCATCACATATCAAATGAGTTTTCACTTCATACCGAGTGAACTTCTGTCACGCCCCTCCAATTTAGCAGCGGAATAAATCGGAGGGAAATGTAAGCAACAAGTATGGTAACGTAAATTGCGCATACCGATGCAAACATCAGAGCATCTAATGAAATAATGGGAATAACTCTTGATTTCATTATAAAATCACTAAGACTATTACAACCACTAATTCGTAGCCAACACATAGAGCTCAAGGACATCATTACATTGAAAAGAAATCTAAAGCAATAACTATTAGACTCCATAGTACTAGGGTAACTTCATCAACTGACTCCAGGTCGCTCATCACTCTGGTCCCGTCTCAATTGTGTGTGTAACGTCATTGTCTGACTTACCTGAGACAAAATAACAAATAACGAAGGTGAGTGATAACGCCCATTAGGACTTAAATCTCAGGCTCAAGCATGCTTTAAATAATTCAGCTTTAATAATTCATGCTTTAAAGGCAGAGTAACTAATGATAGAAAGAGTCATGTAAAGTCGAGAAAGTAATAACACAAGTAACATGGTTTGAATAGCACGATGATTAAAGTCAAGTCACGATAGAAACGATAACAACAATAGCAAGTAACATCATTGCCAAGAAATAGCAACCGACATGTATAGCAAGAAGAGAGATAGTAGTTGGTCATGTAAGAGTAAATTACACTTTGATTGATTTTCATCAATCGAGATAGTATAGCACTTTTCATTAACTTTCGTCAATCGAATAGTAATAGCACTTTGGTTATCCGTAGATAGCCGAGAGATAATATAGCACTTTGAATGCGACTAAGTCAGGATAGATTGCAATAACTCAAGATAGCAAGTATCAAGTAGCAAGGAGAGAGTACGACAGTAGTCGCTCAATAACAGGACAGTAACAGTTCAGTAACAGTCAGTGGTGGCATAGTAATAGTGCAGTACGTCTGAACTAACAGACTAACAGTAACAGTATAACAGTCAGATGTCTAGCTAATTTAGAACAGTCAGTCAGAACCTGTGCAAATGCAGACACCGTCAATAGCCCCTGCAGGTATTTTCGGGTGGCTCTCTACCCCCAAGACTAGATTAGAGCCCCTCGGACACTCTCTGTGCCCTCAGCAATATGCATTCAAGTCAGTAGAGTCTCAAGACCCATTTTAGCGCTAGACAGTCATGAACAGTACAAAACAGTAGGAGCCACACAGCTCAAAGGGTACCAAGAGATTACTAGATGAATAGACGTGATAGACGAGATAGTAGAGTGAATATGAATAGACGAGAGTATAGAGACAGTAGACGAGACAAGGACATATTCGTAAGATAATGTTAAACAAGTGATAATAACAGTTGCACAACACGCGTGATCGGTGTAGGCAGTTAGGCGGAATTCACTACCCTTCCACTGACCATGTTATGCATAGGTCCAGAGGTCCGGCGTGATTCAAGATAAGAATGAACTTCTAATAGCCATTTGGATCATGTTGATCCCTAGAGGGTATCATAGTGTTAGGGTACAATCAGCTCGTCGACTATGTGGGAACCCATGGACAGAGGAGTCTTACGGAGGCCTGAATAAGGATTCACTAGTCCGGCAGAAGGAGTATCCGACGGAGAGTTTCGTCCAAGTCAAGAGAGTGTATATATAGAAACAACTGCTCGACATTCTAGAGAAATTCTAGAACAGTGGAGCTCGGTAACGGTTCCAAATCATCGCGAGAAACGTAGATAAGTATATTTAAAATAAGACAATGTAATTACATGATTAACATAATTACCAATGTTTATGAGATATTTTCATGCCAAGTTAAGCCATTTTGGATGTTTCAAGTGTGTGCATGTGTAAGAGAATTATAGATAGAAAAAAGGTCATGTGCATGTAATTAAATCACTTGATATACATTCCATTATAATAGGTGAACTTACTGCGTGCATGATGGTTAACAAAGGGTATGAACACTGTAGAAAGTGATAGCATCAAAATTTATGGGTTTTCAAGCAAAAGTCCCAGATCGCGACGTACCCTTGTAACGGTCGCGACGGGGTCAGAACAGATAGCGACATGAGTGTTGGGTTTTCCATATATCATGTTTTTTATGATCACATTAATATCCTTGAACATTGATTTAATGCAAAATTGATGTGCTAACTAACATGAAAAACACCATGAAAGTGATTGAGTAAACATTGCCAAATCATACAATGTATATCACTAACAATGTATTTGCATGTAGGTGCACAAGTATGAAAGATGGAGCATTGAAGAGGCATTGAGGAGATGAGCAAATATCACAAAAAACTGTTCAAGAGGTGTATCTGTTGACAGATGCAATATCTCGTCGACAGATTCATACAGTCATTCCAAGACAGAACTCAGGTTTGCATCTCTGAGTGTATCTGTCGACAGATGCAATGAACCTGTCGACAGATTCACACAGTCAACCCAGGACAGAACTCAGGTTTTCTATTCCTGAGTGCATCTGTCGACAGATGCAAATTGCCTGTCGACAGATACACTCAGAAATCCAGATGTCTGAAACCAAGTTCTCAGCCTCTGCCTGTCGACAGATGCAAGTGCACCTGTCGACAGGCGACGGAAACATAAGATTTTGAGTTTCCAAATCCAGCCCCACTTGGGTGTTTCCTTCCTCCACAACCCCCACCTTTACCTAACACTATATAAGCATCCTTTTGGAGCCAAATTCGCAGAGAGCAACCTCCCATCCAAGAGCCTCCAAGGGACCAAGAGGAAAAGCTCCAAATTGCTGCTCTGCTTCAACCTTCTGCCCAGATCGTCGTGGAATCGTCATCCATGCGAAGTTGAAGCCGGATCGTCGTCAATTCAACCTTCTACATCGATCAATCTACATCCAATCGAAGTTTGAAGAGCGTTTGGACGATCCATGAGAAGATTCCAACTGGTTTTGTTCCCCAACTCTAAATTCTTCTCCATTTCATAATTTCCATTCCATCGTGAGTGTTGTTTGTGTTTCGAGCATCCCTTGTGCTTGATTCATGAATTTGTAGTTGTTCTGATCGTGTTCATCAGACAACGTGTGTGTGGTTGAGTTGTTGTGTTGAACTCGCTCATAAGCAGTCGTTTCTGCGTGTGTGTGTGGACGGTGGATGTAGGATACACGAGTTGTGTACTCCGAACCACCTTAAATCATTGTGTTATGTGGTTTGTTCGCGTTTTGCGATAGATGATTGGTAGGCACGGTGTTCATATGCACGTTTGATACCCTGTTCTCTATATATCAACTCAAGCTTTCTTAATCTTAATCAAATTCTAATCAAGTTTTCATTAAGATTGCTGTAGCACCGAAAAGAATCCATCAGTAGTTAAATTTGTCGTAATCTATTCAACCCCCCCCCCTTCTAGATTACCATATCGTGTTATTCCGGTAACCCTTCAATTGGTATCAGAGCGAGGTTTCTCCGATTTACAGCTTTTCGTAAATTGATCTAGCGATCAGGAGATTTTCGATCTTATGGATTCTAGCAAAGGGTATATAGCCGAGGGACATTCAGTAACCAGGCCACCCTATTTTGATGGCACTGACTACTCTTATTGGAAAAATCGCATGCAGGTGTTTTGAGAGCTCAAAATTACGAGCTGTGGAAGATAGTCAGCAAGGGACCATATGTGTTTCCCGAGGACGAAGACACCTGGACGAAAGACCAAATAGCTAAAGGAACTCTCAACTGGAGCGCACTAAACATGATGCAATGTGCGGTGCATCCAAAGGAATTTTCAAGAGTCTCCACATGCTCAACAGTAAAAGAGATGTGGGACAAACTTGAACTCATTTACGAAGGTACGTCCGAGGTAAGGGAAACTAAAGTTAGCATGTTAGTGTCTGAATATGAAATGTTCAAGATGAAAACTGATGAACCATATCAGACATGTTTGCAAGATTCATGCTAATAGTTAACGGGCTAAAAGGTCTTAAGAAGGAATACTCTGAAAGTGACTTAGTAAGAAAGATACTTCGATCTCTTACTTCATCTTGGAATACTAAGGCCACTGTCATTGAGGATTCTAAAGACCTTTCTAAAATGAAATTGGATGAACTAATTGGCTCCTTAATGACATATGAAATCAACATCAAAAGAAAAGAATTAGAAGAAAATCCTAGGAAGTCAATTGCTCTAAAAGCATCCAATAAAACATCAACAAGTTCCAAGAAATCCATTCAACAAGATAGTGATGAGCAAGAAACATCTAGTGAGAGTGATGATGGTGAAATGGCAATGCTCACTAGACAATTCAAGAAATTTCTGAAGTTCAAAAGGAGAGACTCAGGTAACTCCAAACCCTTCAAGAAAAATTTTTCACAGAAATATGAGTCCAACAAAAAATCTGATATTGTTTGTTATGAATGCAAGAAACAGGGGCACATGAGAGGAGAATGCCCAGAACTCAAGAAGAAGCTGAAGAAGGAAAAATTCACCTCCAAGAAAGCCAAAGCAATGTTGGCCTCCTGGAGTGATGAAGATGAAGATGAAGATGCACAAGAAACATCCGATGATGAAGAAGTGAAATGCTTGATGGCTAGGAGTGATGACTCCACCGAGGTAAATTTCTCATTTGATGATTTCACTACAAGTGAATGGGAGGAAGCATACACTACTTTATTGAAAATTTTGTGAATATAAATCTGAAAATAAAGCATTAAAAAAGAAATGCAACTCCCTTGTGCATGATAAGAACAATGATGAACGAATTGCATTCCTGACAAAAGAAATAGAAATGATGAAAGTTGATGAAAAGACTCATAATGAAGAGATGGATTGCTTAAAAATGAGATTGCAAGAAACACAAAAAGAAAAAGACTGTTTAAGCCATTCTCTTGAATTCCTTCAAGAAGAACATCTAGAAACAAAGAAAAAGTTGGAACAAACTGAAAAGGAATTGAAAGAGAAATCTGAGGACTTGATGAAATTTGTAAAAGGGAAACAAAATCTAGACGCGGTTTTGGGTGCTAAGTTCATGTAACCAAGCATGGGTTAGGATATCAACCTGTCAAACAAAAAAAATATAGGAGAGTCATTGATTACTTCCTTCGTTGATCCTAGCCCAAGCACAAGCAAGCATGTTCCACAAAGCATAAAACAAGTCAACCTCAGACCAAAGCAATGCAACCCAAACAAAATGTTCCCATCAAACAAAAGAAAAAGGCCCTGTCGACAGATGGAATGGTGCCTGTCGACAACAACAATTTCAACCAATAAACAGTCTATCAAGCAACAAAAAATTGAAAAGAAAATTCCTTCATGCAATGTGTGTAAAAAGATTGGTCATGATGAAAAACAATGCTGGAATAATCCAAAGAAACAAAAATTCAAACAGTTTGGATTCCTAAACATCTACTTTGTTGCATGAATGAAATTTTGGGACCCAAAGTAATTTGGGTACCAAAACCTCTTGTCTGATCCACTTATGCAGGAATGCCTAGCAGCCCAACATCAAAACAAATGGTACTTGGATAGCGGCTGTTCGAGGCATATGACGGGCGACAAATCTAAATTCTGTTTCCTAGTGGAGAAAGACGGAGGACAAGTCATTTTTGGAGGTAACAACAAAGGCCAAATAATTGGCACAGGTAATGTTGGTAAGTGTTCCTCCAATTCAATTGAAAATGTACTGTTGGTTGATGGCCTTAATCACAATTTGCTTAGCATAAGTCAATTATGTGATAGAGGTCACAACGTCATCTTGAATCAAATTCATGTCAATTGTTGATAAAGAATAGGAAGTGTAAAATTTTCTGGAAAAAGAGTGAATAACATTTACCTAGTTGACTTAGATGATCCAGAAAATGATAACTTGTGTTTTGTTGCAAATAGACAGGATGAATTGACCTTGTGGCATCGTAGGCTTGGCCATGCGAGCTACAACGTGTTGCACAAGATCATGAAGCTCAAATTAGTAAGTGGACTTCCTGACATTTCTTTTAATAACAATGAAATTTTTGTGATGCATGTGCACAGGGAAAACAAACCCGAAAGTCTTTCAAATCCAAAGCACCGGTAAGCACATCTAAACCATATGAACTGTTGCACATGGACCTTTTTGGACCAACTAGAACTCTAAGTCTCAATGGCAACGTTTTGTTTTGTCATTGTAGATGATTTTTCTAGGTTCACATGGGTCAAATTCTTGGCACACACAAAAGTGAAACACTTACAATCTTCCAAGAATTCTTTAATAAGATTGAGCATGGCAATGTGAATAAAATATGTTCAATCCGCACCGATCACGGGGAGAATTTGATAACAATGCTTTTTCTGATTTTTGCAGGCACCAAGGGATTGAACATCTGTTCTCTTCCCAAGGACTCCAGAACAAAATGGAGTAGTGGAGAGGAAAAACAGAACATTGGTGGAAATGGCTCGCACTCTTCTAGTTGAAGGCCAACTCTCCAAAAGCTTTTGGCAGAAGCGATGAACACTTCGTGCTACATTCTAAACAGAGCCATGGTAAGACCTGTGATAAAGAAAACCCCCTACCAGTTGTTGAAAGGTAAGAAACCCAACCTTGGGTACTTCCGTTTGGCTCAAAGGTATTTATTCATAACAATGATAAATCTGATTTAGATAAATTTGAAGCCAAAAGTGATCAAGGTGTTTTTCTAGGCTACTCAGACACTCTAGGGCATATAGGGTGTTTAATAATAAAACACGCACTGTGGAAGAAACTCCACATGTCATTTTTGATGAGACTTATGCCAAATCTAACAGCTTGAATGTTAACAGGGCTGAAAAAGAGGATGAAGGAACATCGCTTAAGGACCTACAAGTCAAAGCAAAAGACAAATCTGAAGAAGATTCCAAGACCAAAGGTGGATATCTTCACAGGGACTACGATGAAGATGATGAAATAGCATTCAGAAACAAGATGAAACAGTTGAAGAGAATCCACCAGAAAGTGAACCTCCTGAAGAGCGACACTCACAAGATCAATTCCTCAAGGACAAGATACTCCCGGCCCTTCAACAATCACAAATGTGAGGTATTCCAAAGATCACCCACTTGATGATGTGATAGGTAGTTTAAATGATTCTGTTCAACAGGTCTCAAGTAAGAAAAATAATTGAACATGATCTTTTTGCTTTTGTTTCTCAAGTGGAACCCAAAATGTTGAAGAAGCCTTAAAATAAACTCATGGATTGATGCTATGCATGAGGAACTTGGTCAATTTCAAAGAAATAATGTATGGAGTTTAGTTCCTAGAACCCCTGAAATTTCTATCATAGGAACTAGATGGGTGTTTAGGAATAAACTTAATGAAGAAGGAAAAGTGGTCAGAAATAAAGCAAGACTCGTAGCAAAAGGATATAGTCAAGAATTTGGTGTAGACTTTGAAGAGTCCTTTGCTCCTGTAGCCAGGTTAGAAGCAGTCAGAATTTTATTGGCATATGCATGCTCCATAAGTTCAAACTCTATCAAATGGATGTTAAAACTGCTTTCTTAAATGGCTATATCAAGAAGAGTCTATGTCTCTCAACCACCAGGTTTTGAAAATTCTGAAATGCCTAACCATGTGTATAAATTGCACAAAGCTCTTTATGGTTTGAAACAGGCACCTCGAGCTTGGTATGAGACTAAGCAATTTTCTGGTAAGCAAAAACTACTCAAGAGGTAAAGTGAACCAAACCTCTTCACTAAGAAAGTTCGCAATCACATAAGTTGTACAAGTTTATGTGGACGATATCATATTTGGTTCTACTAACCCTTCACTGTGTGAAGAATTTTCTAAACACATGCACAGTGAATTTGAGATGAGTCTAATGGGGGAGCTTCAATTCTTTCTTGGTTTGCAGGTGAAACAACATGAAGAAGGCTTCTTCATAAATCAAGAAAAATATGTCAAAGAGCTTCTCAAACGATTTCAATTTGAGCAAGCAAACCAGCCTCCACCCCAATGAGCACAAGCGTCAAATTGGAAAATGATGAGAAAGGTAAACCGGTAGATGCAAAGCACTTCCGAGGTATGATTGGCTCACTCCTTTATCTTACTGCAAGTAGACCGGATATACAATTTAGTGTTTGCCTTTGTGCTAGATATCAATCTAGTCCAAAGGAAAGCCATTTAATTGCAGTCAAGAGAATTTTCCGATATCTCTCAGGCACATACAATTTGGGTTTTTGGTACCAGCAGGCAGTAGTTTTGATTTGATCTCATATTCTGATGCTGATTATGCTGGATGTAAAATTGACAGAAAAAGCACTAGTGGATATTGCCAATTCCTTGGCGGTTGCATGGTTTCGTGGGCATCCAAGAAGCAACACTCAGTTGCACTCTCCACTGCAGAGGCAGAATATGTCGCTGCAGGAAGTTGTGCAGCTCAAGTGTTGTGGATCAAAGTCAGTTAGCTGACTATAATGTTGAAATTGGATGCACACCTATCCTATGTGACAACACAAGTGCTATCAACCTTTCAAAAAACCCTGTCCAACACTCAAGGACTAAACACATTGAAATCCGTCATCATTTCTTGAGAGATGAAGTTGCCAATAAAACCTTGGAACTTAATTTCATTCCACAGAAAAACAATTGGCTGATATTTTCACCAAACCCTTGTCTGAAGATAGATTCACATCCTTAAGAAGAGAATTGGTTTGTGTAAAATGCAATGAAGCTAACTATCCATATTGGAGTACATGCTCTTTATGTGAATGACTATGTGGTATATCAAATGGTGAACTGTGGAAGAACAAGTTCGGCTTGTTTGGAAACTATCATCATGCGTGAGAAATATTCTCCGCCAAGTATCAATAGTCCCATTTCATATAAAGGCCCTGTACTTCACATAGGATTTTTAGTTTCCTTACATTTTATCATGTTAACTCATGAAACAATGCTTTTTCTGTGACCATGTGCTTGTGTATGACATTCTTTCATGAACATGTTTGTCTTGTCTCAAATGCTTGTGTGAATCATTGACTTGATGTTGTGTCAACACGTGCACACACTATGGGGGAGTGAGTTAAGGTAGATGAGTATTTTCATGAGGAAACTCTTCCTTCACTTCATTTTTTAATCCTCACTTCCTTGAACTCAATGTGCACTCAATCTGAAACCAGAAAAATCCACTCTGTTCATATCTGTCGACAGACTCATTCCATCTGTCGACAGGTACACTCAGTTTTGTTCTGACTGAAACTTCAATTCATCAGTCTGTGTGCATCTGTCGACAGACAGATTCCTTCTGTCGACAGATACACACATTCTTCTTTATTGTTCAATTCTTCTTCATACTTCTCAAGAAAGTGTTCTTTGATTGATTTAAAGGTAAACATTAGTTTGTTTGTGTGCAATATAACCTTTTCATATCCACTTCATGTCAAAGTCGTGAACCAAGTCGAAATGATTTTGATGCAACACTTGATTGAGGTCTTTTAGATCATTTTGAACACAATGAGCAAACAAATGATTTTTAAACATCTCCTTTGAATAACTCCCTTGTCGTTAAACATGAATCTAAAATGATTTGAAAAATCAGAAAGCTCTTGAATTTAATGTTCTACATTATAACTTACCTAAAGAACCTCTTGTACTTGACTAAAAGTAAAAATAAAAAAAAAGGGAGAAAAGCTACCTATTTCTTCGGTTCAATCAAAATTTATCTCTCTTTATGGGATGGAGGTAGAGCAATGATGAAAATGACTAAGTAACCGGGGACATGGGCATCACCAATGTCGGTCTTCGCGTCAAAAGTTGTTTCATTATCTCTATACAATGGCTTGATGGACACTCACATTGAGTAACTGGGGTATTGGCATCACAAGTGTCTACCTTCACATGAAAAAGTGAAAGTGCTCCTCATTGCCACTCTTTTCCATCTTCGTTGTTTAAAGATTCTAAAATCATACCAGAATAGAGTGAAGCCTCCGAAAACTTTTTATGTCAAGTCCAATGTGCTTCTTGGGTAAGATATTCTAATGGCCATCTAATTCAAATGTCATCTGACTATCATCTCTATTTAGATGCATGTTTTTCTTCAACGCCTTAATCAAAAGAGTTATTTAATTTTCACTGGCTATTGTGAAATGTGTTCTTCATGATCTAATTAAAGAACTTCTCGGTCTTAATTCAAACTCATTCTAGAATTGTGTCATGTCTTATCATAATGGATATGCATTTTTATCTTGCACATACACCTATTTTGCCTTAAAACAACAAATGAACACTTGTCCCTTTGAAAAATATTGTCAAAAATCAATTTTTAACCAAAAAGGGGTTATCTGTCGACAGATAGACTGTCATCTGTCGACAGACGACGGCCCAGATCCATTTTTGAAGAAAACCCTCGCGCCGGTTCACCTCCTTTTTGTGGGGCCTCTCTTTTAAAACCTTCTAAACCATTCTAAGGCCACCCACGACCCATTCTCACCCCTCCTCTCTCATTTCCTCCTCCTCTCTAAACCCCCTCTCTTTCCCCCTTCAGGCTCCAAATCCGCTCCGTCTCCGACGATCCTGCTGCTCCTCGTCTGGGATCCCTCCACTCTCCCTTCACACACCATTCTCACCCTTCTTCCTGAGATGGCACCCAAATCAAAGCTTCTCGCTCGCCGTCGTCGCGCTCCGACGGACGCCGGAGAAAGTTCCAGGGCTCCTTCCGAACGTCGCAGCAAACATCGCGAGGATCGGTTGCCGGAACTCATCGTTCCTCAAGGTCTCCGTCTTATCCGAGCCACCGGCACCTTCAAGAAAATTGTCCAATCCCGGTATGTGGACTTCGAGTCCTTAGCACCGATGTTCCCCTCACTCCTACCCTATTTTGACACTCAAGGGTGGACATCCTTCTTGTACTCTCACTTGCAATACTCACCAACTTCCGTCACAGAGTTCTTCAATAACCTAGGGCTTTCCGATCAGGGAGATCTCTACTCTTCGGTGAAAGGCACTCGTTTTCGCCTCACCGCCAATCTCATCTCAACAGCCCTTGAAATTCCAAACTCAGGAGTTGAAATCTTCAACTACACTCCCTCTGCTTCTGAGTACTATGAACTTCTCACGTTGCAACCCTATGACTCCACCAAAGAAATTGCTCGTCTTAATGCCAACTCCTTTCCTCCTTTGATCCGGATGATCCATCACATCTTCACCACCTTGATCGTCCCAAAGGATGGCAGCCGAGAGTTAGTCACTGAGGTCCACAAATCCTTGTTCATATTCTTCCTCAAGTGTCAACAAATCAATCTGCCTGAACTCATGATAAGCCTCATCCGTCGGTGTTTCTCAAACACCAAAAGATCAATGCCATATGCTTGCCCGATCACCTCTCTTCTCATTTTCCTTGGCATTCCTATCCCTGCAAGTGAGCTCATCTCATTAAAATCCCGAAGTGCTTTTGATCTCACTGCCGCCAACCGAATGGGCTACAAGATTGTAGACGGTGTAGTCTCAAGGACTCTCAAAGGAAAGGATCACCAAGGAGCTGAAGAGTCATCCAATGAAGAAGACAATGAAGCCGATGACGCTAATGCCGGCAGTGATGAAGACTCTCAGGATGAGCAAATGCCTGATCAAGCTCAAGAGTTTGCTGATGTACCTGTGCCTGAGGAACAATCCATTCGTGACTACTTGGCACAAATCCATCAAGAAATGATCTCAGGATTTGCTCAGATGACTTCAAGATTTGATCAAGTGGATGCTCGCCTCAACACTCTAGATGACCGGCTTGACCACCTCTACTCCGAGAGAGATGGATCCCGTCACCCTCCTCCTGCTGACATGACAATGAATAGAGGGTCTCAGGGTCATTAGAGGTCACTAAGAATCTTAGCTGGGAATAGTCTCACTTGTCTAGTCATCTTTTGCTTGTTCATGTTATTTCCCTTTCTTTTGATTTTATTGAGTCATGTAATGATGTCAAATGTACTGTGAAATTTCAATGATCATCAATGAAAACTCAGTTCATGTTTATTTGTCTCCAAATGTGCATGACTTGACCTTTTGTATGTTGTCAAAAAGGGGGAGAACATCAATATGCATCAATTGAATGTTTTTGTCATCATCAAAAAGGGGGAGATTGTTGGGTTTTCCATATATCATGTTTTTGATGATCACATTAATATCCTTGAACATTGATTTAATGCAAAATTGATGTGCTAACTAACATGAAAAACACCATGAAAGTGATTGAGTTAAACATTGCCAAATCATACAATGTATATCACTAACAATGTATTTGCATGTAGGTGCACAAGCATGAAAGATGGAGCATTGAAGAGGCATTGAGGAGATGAGCAAATATCACAAAACTGTTCAAGAGGTGTATCTGTCGACAGATGCAATATACCTGTCGACAGATTCATACAGTCATTCCAAGACAGAACTCAGTTTTGCATCTCTGAGTGTATCTGTCGACAGATGCAATGACCCTGTCGACAGATTCACACAGTCAACCCAGGACAGAACTCAGGTTTTCTATCCTGAGTGCATCTGTCGACAGATGCAAATTGCCTGTCGACAGATACACTCAGAAATCCAGATGTCTGAAACAAGTTCTCAGCCTGAGTCTGCCTGTCGACAGATGCAAGTGCACCTGTCGACAGACGACGGAACTAAGATTTTGAGTTTCCAAATCCGGCCCCACTTGGGTGTTTCCTTCCTCCACGACCCCCACCTTTACCTAACACTATATAAGCATCCTTTTGGAGCCAAATTCAGAGAGCAGCCTCCCTCCAAGAGCCTCCAAGGGACCAAGAGGAAAAGCCCCAAATTGCTGCTCTGCTTCAACCTTCTGCCCAGATCGTCGTGGAATCGCCATCCATGCGAAGTTGAAGCCGGATCGTCGTCAATTCAACCTTCTACATCGATCAATCTACATCCAATCGAAGTTTGAAGAGCGTTTGGACGATCCACGAGAAGAATTCCAACTGGATTTGTTCCCCAACTCTAAATTCTTCTCCATTTCATAATTTCCATTCCGTGTGTGTGTGGTTGTGTTTGGGTTGGCATCCCTTGTGCTTGATTCACGAATTTGTAGTTGTTCTGATCGTGTTTCATCAGACAACGTGTGTGTGGTTGAGTTGTTGTGTTGAACTCGCTCATAAGCAGTCGTTTCTGCGTGTGTGTGTGGACGGTGGATGTAGGATACACGAGTTGTGTGTACTCCGAACCACCTTAAATCATCGTGTTCTGTGGTTTGTTCGCGTTTTGCGATAGATGATTGGTAGGCACGGTGTTCATACGCACGTTTGATACCCTGTTCTCTATATATCAACTCAAGCTTTCTTAATCTTAATCAAATTCTAATCAAGTTTTCATTAAGATTGTTGTAGCACCGAAAAGAATCCATCAGTAGTTAGAATTTGTCGTAATCTATTCAACCCCCCCCCCCTTCTAGATTACCATATCGTGTTATTCCGCGTAACCCTTCAAGAGGTTACATAGAAAGTGACAGGTCGTTCAGGACAGGTTCACAGATCGCGACGGCAGCACCTGTCGCGTTCAGAACACGACGGGTATTGTTGTTACGACAAGACCTCAGAACGCGGCCTATCGGGCTGTCGCGTTCACAGGGTCTACGCCTGAGTCTGACAGGGAAAGGGCAGAGCGTTGGATTGTGGGCCGGATTGCCTTGTTTTGACACAGGGTGCTTCAAAAATTCATAACTAATTGCACAAGCGATGAAAAATCACGAAACTAGTTCCAAACGAATCTAGACATCAGTAGTATCATAGTAATTAGAAATTGAATAGTAGACATGGTCTGACATGAATCAAATAGGTTTATTTACAAGGTGCATGGTACAGTACAGAATGGAGATCCACGAATTAATTCGCAAGGTAGGATGGATGAAAATTAGGCTTTTAGGGGCGAAAGATTTCTAACAATCATCAGTATCTCCAATAAAATTTCGAGGAATGGGATAGAGTATTCAAGGAGATATAAATTAAACATGAGATTCGAGGTTTTGGGGTTTGCAGAGATTCAAAAATTGAGATCAAAAGATTGAGTGAACAAAAAATTATGAAATGAAAGGGGTTTTGTTCCTGATGCATGGAACAATCTACAGACAAATTTAATTAGATTTTGCTTGTGAGAATACCTACATTTAGTTGTTTTCTCTTCTAGGGCTAGAACTTGAAGAACGAGAGAGAGAGCTTGAGAGGTTCTTCTTCCCCCATGCGATCTCCTCCTCCTTGGCCTCTCCTCCTGGTCCAGCACCCCTGGCAACGAGCTAGGGCCGGCCATGGAGGTTTAAGAGAGTATTTAAACTCCTAGATTTCTAATTCCCATTAGGACTCTAACTCCTATTAAATTTCAGGATTTCCTATTTCTTTCACCTTTCCATGCTTGCCAACTCCAATTTGGGTTGGGTTGGGATCCAAATCCGTGGCTAACCATTATGGTAGGTTTAGGAACCCAATTCTAACTCAAACTACTTATTTTAATACTTTAATACTTTTTTCTATTTAGGTAATATTTAAGTTACGAATTTAGAGTATTTTCCTATTATTGTTCTTTTAAAAATCCCTATTTTGGCCCTACAAATTCTAGAGGGTCCATTTAACAAAGCACATTATTTATTGGAATTTATCTTATGGGAATTTCCCATCTTAAATAGGGAAATAATAGAATTTTGGAATTTATTATATTTTTCTTACTTGAATTTATTCATGGGCCATGAGAGGTCCATTGGTCCAATTCCGATAATGGGTAATCATTTCATGATGTTGGAAGTCTCTCCGACATGTTCGTTTAATTTATGGGTGCGTTATTTTCCCGTGTTAACGGTTTTCCGACTTAGTTTCCTAATTTAGATAATTAGTCATATTGTGACGTACACTTGGCCAATTGGATTTTTCGTTGCTTGAATTTCTTAGTAGAACACTTAGGAATAATGTCTGGGGTTGATTTATAATTTTTAAGGATTTTTTTGATGTATTCTTGCACATACGATAGTGGTACGTATGTTTCTATATTTTGATTTAAAGAAATTATATTTCGAATTTTTAAGTATTAAATTTTCCGGGTTGCTACATCCTCCCCCACTTAAAAAGAAATTGGTCCCCAAATTCATATGATATAATACGACTACAATTTATTATAGATATTTCATTCCATTACCTCCTCCACTTAGGGCTTTGTTATCGCGAAAATAATATGAACTTAACTAAGGGTTTAGTGATGATACCTTGTCCACCTTCATTGGCATGATTTATATCCACAAGGGCTTGTAATCGTCCTTGGCGTAGAGTTTGGTTCTTCTTTGTTGGACAATCGAT
This sequence comes from Colocasia esculenta, assembly GCA_014218235.1. Classification (NCBI taxonomy): domain Eukaryota; kingdom Viridiplantae; phylum Streptophyta; class Magnoliopsida; order Alismatales; family Araceae; genus Colocasia; species Colocasia esculenta. The sequence continues at coordinate 123,134,108 of CM024758.1, read as the reverse complement.
GACTCCATGTTGTTGACTTCCAACGCAAGCATCTGCCCAATCTCTTCCAACAGTTATCAACCTGATGCCCTGGCTTTTCACAAAATTAACAGACTTCCTTCCACTTCACCTCCCCTTTCATTCTCTTGCTATCTACTGTATTTCTTCCTTTATTATCGTTGGAATGAGTAGCACGTTCCTTTCAACACTTTCTTCTTATGGATCTTTTCAAGAAGTTCATGGTGTCCTCTACTAATTGAGATCTCAATACCATGACTGAATATACTTCAATGTCTAGTGGAGCCAACTTCTCCCAGTACACAGGTCTCAACCCTTCTAAAATCTCTTTGCCTTCATCTTTTCCGTACTCACCAAATGTGGTGCATACTGTGCTAGTCTTTTCAAATTACGCTTCATATTCTGCTACAGACATCATTCGTTGTTTTAAATTGGTGAATTTATTTGCCTTCTTCTCACGAATCCTCTCAGAAAAATTATTGGTGTTGAAGAGTTCTAAAAATTTATCCCACTCTATGTTGATGTTGGGTAATTGTCGACTATCAGCTTCCCACCAAGCTCTAGCATCGCGGTCCAACTGGAATGTTGCCAGAAGGACTTTCTCCTGCTCTGAACATTGCATAACTCTAAAGATTTGTTCCATCGCCCTCACCCAATTTTCAACTTCATCGGGATCCAGAGTTCCATTAAACCTAGGGGGATTTATTCGTTGAAAGTTCCCATATAAGTCTCCTGCCCCATTTTGCTCCTGCTTGAATCACGTTGTTAAGGGTTTGAGTTAACCATGTATTGTCTGTTATAATTCGTGCATTTGTGCATGCATGCTCGCCAGCCATCTCCTCTAGTTCCTGCGAGCAATAATACTTATTAATTTCTTCTTAAACTTAGGGTGCTTATACATATAGTTAAGCTCCTAGCATACCCCAAGCTTTACTCAATCTCTCACATAGGTATGGTGGTTGACTTAGACACAGTCATGGCAGTTCACCTAGAACATCCCTAGACTTAAAATATCCTAATAAGGACATCCTAGACTCTGATACCAACTGTCATGCCCCTCCAATTTAGCAGCGGAATAAATCAGAGGGAACGTGAGCAACAAGTATGGTAACGTAAATTGCGCATACCGATACAAACATCAGAGCATCTAATGAAATAATGATAATAACTTTTGATTTCATTATAAAATCACTACGACTATTACAACCACTAATTCGTAGCCAACACATAGGGCTCAAGGACATCATTACATTGAAAAGAAATCTAAAGCAATAACTATTAGACTCCATAGTAAGGGTAACTTCATCAATTGACCCCAAGTCGCTCATAACTCTAGTCTCGTCCCATTGGTGTGCGTAACGTCATTGTCCGACTTACCTGAGACACAATAACAAATAACGAAGGGTGAGCGATAACGCCCAGTAGGCCTTAAATCTCAAGCTCAAGCATGCTTTAAATAATTAATGCTTTAAAAGGCATAGTAACTAATGATAGAAAGAGTCATGTAAAGTCGAGAAAGTAATAGCATAAGTAACATGGTTCGAATAGCACGATGATTAAAGTCAAGTCACGATAGAAACGATAACAACAATAGCAAGTAACCTTAATGCCAAGAAATAGCAACCAACATGTATAGCAAGGAGAGAGATAGTAGTTGGTCATGTAAAGAGTAAATTGCACTTTGATTGATTTTCATCAATCGAGATAGTATAGCACTTTTGATTACCTTTCGTCATCGAAATAGTTATGGCACTTTGTTATCCGTAGATAGTCGAGAGAGAAATAGCACTTTGAATGCGACTAAGTCAGGATAGATCGCAATAACTCAAGATAGCAAGTATCAAGTAAAGCAAGGAGAGAGTACGACAGTAGTCGCTCAATAACATGACAGTAACAGTTCAGTAATAGTCAGTGGTGGCACAGTAATAGTGCAGTACGTCTGAACTAATAGACTAACAGTAACAGTATAACAGTCAGATGTCTAGCTAATTCAGAAAAGTCAGTCAGAACCGGTGCAAATGCAGACACCGTCAATAGCCCATGCAAGTATTTTCGGGTGGCTCTCTGCCCCCAGGACTAGATTGGAGCCCCTCGGACACTCTCCGTGCCCTCAGCAGTATGCATTCAAGTCAGTAGAGTCGCAAGACCCATTTTAGCACTAGACAGTCATGAACAGTACAAAACAGTAGGAGCCACACAACTCAAAGGGTACCAAGAGAGTACCAGATGAATAGACGAGATAGTAGAGTGAATATGAATAGACGAGAGTATAGAGACAGTAGATGAGACAAGGAATATTCGTAAGACAACGTTAAACAGCGATAATAACAGTTGCACAGCACGCGTGATCGTGTAGGCAGTCAGGTGGAATTCACTACCCTTCCACTGGCATGTTATGCATAGGTCCAGAGGTCGGCGTGATTCAAGAAAAGAACAAACTTCTAATAGCCATTGGATCATGTTTATCCCTAGAGGGTATCATAGGTGTTAGGTACAACCAGCTCGTCGACCATGTGGGAACTCATGGACAGATGAGTCTTACGAAGGCCTTGAATAAGGATTCACTAGTCCGGCAGAAGGAGTATCCGACGGAGAGTTCATCCAAGTCAAGAGAAAGTGTATATATAGAAACAAGTGCTCGACGTTCTAGAGGAATTCTAGAACAGGGAGCGTCGGTAACAGTGTTCCAAATCATTGCGAGAAAATGTAGACAAGTATATTTAAAATAGGGCAATGTAATTATATGATTGACATAATTACATGATGTATTATGAGATATTTTCATGACAAATTAAGCCATATTTGGATGGTTCAAGTGTGTGCATGTGTAAGAGAAATTATAGATAGAAAAAAGGTCATGTGCATGTAATTAAACCACTTGATATACATTCCATTTATAATAGGTGAACTTACTGCGTGTATGATGGTTAACAAAGGGTATGAACACTGTAGAAAGTGTTAGCATCAAAATTTATGGGTTTTCAAGCAAAAGTCCTAGATCGTGACGTACCCTTATAAGGGTCGCGATGGGTCAGAACAGATCGCGACTGAGGGTTACACAGAAAGCGATAGGTTGTTCAGGACAGGTTCACAGATCGCGACGGCAGCGCCTATCGCGTTCAGAACACGATGGGTATTGCTTTCGTGACAAGACCTCAGAACGCGACCTATCGGGCCATTGCGTTCACAGGGTCTGCGCCTGAGTTCGACAGGGAAAAGGGCAGAGCGTTGGATTGCGGGCCAAATTGCCTTGTTTTGACAAAGGGTGCTTCAAAAATTCATAACTAATTGCACAAGCGATGAAAAATCACAAAACTAGTTCCAAACGAATCTAGACATGCAATAGTATTCACAGTAATTAGAAATTGAATGGTAGACATGGTCTTGACATGAATCAAACAGGTTTATTTACAAGGTGCATGGTACAGTACACAATGGAGATCCACGAATTAATTCGCAAGGTAGGATGGATGAAAATTAGGGCTTTCAGGGGCGAAAGATTCCTAAAGTCATCAGTATCTCTAATAAAAATTTCGAGGCATGGGATAGAGTATTCAAGAGATATAAATTAAACATGAAGATTGGGGTTATGGGGTTTGCAGAGATTCAAAAATCAAGATCAAATATGAGTGAACGAAAAATTATGAAACGAAAGGGGTTTGTTTCCTGACGCATGGAACATCTACAGACAAATTTAATTAGATTTTTCTCGTGAGATGCCTACCTTTAGTCGTTTTCCTCTTCTAGGGCTAGAACTGAAGAATGAGAGAGAGAGCTGAGAGGTTCTTCTCCCCACGAGATCTCCTCCTCCTTAGCCTCTCCTCTAGTCTAACAACCATTGGCAACGAGCTAGGGCCGGCCATGGAGGTTAAGAGAGTATTAAGCTCCCTAGATTTCTAATTCCCATTAGGACTCTAACTCCTATTAATTTCGGGATTCTACTTCTTTCACCCTTTCCATGCTTGCCACTCCAATTTAGGTTGGGTTGGGATCCAAATCCGTGGCTAACCCATTAGGGTAGTTTAGGAATCCAATTCTAACTCAAACTACTATTTTAATGTTTTAATACCTTTTTTCTATTTAGGTAATATTTAAGTTACGAATTAGAGTATTTTCTTATTATTATTCTTTTAAAAATCCCTATTTTGACCCAACAAATTTAGAGGGTCCATTTAACAAAGCACATTATTTATTGGAATTTATCTTATGGGAATTCTCCATCTTAAATAGGGAAATAATAGAATTTCGGAATTATTAATTAGTTTTTTATTTCTTGAATTTATTCATGGGCCATGAGAGGTCCATTGGTCCAATTCCAATAATGGTAATCATTTCATGATGTTGGAAGTCTCTCCGGACATGTTCGTTTAATTTATGGGCGGTTATTTTTCCGTGTTACAGTTTCCGACTTAGTTTCCTAATTTGTATAATTAGTCACATTGTGACGTACACTTGGCCAATCGGATTTTTTGTTGCTTGATTTCTTAGTAGAACACTTAGGAATAATGTCTGGGGTTGATTTAATTTTTAAGAAATTTTCCTAGGTATTCTTGCACATACGATAGTGGTACGTATGTTTCTATTATTTTGATTTAAAGAAATTATTATTTCAAATTTTTAAGTATTAAATTTTCTGGGTTGCTACAACTTCAATCCATTACGACACTTTTTACAGGGACATTGTATCAACTACCCATTATCTCCATGCCTGAAACTCCTCCTATCTTCATGAAAAGCAAAGTCCAATAGTTCTTCGACTCCTTTCTCATACCCAGAATTCAAACGATCCGTAACTTTCATCCAACTCTTATCGACTCCAGCCATTTCAAAATAATCTAGAATTAAGAAGTAAAAGAAAAAATACATATATGAATTAGATCGCATCATATGTAAAACCTAATTATACAATGACATAATTAGGTATGAATGTATAATTCAAAGAAATTTCAATAGCATCTCCTCTCTATTGGGAGAAAATCCATATTTTCACAACTGTCTATATTCACACATTCTTGCAAAGAAAAGGGGAGGTACCTACATGAAATCTTGCCCATCTATGGATATTTGATCATCCAATGCTCTTTATTATATGTGTTTTGAGATTTTCTTAAAATTTTGGCAACATCTCCCCACACTTCTCCAATATATCACTATTATTTACTAATTTTAACTATGCTCAAAAAATCACTTGTATATTGGAGAAGAGTGAGGAGATACTATTGAAATTTTAAGACAATCTCAAAACACATATAATAAAGAACATCAGATGATCAAATATCTACAGACTGTCCAATTTGGACAATTCAAGACTGTATGTCGAGATATGACATTACTATCAAAAGACAGAAAAAACATATATCGTAACAAAAGTCTTGAACGAACAAAAAAAAAAAGGTCCACTCATTCTCACATCCATAGTTTCACCGATGCTTGCATTCTACGTTAAAATACATTCACATCTTGCAAAAAATATATTCACTCATCCACACATCTTGCTATAAAAATCCATTCACACATCCACACATCCTGTAAAAAATACATTCATACATCCACACAATATATAAAAGTTGAGCAACTAGGTAGGCTCTCGCTGGATTAACTAAAGATGAGTCGCCACCCAGGCTTGCTGGATCTTGCATGAACAAAGATCAAAAGATGAAAGCAACCAGATCGATCTCCGCACACGTTCTAAACAAAATCTGTCATCATATTTTACACACACAACACACATATATATATAATAAGAGATGGGTAAATCATGACAATTTATTCAATAATTACACAGCATGACAGGAATATCAGCAATTACAAAATGTAATAAGAAGATGAAATTAGCATTTCACTATAATTTCACTATAAAGGGCTAATCAAAAGTGAGATTAGGGTGTCATGTAGTTGGAACAATCTAGTATAACTATGATACAAGACATTTATTGAGGCAACATGAACACGCCAAAAGAAGGGGGGGAAACCGAAGGAACATCCAAACAACTAGGAACAACTTGCAACACTCAAAATTATACCTATTCTTGTAGCAGCAGTGTCGATCACTCAAGAGATAGAGAAGGTTAGTGTTTGCAACCATCATAGGTAACAGAGGGTATGTGTTGGATCTTGCACCATTCCTCTTCTCCTTTCTCTTCGAGCCTTCAGATGAATTCCTCGGGAATGCCTATTAGTTGCAACTCCTGTAGTGCAGTTATGTGCTATAACCCCTCTGGAAGAGTTTTCAAGTTAGGACAATCATCAATGGTTAAATGTTTCAGACAGGGCATGACTCCATTGTCTACGGTGCATTGCTCCAATTCCTTCAGGTTCCATAAGAGTAGCTCCTCTAATTTTGTGAATCCCTGTGGAGAGAAGACCATCACCTTTCCAGAGTATACATTTTCAAATAATTAGAGGATCTTGAGGTTGGAAATGCCCTGCAACGATGCCAACCCCTCTTGCTCAATAATACTCCAGAAATACCCAATGTCAATGGAATCAGAGATGATGGGAATTGGAGGCTCTGATATGTTGTGGGTTCAACTGCTATTGCGACTGTGGTTTTCTCCCAGCCAAAGCAGCTTCACATAAGAAAGACGTATAGATTGAACAACTGATCATTTGCACATGCTGGAAGCTGGTGATGGTTAGTTCATGCCGGACATTACAATTTACCAAGGTTGCTAACACAAATTTAGCAACCATCGTATCAGTATGGAAGTCCAATTCTACCTTGTTAAGGAATCTCATTTTCTCCAAGCACTTGGGAAGCATTGTGGCATGCTTTGCTAGGATGCCTCCTATTTTTAAAACTCGGAGATTGATGAACTCACCGAGGCACCTTCCCATCCAGCTGTCGGCCATTATTGTCCCCAATGTCTGTAAATTGGCCATTCAATTAACATTCTTTCCACTTGTCCCTTTCAAATACAATCTTTAAGCAATTATGCGTCTCAATGTATCAATTTTCAAAATAGTACTAGGCAACAAATGCCAACGACGTACCCGCAGATTCTGTAGGTTGCACAACATGCCTATGATGGAGGGATGTTTTTATATCATACCCTCCAATCCAAGAACCTTAGGTGGACCAAGAGTCCTATTTGCTTCGGCAGCCTTATAATATCGAACCCCTCTCTATTAAGCACCCTCAACAGCTTTGGATCATTAATAGGAAAAGGCAGTTGGAATGAGTACCAAAACATGGAACGCACCAAGCCTAGCAAAAATTTGTAATTTTTTTCATGATATTTACAAATCTTCCAATCCTCCTTTGGTGTCTCAGGACTTCACTCTAAAAAATAGGCCTATTTCAGACTCTCAAAATGACATTATCTGTCAAATCCCTTCCAGTGAGGATATTAAAAAATTGTTTTCTCTCTTTCCCCTTATAAATCCTCTAGTCTAGATGGCCTCACTACTCGGTTCCTTCAAAAACATTGGGATATTGTAAACATAATCAAGTACCATAGCACCCCCAATCGATAGACACACTCAAACCCACCTCCCTCTCACTGTGGGAGCAGAGGGGTCGGCCCCAAATTGATCACCACCCCCCCTCACACCTAGAGCGCGCAAGAATGAGGGACAGGTCGAGAGAGGGACACAGACATGCATGGTGATCTAGGGAGAGGGCAAGAAAGAGGGAGAGCGGGGATCGCCGGATCAGGAGAGAGAGAGAGAGAGGAGAGGAACTTATCACATATCACAAGATGGAGAAAGAGGTGATCGGCGGCGGCGGCGTCTCCAGCGACGTCTCCAGCAACGACGACGGCGTCTCTAACAATGGGCGGAGCATCAACGGAGGAGGAGGAATGAAGAAAAAGATGACGGGTTGGAAAATATTAGGGAATATATGTAGACGGCTACATATATTAACTATATTCGATATATGTAGACGACTTAAGTTGCGCCGTCTACAATATCAACTATATATAGACGATTGCAATGAAGTCGTGTACATAAGTTATATAGATTGCTTCTAGCTATCTACATATATTTGATATGTAGATGGATATATATGTAGACTGTTGTAATTAGTCATCTATAAATATTATTTTTGTTGACGACTACGTTTTACGGCCGTCTACATAATCCTATGTTTCTTGTAGTACTGCTTCCTTAACATACACTAACCATTTGTTTATTCCACAATCAATTACAAATATATATCATTCATGTCCGTCCCTTTTTGGACTCACCAATATATCAGCCATCACATACGCCTCCCTAAGTAATTGCAACAGAAATAATGCAAAGTCAAAAATGAGTTCATTGCTCATCTATAAGCGTATGTGACTAGCTAATTAATCTTGCTGAAGATTCGACCTCTAATTTAAAAACTTCGGTGTTGAGTTGTGGCAATCTTCTAGTGGCATGTCGAACCATAATTGTTTTGTGAACATTTACGTCTTCTCATCACCATATCTTTTTTTTTTAATTTATTTATATTTATGACAATAAAACATGTATTCCTGTATTTACTCTTTCAAAGTGCCAAGACAAGCTTGCACGTTTTCCCGAACAGGTAGGAGAGCATATAAGCGCAAATTTGAATCAATATACCATATTTGTGGATGAAAAATATATTGCTTATGCATTCAGATGTATTCTTGTTCTCCCGAGTCAATTAAATGTCCCTCAAGAGGACCATGCCTAACAATGGTTGTTTATATATATAATGCTGTTGAGACAAGATTCCTATTCCAATGATGATTTGATTGCATTAGTTGCATTAGTCTTGCCTTGATTGGGTTAATGTTGTATTTCGAAAGTCATGGTTCGCCATGCACATGCAAAGTTGGAATTTTAAACATGAAATGTAAATTTTGTGTGCACTTGGATCTGTATTTCATATCTCATTACCTTCTTTGGTGAGGTAAAATTGGCTTGGCCCAATTAGACCCATATATCCATCTGGCCTACCAGAGTACGAGATTGAACCCAGCCATTATCTCGGTCTTTAGCGGTAGCTCAAGAAGGATGGACGTGGGTCCGGCCCACCAAGACCCCTCGTCTCCTCAGCCACTATCTCCGAGTGATCCTATCTTCGCCATAAATAAGTCCTCAATCTTCTTGAGGCCTCCCTGTTTACCTAGAACGCCCCACTCTTCCACCCAGCCCTCCCAGGTCACGACCCGTTGACCATACATCACATATGTGCTCTAATAAGAATTGGCTCCTCCTCCTCAGTGGGCCCCTTGTCTATCTTTCAAACAACATCACAGGATCCAACCCATGCCACAAAAGTAGTGCATACTATCTCACGGCCATTACGACAACCTCTCCCAGCAGGCACACACCTGACCACTCCCTACAGCCATGTTGTATGGTCAGGGAAGACGCAACATACTAGGAGAGCTCCTAACACACATGTTTAAAAAGAAGAAAGCCAAGCAATGAAAGGTAATCTCTCTCGAGATGTGAGTTCTGAGGGCCCAAAACCCCTCCATGTGCGAGCAAGAGGCACGTACGTCTTCACTAGCTCTCTCTCCCGGCCCCCTCCTCCTTATCTTTGTTCCGACCAACTCGCTAATTTGAGCGTCTAAAGATTCTCCCTCTCAGAACACTCCTAATCGTTTTTATTGTTTGTAAATGTGAGATGATATTTCTTCCATCAAATAAATCTAAGAGTATGTGGAAATTGAACGATGAGAGCTCGCACACTATTGTTTGACCCCTACACCTTTGTAGGCAGATAAATTCCATAGGCCTTAATTAATTATGTGCATCTAATATGATCGATGCATGTTGGTATTTAATGGATGGAGAATAATGTCATGTTTTAGCTTGATTTATATGTGTCCCTCGAATCCTGAAAAATATGCTCTATACTTCTGTTATCTTCATCTTGTGACGCGTACATCCATCTCGCTTTAAAAGAAGGCTGAAGTCATAGATACCATCTCTATTTAAATAGAGCTGCTCCGTATTATATATGTAATAACTTTTCATCTGTTTTCGAATAAAGTAGAAAAATTTTACACTATTTTAAAAATAGCATTCTATCTAACAAGCGGAACACGGAACAAATTAATATCACTAATTAATTTAGGCAGGCCACCAGCTAATGATCATCTGGTGAATGAGATGCATCTCAATCACGTGCTTCTCTGCATGTCTTGATAGTGTATATATATATATAGAGAGAGAGAGATATATGTTATACCCACTCAACATAGCCTAGGTGATAACTGGGGAGGGAAGCGGATATATCCAGATCTCGAACTTAGGGTTATTGTTGTGTGTTATTGCTTTATTGAATTGTGCTCTACCACTATATATGTAGAGTCCTCCAATATAGAGGGATATGTTTACTACATGACGATCCTTTAAACATGCATAAAAGAAAAAGAAAAGACCCTTTAGACATGCCACTAGTGCGTCATTCCCGATGACCGAATCATAGCGTCAGTACTAATACATGTACATTACAATTGCACAAACACCAAACCCTTAATTAGCCTTCTTCTTCGTTATCCTCCCTCCTTCCCCACCACATAACACCTACACTTCACAGTGGGAGGCACCGAGGCACCACCATGACCATGCACCAACTCCGAAGCTTCTTGCACATGGAAGATGCAAGAAGATCTAAGGATTGGTAAACGCCCACCGTTTCCGAGCAAGCCATGCATATGCCTACCGTATCTACCATTCCCAGAACAAAACTTCACCATTAATCACCTCCCACTATGCATGAACAACCCTAGCTCTCCTGTCCCCTTTCTTCCTGGCTTCTACTACTTAAACTCAACCCATCTCCCCCATGGCCAGCAACGGAGAGAGCTCTTCATCCTTCTCGTCGTCTCCTCACCTCTTCTAAAACCCTCTTCTTGCCCCAAACAAAATGGAAGCAACGACAGCACACCTCCGCACGGCTCTGGTGGCGGTCCTTCTCGGGTATGCTTTTGCAGCCAGCATCACCGACCTACCCACCCGGGCGGCATCCCAGATCTTGTCCGCCGGAGAGACCCTAGGTAATTAAGTCTGGCGACGGAGTGGCGCCTGCGGCGGACCCTCGATCCCCAACACCGTTCCGTCTTCTCTGTGTTGTGAATAAGCGCTCCATGCTGTTGTTTCCGCGTTTCATGCAGTTTTTGAGCACTTGCCCAACCACGACGTACTCGAGGCCTCCAAGGCCGGCGGCAGCGCCACCGTCCCGCTGACGAAACGAGGGTCGAAGAGGTGGTTCATCGGCGGCACAGCGGGGCGGGGCTTGAAGCTCGAGTTGGATGTCAGCGCCGCAGCAGCGGCCGGTCCTGCAGCCGATGCGCCCTCACCCGTGGACAGCCCGTTCGCCGATGGGCCCACGGCGGAGGACAGCCCTACCGCTGATGCGCCAGGAGCGGCGGACCTACCTGCTGCTGATGCACCGGGAGCGGCGGACGCCCCCCCTGCTGATCATGCTCCTTCTGCGAAGAACACCACCTCCCCGTCCACGAAGGGTTCCACCCTGGTGCAGCGGGTGGGCTCCCCGGCGGTGCCCGGGGTGAAGGTGTCGGTGGCGACGAACTTCGCCTCCGGGTTGCTGGTGCTTTTAATTGCCTTATAAGTAGGATGAGAGCATGAGAGAGTGAGATCTTAATTTTTTTTAAAAAAAAAAAAATCTTCCAGTAATAATCTTCTTATAGTACTGTGTGTAGTTTTGCATGGGTTTACTGATAGACTTTAAACTTGATCACGTTCACAAAAATTAACATCAAGGATTTACAACATATATATAACCCTTTCCATATGATAAATGGAACCGTAAATATTTAATTAACACAATTACTTATTAAAATAATAAATGAGCAAATTGACTTCATGTAGTGGGGACTGGGGAGAGACTCGATGATGTTAAATTGTGAGATGATTCGATCAACCCCTGGTTCGGTTCATACTATATACCAAACGATGCTAGGATGTCTAACAGTCATGAATGATGGAGATTGGTGATCTATTTAAATTATATAATTAGATCTTCACTAATTTATGTTCTGACTTTATTGAGGACGAGCAATAAACTAGCAAAAGGTTTTTACATCAAAGTAAATATCAAACAGTACTATATAAACCAAAGTAGCTTATCTAGAACATACACTGACGAGTGATTCCCCAATTTAATTAGTGATTTTCTTAACTTTCAAATATGTTTTTTTTTAAATATATATGTTCCCCTCTGACCTGTATTTATATATCTACCTCTCACTTCTATAAATTGTTAAAAGCGCTAAATATATCCAAATAGTTCCACTTGTACTTATGTCATGTTAAAATCACGAATCTATTATACCCTATCAAGTTAGGCATTCTAAAAAACATGACAAGATCAGAGATCCTTTGAGACATTTTGACGGCTTTATATTTTTGTATATTGTAGCGATATAAAGTTAGTAAGTACGTACGTACATGAGTGCACGTATTTGGATATTTCAAGGGTATTTTTAACATTCGTAGAATAGGGAGATATGTATATGTAGAGGCTATTTTTAGCCTCCTAGGTCCATGGGCCCATCAAGGCTCCTCAAGACCCATCAAGACCCATCAAGGCACAACATCTATGGCCCTCGCGCCATGTGTCTTCGGCTTCAGCCAACTGGCTGCCGAGCATGCTTCAGCTACTAAACCTCCAAGGGTCCCAGCGGCAGTTTCCGAACATCGCCCAAAGCTGCTCGAACAGGATGTATCCTTACCGAGCAGATCAAGCGACTCCTGCTCGAGCACCGAGCACCGAGCACCTAGCACCGCGCAGTCTCCGCGCCCAACGACCTCCAGGTCTCCAGGGGTGATCTCCGGATACCCCCCGGCCTGTTCGGTCTAACTCATCAAGCAGACCCTGTTCGAAGCGCGATGCAGCCTCGCCTGCACAAGCTATGCCTCTGGGCACCAGACACCGAACAGGCAACCTGCTCGGTACCTTTCGCCCAGGAGAATCCAAGCAGCTCTTCACCCCCTCGCGGCGGTTATAATGGCTATGCCACACGCACCCCACATTCAAGAGAGCAATAACTGCAGAGCTCCTCAACGGGCGCCTCAACGCATAACTCCCCGCCAACCGGCGCGCCCTTTCTGGCGTGGTTAAGGGACGTTCCATCCCACTCCCTCACCATCTTCGCCTATAAAAAGGCTCAGGTAACCTCCATGCAGAGGCACGTCGTCTCGAACGCTCAAAACCCCCTGCTTTACAAGCCACTCACTGACTTAGGCATCGGAGGGTTTTCTCTGGTCTTCACTGGGCCCCCCTGATTCCGTTCTGGTCTTGCAGGCTTCCATCCGCACCGGCGTTCGTCTTCCCCATCTTCTCCAGTGGAGGCCCGTTTGGCTCCGACCCAAACAGGAAAACACTACCACATTTTGGCGCCGTCTGTGGGAACGACAGCAGCCATGGCTCGCGGACGTTCCTCTCACCAGAACTACAGCAGTAGGGAGACGAGGTCTCGACAGCCGCGCGCGGACTCGCTTGTCAGAGTCCCCCCTGTCGACGCCGCCGTCGCCCCCACTGGTGCACCCGGCGACAATTCTACTGCTGCAGTACCTGCGACCGCCCTGGAGATAGCAGAGCTCCGGCGGCAGATGTTACATCTGACAAGAATCTGTCGGGGCCTCCAGGCCCAGTTGGCCAGACAACCGGCCCTGACGGTTCCCCCGCCACCGGAGCAACTAGCGGAGTCGTCTCACCGACGGCCTCGTGCCCCTCCAGCGCCGCAGAAGCAGCATACAAAATCGCCCCCGTTTGCACGCCGAACACCAGTGAGGCAGGCCAACTCACCCCGCCGTGTCGCGGCGGTTCAGGCCCCCACACGTTCCGATATCGATTCCAGCGCCCACGCGTCTAAGCGCAACGGCTCAGCGCATTTCGACCAGGAATTGGTCAGACGCCTCCACCGCGTCGCTGACCTTGAGCGCCGCATGGACGCGATGATCCAGAAGGCAGAAGGCAAACTCTTGGGGGACGACGACCTGCACTTCCACTCCCCGTTCACCGCGGAGATCCTGGAAGCCCGGGTCTCCCCAAAACTGCCTCTACCTTCCATCGCACCCTACGACGGCACCACTGACCCAGCGGACCACGTCCATGGGTTCGAGTCGCACATGGTGTTCCATGGAGCATCAGACGCGGCCAAATGTCGATCTTTCCCGACCACGCTGAAGGAGGCTGCGCGGGCATGGTTCGAAGCCCTCCCCGCAGGCTCCATCTCTTCCTTCCACCAGTTGAAAAAGTCATTCTCGGACAACTTCCTGGTCGGAAGGTCTCAGCCGCGCACCGCGGCATCTCTTCTGTCTGTTCGGCAGAAGAAAGACGAAGCACTCTGGGACTACGTCCAGCGGTTCCGTACAGAAGCACTTCGCATCCCGTGTCTCGACGTCTCTTTAGCCACCAGTGCCCTCATCCGAGGCACTCGCGACGGCTTCCTTCAGAGGACGCTTGGGGTCCAGCAACCGCCTACCCTCACCGAGCTCCTCTCCACTGCCCAACGCCACGCTGCGTGTGAGGAGAATCTAGCTGCCGGCCGAGCCAACCTGCAGGCGAACTCGCCCCGAAATGGGAAGGACCTGATAAGGTCATTTGAGTTCTCGGAAGAGGTTTCTACAAGCTGCCTACCTTCGGCGGAAAAACCATATCGAGAACCTGACATGTAAAAGGCTTATTATTTACAAAAGCCTCCCTGCTTAGCGTCCTACTTCTTTTTGCTGTTCTATCGGTTTATGTAAAGGACGAACGGTACAACCCCTGGTCACGAGCTCTTCAGCTCGGAAGACCAGCGCGGTACCCGTCCTAAGACAGAGGTGTTCGGTACAACCCCGGATCGCCGAGCTCCTCAGCTCGCAAAACCTGCGCAGTACCCACGAGCCTCTAAACTCCCTGATCCATTCTCTCGGTATATGTAAAGGACAAACGGTTTCACCTCTGGAAAAGAGCTCTTCAGCTCAGAGGACCAGCACGGTACCCGTCCCAAAATAGAGGTGTTCGGTACAACCCCGGGTCTCCGAGCTCCTCAGCTCGCAAAACCTGTGCGGTACCCACGAGCCTCTAGACACCGACGAATTCCGATTCGAACAGAATGTGACTAAGAAGAACCCCAGATCCGTCTGGAATACAGGACCGGACTTGTACGCCGCCATGCCCCGAGCCTCTGCCTCATAAAGCGCCACGGCGACAACCTCCTCTTCGGCTACGGCAACCTTCAGCTCGAAGGCCTTTAAGGCAACACAAGATCGGCCTCGCAATATTGCCTCTCCTCCTCTCGCCTCGACGGTTACATCGTCGTCCGAGCACACTTTCAGGCACTTCAGAAGTACTCCCAGTCATGCAGTCTGCTTCGGACTCCGCATCCGCTACAGCCGCCCCGGCGGCCCGTTCGGCAGAGGACGCAACCTCGCACGCCACCAGTTCGGCAGCTACGCTCGCCAAAGCTGCAGGATCTCCGACCTCGCTTACAGGCGCTCCTCAGAGGACGTCGCCTCATCACGATCGGACGGTTCCTCCGCCACAGACACGAAGTCCATCATCCGATGATTCAGATAGACATTTCCCCTCTCAAGTGCTCACGATCACATCCGAGCAGATCACTTGAGAGGGTGGGGGGCAAGTGTAGAGGCTATTTTTAGCCTCCTAGGCCCATGGGCCCATCAAGGCTCCTCAAGACCCATCAAGGCTCCTCAAGACCCATCAAGACCCATCAAGGCACAACATCTATGGCCCTCGCGCCACGTGTCCTCGGCTTCAGCCAACTGGCTGCCGAGCATGCTTCAGCTACTAAACCTCCAAGGGTCCCAGCGGCAGTTTCCGAACATCGCCCAAAGCTGCTCGAACAGGATGTATCCTTACCGAGCAGATCAAGCGACTCCTGCTCGAGCACCGAGCACCTAGCACCGCGCAGTCTTCGCGCCCAACGACCTCCAGGTCTCCAGGGGTGATCTCCGGATACCCCCCGGCCTGTTCAGTCTAACTCATCAAGCAGATCCTGTTCGAAGCGCGATGCAACCTCGCCTGCACAAGCTATGCCTCTGGGCACCAGACACCGAACAGGCAACCTGCTCGGTACCTTTCGCCCAGGAGAATCCAAGCAGCTCTTCACCCCCTCGCGGCGGTTATAATGGCTATGCCACACGCACCCCACGTTCAAGAGAGCAATAACTGCAGAGCTCCTCAACGGGCGCCTCAACGCATAACTCCCCGCCAACCGGCGCTCCCTTTCCGGCGTGGTTAAGGGACGTTCCATCCCACTCCCTCACCATCTTCGCCTATAAAAAGGCTCAGGTAACCTCCATGCAGAGGCACGTCGTCTCGAACGCTCAAAACCCCCTACCTTACTTAAGCCACTCACTGACTTAGGCATCGGAGGGTTTTCCCGGGTCTTCACCGGGCCCCCCTGATTCTGTTCTGGTCTTGCAGGCTTCCGTCCGCACCGGCGTTCGTCTTCCCCATCTTCTCCAGTGGAGGTCCGTTTGGCTCCGGCCCAAACAGGAAAACACTACCACAGTATACAAATATGGCAGTCTAGAGTGGATCGATTCGAGTACATGCAAATAAACTCTTCAAATTTTGTGATACTTTGGTGGCGTTTGATAAAACTTAACATTTAAGTCTTAAATCTTATTTGGCATCTATACTCTAAATCTGAAATTTAAAAAGAACTTAATATATATCAGACATAATATAAGAGGTGTTTGATAACTAATGTAGACAAGATCTGAATTGTAGTGTAATGGTTAATATATTACACTTCTAATATGGAGGTCTTGGGTTCAAAACTCAAAATAGTTAAAAAAAAAGATTTTTTTTAATTGAGATCGCTGGCGGCCGGCCCCTGGCGGCCGGCCGCCGACGGTGATCGCCGGAAACCGGCCGCCGGCGGTTGCCGGATTCCGGCGATCATCGGAGACCGGACCGCCGGAATCCCGTTGCCGGACCATCGTCGTCGAAAAAAAGATCTGAAAAATAAAAAATAATTATTCTTAGCTTAAAATTAAGTGGCAGTTCAGATTTAAGTGATTAATTAAGACATATTTTTAGACATTTTATCAAACAATCTGTAATCTTAAAAATTTAACATTTTAGACATTAGACACCGTGTAATCAAACACACCTGTCTGCGCTGCCAAACTCCTATTTATCTTCTTTAAACACTAGAAGCGATCGAGGATGACTTTGCCATTGGTTGAAATCTTATTATGATGATTAATGGACATCAACGATGGATGGTTCTCTATATTTGCTATCGGCATGCGTCCTTGTCGAAAATAACAATGTTTTTAAGAAAAAGGAAATGTTGCCGAAAAAAAAAAGTATGAAGATATGAGTATATATATTGGTAATGAAAATATTTATTGATAAATTTTAAACAAATATTCTGAAGCATTATTAAAATATTAAATTTCTGAAATAAGATGCATATCTCGGTGGTATGTTACCTCCAAATATTCGACACGTAGGCTCGCGAATACACGAAGAAAATTGTGTTCATGTCAGAGATATAGCCTTGAGTTAATTGTTCTAAGTGCTGCTCATGTGGTGCCTATCGTGCACTGATCTTTTTTTTTTTAAATCTTACAACTCCTCGTTAATTTCTAATGAATATATATATTCATGGGAAGCAGTTTCTTTACATCAAGCACTCATTAGCTCACGTGTAGTTGGTGGAAGGGAAGACTTCAAAGAGATGTGGGCCCCTTGTCATTTGAATTATTTTAAATAATTTTCTCACTCCACATATCAATATTCTTGTATGAACAAAGAGCATAGGACAAGAGTAACTTATACCCAAAAATAAATATGCATGGTAAGTATTTCTCATAACTAAGGCGAATTTGCATACAAACACCATATTGTATCGCATCCGCCTATTTAATTCTCAAGAATAAGTGACGTTTTAGTCTAATTCATCTTAAATCTCTATATCTGAAATTTAAAAAAATAATTAATATATTAAGACTTGAAAAAAGAATAATTTGATAACTAACTTAAATAATATTTGAAGAGAATATGATGCAGTCAATGACTAAAGACAACATTTAGTTGCAACAAAGGGCAATGGTCGGTAATAAAAGCCCAATGTCTTGCGACCGTGGCCGGCGATCGACAACAGCGTCGATGGTCGTTGACGATGACTGATGAGCGCCGATCGAATCAATAAATTAAAGTTGTCATAGCGTCACACGTCTGTAAGAGAAAAGAGACATGTCCTTCCACTTTTTTAAAGAGAAAAATAAGAGAATAAAAATTCATTTAGACATAAATTTAGACGTTTTACCAAACAGACTTTATAATCACAAGTTTGACTACTTCAAAGAATAGACATCAATATTTAAAAATTATCAAACGCCACCTAAATCTGCTTGAAACTGTAGCTTCGAGACTTCAACCAAGGCACATGCTTTGCAACGACTTAACCATATGAATTGCTACCAAATAGCAATATTGATTAGCCATTTGATTATTCCGCAGCTATGCACATCATGGTGACCATATATCTTCTTACAGAGCACACACCAGCAGGGGGAGCCAGATCATGTACTACATTTCCCAAAGTAGTGTAACATAAATAATGCAAAGTCAGAAGCAAGTTGGCTAGGCTCGTTTATTAGTTATAATGTAAATTAAATAGCTAGCCACATGAGTTAATCTCAGATGTTTCTTGCAATATTGGCGAGTTGGTGGAACAAGTAACAAGTAGAGTGGAAAGTCCTTGGAGAAGAAAGGGATCGAAGTCCAAATTTCCGGTTAATGCATGCCTACATGTGCAGTTCTGTGACATGCCTTGAACTTTCTCTTGCACAAACGAAGTGAATTTTGTGTTGTAAGGTGGAGTTTGATAACACTTATTTAAAATGTCTAAAGTCTAATTTTTTATCTATTGTTTAAATATGTAATTAATAAGTACTTAAAATATATTAGACTTCTATTAAGAGTTGTTTGATAACAAATTTAAATGACATCTGAATTTATATATTATTTCACATAAATATCTTTATATACTTAAGAATATGTTTAAATTTATTTTTTGGGGTTCCCTTTCTCTGTGGTGGCTCTCCTCCTCGCAGCCGCCCTCCTCCTCCTCCCTCCTTCTCCGCTTGTCCCCCTCGTCCAGTCCAGCTCCGATCGGGACGCCGAACACATCGCGCAAGCCCTGCCACGACCGGATCTTGGACGACGTCGGTGGCGCCTTCGATATGGGGGCCGTCGGCGGCTCGACCTTCCACTTCATCAAGGGCCTATACAACTCTCCCAACGGCGAGCACCTGGCCGGAGGCGCCCAGGCCGTGCGCATAAACGCCTCGTGCGTCGATGGGACCTTCGCTATCTAGGGGGGCCTCTTCTCCGCCTTCGACTGTACCATGGTCTACGTCCACCAGAAGGAGGACCCTTGGAACTCCATCATCGCTGGCGCGGCCACGGGGGGATTCTTGCAGATGCGATAGGGCGTCGGCGCAGCCGGCAGGTCGCCGCTTTTTGGGGGGGGGGGGGGGGGGGGGGAGGGTTCTACTGGCGCTGATCGAGGGAGTTCCATTGCCTTTGGGAATTTTCCGTGCTCACTGCAGTGGATCGTCTGTTACGGTGCAGGCTTTGGTAGCGGACGATGGAGCAGTAGAGGCAGTGGCGGTGGACGATGGGTCAAGAGTTGGCGATGAGAGCGAAGAAGAAGAGAAGGGATCTCAGCGGAGGAGCTCGATGCCCTGGCGGAGGAGCCGCAGAGCATGGGGGAGGCGGAGAAGGGCTCGATCTGAACAGAAAAAAGTGTCCTAGTCTCACTTTTTTTTAAGAGGAAATTTAAGACACAAGACACCTTTTCAGATTTTTATTAAGAGACTTTACCAAACAGTCTAAAAATGTAATGTCTGACTGCTTCAGACAATAGATATACATTAAGAGTTATCAAACAAAGTCTAAGTATGCTAAAAGCTGAACAAAAGTAAAGGAGTCGAAGTGCTCTCCCATTAATGGAGGGATAACTTCATCCGAGGGAATAAGAGAGTAAGTTTTGTTGAGCATGATATATATATATATATATTAGTTGGACATCTTGCAATGCACGGTGATTATTTATAAAATATATTAATAATAAAAATATTATTTATAAAAACATATAATTTTATTGCAATTTTTTGTTAAATTAAACATAATTAAAAAATGTGAAGATGAATAGAATGATTAAATAATAAATCTTATCATAATTATCAATTATTTTCTAATAGAGATATTAGATATATAATGACTTAGAGTTTAGAATTAAAGGTTGGACAAATTAATTAGAAGTCCCTATAATAAGGAGGTCTTTGTTGTAATAGAGTTAGCGTACACTGTAATAGATGATAACACTTACTGTAATGAGTTACAGCTCTGTTAGGGACTAACAAATAAGTCAAAAATTTGATAGGAACTCTGAATTAATTTACCCTTAAAGGTTTAATAACTTTCTTATTATTATAACTTCCAAAACAACATGATATGGTATTGTGGGCTACAAATGCAAATTATGGAGTTCCATTTTAAAACAACATGATATAAGTACAATAACTATCAAAATTAAGTAACTCAACAATGTGCACTAATTCATGTCTATAGTGGCATTTGTCATTTAGTGGTCAAAACTTGTGAATGTGTGCAGACCTTTCTCATGGTTTCAAAATGTAATACCCAAGAAATTTCATTAATTAAAATTATAGATAAATTAGAAATTTTGTCAGTTAATAAAATTAAACTAGTTAAATGATACGCATCATTATTACATGCGTAAAAATGTATATAAAATTTTGAAAAAAATAAAAGTTATACTCTAAATAATATTCTCTGATGATCCATTAAGAAATTGGGGCATGGAAAAATAATCCGGACCGAGTTTTAGAATTTAGGTGACTTATTATTATAATTAAAGAATAATTCGAAAAACCCATTATTATATAAGCCAAACGAATAACAATTAAAAATCAAATGATGGGTAGACTTTAACAATATGTATTGATAATCCATCATGAGAAAATTGGATCAATGGACCTCTCATGGCCATGAATAAATTCAAATGAGAAAAAGTAATAAAAATCCAAAACTCTATTATTCTCCAATAAAAAGGGAAATTCCTATAAGTTAAAGTGATGGACTTTGTGAAATAGTCCCATTAGAAATTAGTGGGCCAAAATAAGGATTTTTAAAGAAGAATAATAAGAAAATACCCTAAATTCGTAACTAAATTATTACCTAAATAGAAAAGGGGTATTTAATACATTAAATATGAAGTTTGAGTTAGAATTGGATTCCTAAACCTACCCTAATAGGTTGGCCACGAATTTAGCTTCCATCCTAACCCAAATAGGAAGTGGAAAGCTTGGGAGGAGGTTAGGAAAGGAGGAAATTCGGAATTAAATAGGAGTTAGAGTACTATTAGGAATTAGAAACATAACTAGCATAAATACTCTCCTAAAACCCTCATGGCCGGCCCTAGCTCGTGCCAAGGGATTGCTGGACCAGGAGGAGAGGCCAAAGAGGAGGAGATTTCGTGGGGAGAAGAACCTTTCAAGCTCTCAACCCCGTTCTTCAAGTTTTAGCCCTAGAAGAGGAAATCGAGTCAAGGTAGGCATTCTCACGAGCATAAACCATGAAACTTTTTCTGTAGGATGTCTCGTCTATCAGGAGAAAAAGCCATTTGGTTTCGTAATTTTCCAACGAGTATATCTTTTGTTCTTGATTTTTCATGTTCTGCAACTTACATGACCCCGAACCCTCTTCTTAACTCTTGATCTCCTTGTATACTCAACCCCATGCTACGAGATTTTTACTGTAGGAACTGATGCATGTTAGGCATCATTTGCCCCTAAAAGCCCTAAATTTGATTCATCCTATCTTGCGAATTTAATCGTTCATCTCAACTATGTATTGTCTCATGTTCATCATGAATACCTGTGGTTAAAACATGCCTAAACCCTAATTGTTTTCCAATTCTATTTACTGTAAGTACCCATGTATGTCTAGGTCATTTTGCAACTGGTTCATGATTTTTCGTTGACTATACAATAGTTATGATTTTCTGAAATACCCTATGTCAAAAAGATAAGTTTCTGGACTGCAATCCAAGACAGATCAGAACCCTGTCAGGCTCAGGCGCAGACCCTGTGAACGCGACGGCCGATAGGCCGCGTTCACAAGGGCCGTCGCGACAGAGCGCTCTGTCGCGATCTGATCGCGACATCGCCTGTCGTCGCGATCTGCTGACCAGGCCGTCGCGACCCTCATGCAACCCCGTCGCGACCTGACTGCCCGAACCAACATGCATGTCGCGACCCTTTTTAGGCCTTGTCGCGATCTGCCCTGACCCTGTCGCTACCCTTACTGGCCTACGTCGTGTTCACAGGATTTTTGATGAAAACCCATAAAATTTATTGCTCTCACTGTCTACAATATTCTTACGCCTTTTTAACAGTCATACACGCAGTAAAAACACCTGTTTTAAAATGGAGCTATAATGAATGCTTTAAAATACATATTCACGACTTCTTTTCTATCTATGATTTCTCTTACACATGCACACACATGAACCATCCATATGGCTGAAGTATGGCATACAATATCTCATAATGTATCTAGTAATTTATTGCAATAAAGTATATTAATTGCCCTATTTTAAAGGACTTATGTTCGTTTCTTGCGTTGTTTATATACCGATATCGACGCTCCACTGTTCTAGAATTCCTCTAGAACGTCGAGTACATGTTTTATATACACCCTTTACTTGGCTTGTGGTGAACTCTCCGTCGGATGTTCCTTTCGCCGGACTAGTGAACTCTTGCACAAGGCCTCCGTAAGTCTCCTCTGATCATGGATTCCCACATGGTCGACGAGCCGGTTGTACCCTAACACCTATGATACCCTTTAGGGATCTATATGATCCAAACGGCTATTAGAAGTTCGCTCTTACCTTGAATCACGTCGGACCTCTGGACTTGTGCATAACATGGCCAACGGGAAGATCGTGAGTTCCACCTGACTGCCAACACCATGTACGCGTATTGTGAAACTGTTACTATCGCCTGTTACTCGGAAGGTTACGTGCATTGTCCCTTAGCCTTCATCTATACTCTACTCGTTCATCTATTCACGTTCACTCTACTATCTCGTCTATTCATCTAGTACTCTCATCTATTTCTTGGTACTCTATTTGGCCATTAAATTGATTGTCTACGATAAAAACATGACTATGCTAGGCAACATTATAAGGGCCCGGTCTGGTCCTTGGGAGGAGCACCTGAAAGGCTATAACTCGCGAGGGTCTAATGATCTGGGTGATGGCATACACCTAACGCATGAACACGCAAGATTCGATCTATGGCAATCAATTAATCAAACAGTCAATTATTGGTTTACTTGAATCTCGTGGTTGAAAGAATATCGACCAACACTTGCTATCGTGACTTGTGCACTGTTGTGCAACTTTACTTGTTATCTTGTTATACGGCCAATCCGATATCAACACTTGTCGTGCTATACTCTCGTGCATTGTGCTATGTTTCTCGTTATCGTGTACCAGTACTTGCTATACGTTTCTCGTTATTCTCTCTAGTTATCCTGCTTTATAAGACATTAATCACTTAAAGCATGCTTGATCCTGAGATTTAAGTCCTACTGGGCGTTATCGCTCACCCTGTGTTATTTGTTATTGGTCTCAGGTAAGTCGGACTTTGACGTCACACACACCAATGGGACATGACCAGAGTGATGAGCGACCTGGAGTCAACTCATGAAGTCACCTTAGTACCATGGAGTCTAATAGTTATTGTTTTAGATTTCTTTCCAATGTAATGATGTCATTGAGCCTTATGTATTAGCTCCAAAATTAGTGGTTGTAATATTCTTAGTAGAATTTCAATGAAAAGAAGAGTTTATTCAATCTATTGTCATTAGATGCTCTGGATTATTCAACTGTTGTACATTTTTCTCTACTATGTACTTGGTTCACGTTCTCGCCGATTTATTCAATGCTAAATTGGCGGGGCGTGACACAAAAAATCTCACTTAAAAAAAAATGTTTTAGGCTTACCTCCTCTCGACAGAGAAAAGGGGAAGCGACGTAGGCGCGATGAGAGGCAGGGAGAACGGTGGCGAGAGGGCGAGCGAACAGCGGGGGCGGCATGCCGGTGAGCACATGGCAAGCATGACTACGGTGGGCGACGGCGACGAAAATCGTTGTGGGCAAGGAGAACGGTGGTGGCGTTGGTTCGCTGGCGAGCCACAGGGAGCGTCGGCATGCGGGAGAGCAGGGGCGGGGAGCACGACGATGGCGAGCGGTGCGCGGTAGCGGAGGCAGACGCGATCGAGCGAACGGCGATGGGGTCAGTGCGCTGGTGATGGGTCAGTGTGAGTGCGCTGGCAGGCAGTATGGCGGGGTGGCGTGCTCGTGAAGGTCTGGATGTAGACGAAGGTGACAGCAGGTGAGCGGCAAGCACGGCGGCGTAAGTGCGCGATCGGCGGGGGCGGCGTGCTCGCGAAGGACGGTGTACGATCAACTGGCCGATGGTGGCGATGCGTGCGCGGTAGACGTTGGGTGCGAACGAGCAGAGTAGGCGAGTAGCAGAGCATGGCGCCGGAAGCACGCGAGCGATGGGGGACGGTGCTCTGATCAACAGTGGAGCGATCGGACAGTGGGAGCAGCACGACGGCTGGCGGAGCGCTGGCAAACGACGAACAGACATGCGATAGTTGGGGCTAGCAGAAGCGCGACGCAACGGCGGAGGCCAACAGGGCCGGGGCGAACGATGCCTGGGGCGAGTATGGGCGATGCCGGATGGACAGAAGGTTAGATGTTGGCTGGACAGAAAGAACGCAGGAGCAAGGGTGCGATGTTGGTCGATGCTGGCCGGACAGAAGGTCCGATGTTGTCTCCAGTTTCGACAAAGGTAGATAGGGAAAAAACGGCTAAAGGGAGGAAATAAGGTGGATAGGGTGGCGTAGAAGGAGACCGGGCTACCCCTGGGATGAAGAATCGGCGGAGTAGGAGGAGGCTCCGGGAGAACAAGTTGAATGGGCAGTTCGAGAGGGAGTAGGATACTTGCCGTAGAAAAATAACTGGCACGTCGAGCAGGTGGAAACGGCGATGGAGATCGGGCTTCCCCTCGTGAGGAAGTAGAAGTCGCGATGAAGAGCAGGAGCAGGAGTCTATCCCCAAGCGTCATCTTCATTTGCCGAGTAACTAGCATTTCTCGAGAGAGAGAGAGGAGAGAGAGAGAGAGAGAGAGAGAGAGAGAGAGAGAGAGAGAGAGAGAGAGAGAGAGAGAGAGAGAAGCCATGTGTCTTGGGTTAAGTTTTGGCGGAAAATAAAGAACTCTATTTTAATAGTATATATATATATATGTTATATAATCACGATGCATATACAACATATTTTTTACTAATTAGTACTGCTCAATAATGTTTCACTCGCCAATGACTATTCCTTCTTAAAATATCTCACTAGGATGAAAACACCAATTATTGTAGCAGGGATGTCATACAGGCGTGACAATTGACAAGTTATTTATGTTGGACTACACAGAAATCTGAAGTGTTGAGAGCAGGCAGACGACTCGGCCGTGCTGAATTCACGATAGTGTGGTATGATATTGTGAAATAGTGCGCCTCATGTCAGCAGACTATCTTCTCCTTGATCTGCTTATGCTTAAGTTTGCCGCCACTAGTAGAAAATTAATCTATTTTTTGCAACATGTTACAGCGAGCCATTGCTAATGGGTGTATATGCGATGACTTCATATAAGTTGATTTTATACGATGACTTTCTAGTGCCGTCGCATAAAGTCTATTTATATGCGACGGCTGCAAGAAAATCATCGCATAAAAAAGGCTATATATATGCGACAATTTCTAAAGGACATTGCATATTAGTGATCACGTAAAATCTATTTATATGAGAAGGCTTTTTACGGCCGTCGCATAAAATCCTCTTATACGTGACGGCCGTAGAAAGTTATCATATATGCAACGACTTTTAAGAGTCATCGCATATCCACCGTTGCATGAAGTCTGTTTATATATATATATATATATATATATATATATATAATATATATATATATATATATATATATATATATATATATATATATATATGTGACAGTCGTTAAAAATCGTCACATAAAGATAGTTATATATGACGGCTCGAAAAGCCTTCGTATGGTAGATAATATCACAAGTACTTCTCACTACCTTTGACTAAAATATGCTGTTATTTCCTATATAACTAAAATAAATAATTAAATGTGTCAATTTTTGGGAGATAACACATCTCACTGTATAATTAGCTGGTTGTGAACCCGTTAGCTGACTCTCTTCCGTCCTTGCCTTTCCATTTTCTGAAGGAAAAGTTTGTCAACATTTCAATATCTTTATAGAATTTTTTTTCTTATCCACTACCCTAATTCATTTGATGATATGGTCATCATTTCATGCATTCCGAGCACATTTCTTATTATTAAAAGGATTGGCTACTTTTGCCCTGTAAGAAACGATTTCATGCACATTGTTTCATCTTTTCACAATAAAATGTTTCCAATGTGCTGGCAAAGGGTAAACGCGTACATGCAGGAGATTGGCTACTTTTACCAATTGATTAGGTATTTGCAAGCAATCTAGTTTTTGATGTTTTAATTGGTATCTTAGTTAAGAAATTGTATCTCCTCCCAGTTAGCTTAATTTAATTAATGCACCATGCACGTACTACTCGATATCTAGCCTTAGCCAGTTCTGGATATATGCTTTCTATTGGCTTTATCTTTTGCGTTATTTTTATAGTAATTTCATGGGAATATTGACCTTTTTTAACATCGGTGATTCAGTTCCCAATATTTGTGCTCTGCCTTTTTTCGTAGTTGCATTGTGTAGAATATTTTCCACCCAGTTCTTCTAAAATTGAATACTTGTGTGCGATACAATATCCCAACGTCATGTGGTTCCTGGCTAGTTGTGAGTTAACGTTTAAATATATGTTTAAACCTAAGTATAATTGGAGAACATCTAGTGCATCCGCAATCTTGTATCGCTATTTCTTGATTGATAAACTCTCTTGGTTCTGTGCACACTGCCCTTTTTTTAAAAAAAATTGAAAGGCCTAATATTGGCCGTTTTATTAATAAGACTAACTATTTCAAGGGGTTAGAAATCATATACAATCAGGTGGCAAATGTCAAACAAGAAGAATCTCAAATAGATAGGAAATAACTATTGGTTTGTAGATGTCTTATCTTAGAAATAAGTAGGTCGGAGAACAGCTCGACGAGAGCAACGCTCTACGTTATCATCTTTTGTTTCTGGATCTAATAGATATATATATATGCTTTACTATCCACTTGCAAGGAATTCTTAAGGCTTCTGTAACTTGTTACTTTCTATAATTCCTACTGTTCGAACACCACGTGAAGAACAGGACTCCTCCCAAAGAGAATCGAAGGACCTGATGGGAGAAATCTGCAGTCGCAATTTAGAACGAGGTTATCCTTACCCTTGTTTATTGGAGGAAATTAGGTAGAAGAGGAATAGGGAGCTGCAATCCATGTTGTACTGCTTGATTGAAGTACAGGTCGTGTTGTTACAATGTTGCCAAATAAATAATCGAAGTTATGGTGCATCAACTTAGAGGATGTTGTCAGTTTTATGAATGCAAAAGAGATGAATAAATTTGATTTTAGAAGGACATGTTTGACTTGTCTGACAAGAAAATGGAAGGGGTATCTGTAGATTATTTCCCCCTTTCTGAGACATATGCTTTTCAGTACTAAGGAAGCCCTACCTGATGAAGTTGACAATGTCAGGTTAGGACTCAAATTAGTGAAGGCTGATTGGTGAAGAAATGTGAAAGAATCTGTTTCAGCTTGCATCTCATATCGGATTATTTCTTTGCATTTAATTTGTGCACATAAGTTTTGTAGGTGAGGTTATTTGCTCACTATATAGCATGGTACGTAGACATCATAATTTAGTGATTACTAAGTTTTATTTCCATCAATCAAAAGCGACCATCGAAAAGGTCTCATCTGATTCCTCTCTATCATCATGTCAAATTATGACTTCAATTAGTTTCACTTTCATAATTTATTCTTTAGATTAGAAGTTTTACTTTTAATTCATGACATTTATTTCTTTTGTCAAATAATAGCACAAGATCTATGGTCGAGATGCAACACGTCCCGAGATTCTTTATTTATCTCATAATAAAACACAGCTGCTAAGATCACACTCGGAGGCACAAATTTAGCTTTAAAACACACCTTCCATAACGCCATTGTGTGTGCCATCACCTTCATCACGAGCCAGATGTACACCCCACCACGTTAGATGCATAGAGAGAGTTCACATATATATATATAGGATAATGCCTAAAGCCCTACGAAAAGGACAAAGACATCTAGAAAGGAAAAAGAGGAGGTCAGATGGAGGATTGAGTGATGCGATTATTAGCACTTGCGGATAAAACCAGTGAGTCCCGTTGTTAACATATACAGCTACACAGTCCACGTTTGAGAGACGTCCATTACAATCCTAAACATTTGCCGGCTCAAAAGCAGGGTTGGGAAAGAGCAACAATGGTGTCTTCCAAAATCCAAAGGCTCACGTTGGTCACTGAGGATTCTGGTTTAAGCAACGGGTGGGAAGATCTCAGCATCCTGGGAGGTATCAACATCCGCAGGTGGCATGTATTGCCACATGGGGAACCCAGGGAAGCCGATCACCGGCATCATCAGCTTGTTTACCGGAGCTTGCCCTTGGACAGGGAATGAGGGGGGGAGCATGGGGGGAGGTACAAAGCTCGGCTGCATGCTCATGGCTTTGATTTGTTGCTCCAACTTTTCCTTCTCTGCCTTTAGCCTCTGTTTCTCGTCGCGAAGTTCATTCTTCTCAGCCTACAAAGTGTATCCAATTCCCAGAATTAGATCTCATCGGAAGGCAAGCCAAAGTTTGGGCAAGTGCTGTTTTACTGGAAGATAATCACAAGGTCCACAATGGAGCCGCCAAGATCATTGTTTCAACTTAGTACTGACCATAGTAGGGAACAGTTTGTCGACTCCAAAAAGGACCCAGCATCGACTCTCACGTGCTTAAGGTGAACATGAAATGAGGAGATACGCACATGTTGCCAAGGCAAACAATATTTAGACGCTGGAAGGTAAGGTAAGCATGCTATTCTAAGTTGCATGTTAATCATGATATGGGTTATTGTTCTCATACGAAAATCAAGGTGGTGGAAGACAACAGAAACATTGTCTGACATGAGGGGAAATTGTGACATATTTGTGTCACCTTGTAGAAGTAGGTAACAACATTCCCAAATCCAAAGGATGCGCTACATTTCAGCAATAACAAGATTATTGTCAACAATAAACAAGACTCGTACTATTGACAAAAAAAGGGTACCGGCCCAATGTAACATCTATTTTAGCTTCCAATAGAGTTACCTACATTAGAAATAATCCCATCAAGTGGATTCTAGACATTCTTTCAGTTAAGAGTACCATCCATTCAGGAAGGTGGGGGAAGTCCCTTGTCAATGGGAAGGTATCTACAGACCAAAGTCATAATAACCTGGTATGCTTGTCTAAAACCACAACAAACTGAGTTTGAGGGGCGGAGGCGGGGGTGTGGTAAGACTAACCTTCAATTCTTTGATTGTTTCCTGCAGGGACTCATTCGACTCTTTCAGTTTTTGGGTTTCACCACGAAGCTGGTTTACAGCACGCACGGCATCACTCAATATGGCAGCCTTGTCCATTTTAGGTGGCTTCCCAGGCTCCAGGATAGAACCCAACTCAAGAAACCTACAGCCAAGCAAAAGTGAAACAGGAGAGAACTGGGGATCTTATATTGCACTGAAGTCTGTGGTGGCCACTAGGTAAGAGATGAGGAGAAACACACCTGTCATTCAACTTATCCCTTCTCATTTTCTCCCTACACGCTTTTGAGCCAGGTCCTCCACATGTTTCCGATCTTGCCCTGTAATGCATTTATTAATTATGAAAAGGTCACACAAACTAGATTCTCAATGGGTTTATAATTTATAAATGTAATGTACCTTTTCCGGGTGGCTAGTTCTTTTGAGCCATCAGAATCAGCAAGGGGGCCATCAATCCCGACACTGGCAGAAGAAATAACAGATATAAAAGCGCAGACAACCAAAAAGAAAGAATATAACAAAAAGGCACAGATCCACAAGACATGTGTCTGGAAATGGCAAGCAGATAATACAGTGAAAAATAAAAAACAAGAAAATCATTTGACGTCTTCAAATGAACTACATCTTGATGTGGAAAATTTTAATAAGTATAAACTTAGCGCACACATACAAGCATTACATCGAAGTAGTGCTAGACACAGTTTGAGCAGTTGGTACAGCCCAGCTATATCCTTCCTCCCAAATTTTAGATTTTATCTGATGACTAAAATAAAAATGCTGAGCCATCCCACCTGCTGTATGAACTGAAGTTAGTATGGATAGGGTCCATTTGATCACATTATTGCACAGCTAACATGCATTCTGGATTGAAGGTGATGGGTGTCTGTTCCCCCTTTTTCTTCTTTCTAATTACCCTTGAATTTAGATGATATATACACTTCATACATGTTTTCATGATTCATATAATATCCACATGTAAACATGGATGGATACAACTGCAGCAAGACAATTAAGTTGCTTTATCCATAAGATGAGTTCAGAGCAGGCAAAAGTCATTGTGATAGCAGATATGCCAGTTATTTGTTGTTCAAAGGGTTTTCTACTTGACTGGAGATAAACTGTTTCTTACGCTATATGATGCAGATGGTTGGGTAGAATAACTACAGATATCTACATTTTTAACCACTACTATACATGGGAATATAACAGAGTAGATAAGGAGGGTTTTTTTTTTTTTTTTTTTTTTTTTTGGGGGGGGGGGGGTGTGGAGTGGATGGTACCACAATATGTATTGATGAGGAAAAGAATGTACAACTGTAGATACACGCACCCAAAAAAAGACCCTCTATACAAGAGCTCACCCACACAAAGTAGGTGATATCTACATTTTTAGCCATTACTATACATGAGAAACAAAGTAGGATAAGGAGGGTTTTTTTTTTTTTTTTTTTTGAGTGGGGGGGGGGGGGGGGGGGGAATGTGGATGATACCACAATATGTATTGATGAATTGATGAAGGAAAAGAATGTACAAGTGAAGAGGTATAAGCACCCAAAAAAAGACCCTCTATACAAGAGCTCACCCACACAAAATGGAGACAAAAACAAGCCACATCATCTCCCCATCCACTACAATAGGTGAGAGTTTAACTCATTAATCGCCCCGAAGTGAGTAGGATAAGGAGGTTACAACACTCTTTCCTAGTATAACTTTAATATTATGGGTTTGCCGACGCAAATCACAGACATTCCTATCTCCTTCCTTTTCATAGAATTTTTACTTTAACCTATTTCTTTATCAGCTCCTTCCAGATGCCTTTCTCATTTACCACTTCATCTACACAAAAAATAGACAAAGTGCATCCAAACTGAATGGATGAGCACATTAGCTAGCACCAAATACTCTTAACATTTTGGCTTAGGGTTAAATCACCAGCCAATAAAAAAGTCCTTAGCAGTGGACATTGTCACATTGGACAAGCCAGTCACTTCAGGCAGACTGCCTACGCAGCAAAGTGAAGCTTCAATTCTGACACAGTTATCCTTAAAATCTACTTTCTAATTTGTTATATATGTACTCTAACAACCAATAATGGTATTAACTATACAAGCCCAAAATTTAACTATATAATAAGCATCATGAGAATATAACTATTGAATCATAAATCTTCATTAGTGTATAATATGCATTTAAAAAACCATAATAAGACTCTCCATTAGTATCTTCTTCTAGGAACACCAAGTATCTATCAAAACATGTACGATAGAAGGGAGATTCAGAAGCAACAAAACAAAGAAAGTTTTATTTTTATTGTGGAAAAAGTAACGAATTCAGTTCTCCAAAATCCACATACAACTAAATACTGCGAGTACAATGCTTACCCATGATGATGTTAACTTGCCATTAGTCAATGAAGAACTTACAAAACACAAAGAGGTGGCAACCAAATAGCCAGGAAAAGACCTTTCGGTAGTCTCGCTGGTCCATGCAATCGCCTAGGCAGCCAGTTTTTGAGATATTCTATCTAACTGTCAACTTTCCATTCACATGAAACCTCTCATACCAGTCATCTTTTTTCTCAACTGTGAGACCTTAATAACCGCTCAAAAACTTTGTTCTCATCATCTACCTATCCTCATACTCCCCAATTCACAGACTCAGCACACCCAGATTGCATTTGAATTTCAAACCAAAATTGAAATTCCTACTCCAATATGAAAAACTTTCCAAAAGGAACCTGCATCACTTTAAACACAGAATGTAACAGTAATAGGCTTACTTCAAGTTACATATTCTTTACAGAAGATCTACCACATTTGATGTTTGCACAAGAAACCAAAGCAGTTTTCATGTCAGTGATGTGGTAAGCCCAATCACCTTGCACGTTCAGCAGATCCAATTGTCTTATCAATTGCTGACAAAAGAAAAAGAACTCATAGAAATACAATATGATTGGTACAAAAGCACAAGAGATAGACACCAAAAAAGGGAACAAAAGTTTCCAACTTATTCCTATGGTTAAAATAGCCCACCTGCAACTCTAGTCCTTCTCCATGCATTACTACCTATTCACTAGAAAAATGTGATCAAATCTCAAAAGAGAAACTGAACTAAATCATCAAAACAACAACTATCATATAAAGGTGGACTAAAGACATCATAAAAAAAGGACAGAAAAGGATGTAATACATGATCTAATAGTAGAATGGATTCAAATTTGGCTCAGAAGTTAAGAAACCTGAAAATCAGGTCATATCATAGAGACTTGGTGGAGAAATGTAGACAATCATTTTAAATCTTCTAATGAAGCTGTTCCGGGTTGAGAAAAAGGGATGTAAATCTCCTCAGCAAGACCATTCGTTCACTAGCAGTACTCTACATGGACCAAGATACAAAACTTTGGGGGAAAAAATGTGATACATGCGCGCGACCCACACCACCTCCCATCTCCATCCTCACCGGCCCTATAGAGGCACACTCAAAAAATGAAAAAAAAAAAACGATACAAACAGGAAGGGAAGACCGGTTGCGTTTCATTTTCAAGCAAGTAACATTCTCAGGTTTGTTGGTTCACATCAATCAAAATTGATTCAGGAATACCCCCTGAGAAGACATGTCCCACGACTGGACATCCCGCCGTAAAAGCCCTCACCCTCCTTCCACTGCTTACCATGATAGGTAGGAACACTTGCGTGGCACCAGCCATATCCATCAATCTTTACCAAAGCTGAGAAAGATGAGAGGCACTTGGTCTGCATCATGTCCCTACTCCTCCTCTATAGTGCTTAACTTTAGCTATCAGCTCTATAGATTCCCCTCCATACAAGAACTCCAGGCAGAAATTATTGAACGTGAGAGATTAAGCCCATGCAAATTTCCGAACCGGCAGGTTCCAGTTTCTGATCCCTATCCTGCGTCCAAGGGCGGTTCTAGGAGACATGAAATGACAACCTTAAAGTATTGATTTCGGAACAAGGGCGAAAGAAAAGCCCTCACCGCAACGAAAATGACGGAATTTTGTCCTACGTGACCCGCCAAACCACAGAATTGAATCAAATAATAATCAAATATCATCTACTATTCCTCGGTTGCTTGTTCTACTGCTCTGGGAGACGACAACAGAACTCGTCCAACAGAAGAAGCACCAACATAAAAGGAGGGAAGATAATATCAGAAGCCCTAATTCCAAACCCACGGCCGAAAACCATCAATCCGGCGGAGGAAAAAAACCACGGACATCCAGAACAACAAAAAGACCCAACCTTTGACGAACCTGGCATTGGAGGGAGCACCGAAACCCTGTGGGGACTGCCAGTACAATCCACCGGCGGGGTTGACGAAGTCAGCTCCTACGACGGGGAGCTCGTCCACCAGGGGGCAATCGAACAGCCAGCCGGGGTTCTCCGGCGTGTCCATCCCCGATCCTCCGCCCAGAATCCTGGAGAATCCCGCCGGACGTCGCCGGCGACGTTCCTATGTTTCCGCTGCTGTTGGCGGTCGCCTGGTTTGTCGGGGGATGGGAAGAAGCGCGAAGAGAGAGAGAGAGAAGGCCGGTGACTTGTATCAGAGTACAGGTTTGACATTTAATTTAAATTTTATATCCGGAGAAGGTGAGCGTGTCAGGTTCCACAATGCATAGTGACCCCATCCATACATGCAATCCTCAAGGTGTGTAAATCTGGGGTTTTTTTGGTCAAGTGGGGTAAGGGCAATACGGGTATACGAAAAGTAGGAGCTGCCAAGTCCTGACCTTGGAGTTCACGAACACCAATCCTTGAGTCCACAAAATCACACGGGGCGGGATTTCCTCGTTATCAAAAAAAAATAGTGACCACATCCTTTTAAAGCAAGTTTATTCCTAATAAGTTTTATTAACATATGATTAAGTGTTCACGGTTCGATTCGATTCGATTTTTTTTATTTTTGGGAGAAATCGAACCGATTCAAATTTACTGTTTGAACCGAACCGAACCGGTTCAGTTCAAACCGAAATATGACATATCTGACATTTTTTAATATTTTTATGGCATTTTTACTTTTTATGGCATTTTTGGCAAAAACCTATAAAAAGGGGTTTTATTTGGCGGTCGCGAGTTTCGAACTCGCGACCGAAACTCACGACCGCTAGGCGCGTGGAGGGCGCGTGAAGTCGCCCTCCACTGCGCTACCTTCTTTTTTTGTTTAATTATATTATTTATATAATTATATATATGTATTCGGTTCATTTCGGTTTTCCAGCCAAAATCGAACCGAACCACCCAACCCATGAAACCGAACCGAACCGGCCGATTCGGTTCGATTTTTTAGTTTGGACCATATTTTGTACAGCCCTACATATGATGTAGTGCATTTTATAAGCTCTGATAAAATCATTTGATAATTCAGATAGTCTATACACTTGGTAAGTGAGTCCAGACTTGTTAACTTATCAAAGGATGTGCTTGCTCTCTGTTATCTGAGATGAGGTTACTAGGGTTTATCTTATTTTTGTGCCTTTGATGTCTTTATCCGGATTTATCTTATGACTCTTAAAGTTATGTTTGATATTTGAATAGATTGGAGATATCTAAATACCAAACATAATCTTAATAATTTTTTGACATAATGATCATGATTTGTATGTCTTTGCTAGTGTTGACGATGATTGTTATTAGAGGTGAGAATATTCCATCAGGTTCGAAAAGGGATCTTTTTTTGGTTCTTACCCCCGTAATCCTTTGTAATTAATTTTTCAATCCTCAAAAACTTATAAATTATTCAACTTCGGATCCAGAAACTTAACTTCCCTCAAGAATAAATCATTTCTAAAGACTAAAAATAACATGTTCTAAAATGACATGTTCTTGAAGAACTGAATACTCAAATTATAATTAAGATTTGAAAGTTAATTGGAATAATATCAATTTTCTCCTTCGGAAAGTGGTATTAAGTGCAATTTTATGACCATATATCTTAACAGACAGCCCCCATGAATAGTAATGTCTACTCTTTTTAGTATTTAATACCATAAACAGACACCCTGTAGAAAGACAAAGTTGTCATTTTCATCCAATTTCAAAGTTGTCTTCAAATTTAGAGACATCTGATTCTAATTCATCAGTATATATGCTGGGAAAAAAGTGGTTATTCTTTTCCTTTATTTATTCTATAAATTAACAGACAAGAGAACAAAATTAATCTATCCCAATCTTTTGATGGGTGCAAGCCCTGAGTTTTGGTTGGAAAATTTGTGTGATTCTTTGCCTGAGACGTGGATCTAAACATGTTGTATAAACAAAGATATCCATTCATTTGGGATACCTACTAATTAATGCTTCATGTATAAACAAAGTTCATCTAGCTGGGAATTGCAAAATAAAGAGAGCTTGTCCCCTAAAGTACTAACAAACATATAATTGTGCAAAGTTCCCCATGTTAACTGCATATGCTGTGAGCATTAGCGCACCTCACTGCTGGAAGAAGCTGAATTTAATGAACCTGGCATGAGCCAAAATTGCAAAACTACCAACAGGTAGATGGAACTTCTCATCAACTTGCAAGAGCAAATTAGTATCTGCTGGAGAGGTATTCTACATGGCGCTGACATGTTCAATTTCTTCAATCAAAATCCAATTAGGTAATGATAATAATATTTATTTCTGGGAAGATTGTTGGTGCACCCTTGTTAACTCTTTATAGAATATCGAAATTCGAAAGGCTGATTGTTGAATCTATGTTTAAAAACAAACAGAAAATTGAGTGATTCTGTATTTCTAACAGTCTGATTCAACTTTTGTGAGACATTATCCGTTTTAGGTTAAGTTTGTATAGTCCTGTTATCAAAAGACACCTCACAAGTCATGGATCACAACCCTACGTATATAGTTCATTAACGTTATCTCGATTTTTGATGTGGAATAATTCAGTTCATTCCCCATGCGTAGTGGTAGTTTCACTCCATTGACGGCTCCATACTAACCTTCTTATCAGATAGTCTTTTCAAATGAACGGATAGCTCTTTCCTCTTATATGGTTCGTGACTGAATTACTAGAGATTCAACTAATATGAAAATTGATGGACTTAGAACTCAAAAGAGTATATTCAATTATAGTGTATTCTTCAAAAGGTCTAATCTTCTACTTCGAATATGAATAATATTGTGTGGTGATGGGAAAAAATGGTCTTTTTGGGTCCACATTACTTTTGGATGGAGTACTAAGGTTGTGGTGGCATATAGTTGTTTGGTCAAAATGATATCAGTTGTTCTTGTGCAAAATAGGGATCAAAAGGCTGCCTAGATAATGCCTCGTGTGTTCTCCTAATTATTTAAAGAGGATGTGGATCATCTATTTTGCTCCTGTATGGAGTCATTACGATTGTTTGCCTTCTGATTATGAAATGTTGTGCTATCAATAAAGGATTTCTGAGTATGTTCATGAAATTTTGTGACAATAGTTTAATAGCAAACTTTGAAGTTATAAAGTGGGTGATTATTCTAGCAGCTACTTTTTGCCCATATGGAAAGTCAGAAATCATAAAAGATATAATGGTTATTATAGTGATCCCTCTAAATTTTGATGATAACAAAATCCATGTGTATGGGTCTAATCAAGTTTCCATGTATTTGTGTAGTGAATAGTCCAATTTAGATTTCTGTATAAAAGTGCATAAAAGGTTAATTTTAGAAAGTCGATTAAATAGAGTATTTGAGAATTTGAAGCTGCTTATTCATAATTTTTTAGAGTATTCATTGTACTCCTGAGCCCAAGATTCAAAATTATGATTGTGTGTAGTGAAAGTTATAGCTTTATGAAAATGACATGTTATATTACAATGGTGCAACAAAGGTGTCGACACTAATATATTACACCTACGATATGAGAAAAATTAGAAAGGCATTTTGACATATCAAAGGTGGATTCCCAGGAAAGATCTCAACCTTTGAATTTGAAAAATTATGTCATATCAAGATTGGAAGGCTCCAAAGTTGCCCTAGTGTATAAACAGAAGTTTAGATGTTGAAAGATGGCTAATAATTGTGAGAATCCTATGTACTCTACCGTAGAAAGCTCTTGATGTTGTTACACCCTGTAATGATCCAAATTTCTCCTTCGTGTTGAGCATGAGAATCATCGTAGATAATACAGCCATCTCCACAGCTATTCTTCATATTTGTAATCTTTTTTTCTCATACAAAATTGTTATTTTTTGTTATTTAAATGAGAGTTTAAGTGAGAGTTATACTCCCTTCATTAAGTGTGTTTGTGCTTTGGCACTTGTAATGTGTGTCTGGGGGGGGGGTGTAAAAGATGATCCAGCTCACTTTGATGTCTAGAATGTTGTGAGTGTATTGGTAAGTTTCTAGTGATGATGTGCAGTGTTCTTGAGGAAGGACATTGGATAGCATTTCTAGGCCAAATCTCTTAAAAATTGCACCATCTCTTATGTGATTAGCTCTTCTCTCTTACCTCCATTCTTTTGTGTTTTCAATTTCTGATTTTCAAAAAAGAGTTAAAAGTTATTACATCAAATTCACTCTCCTTGAATGTGTTCTGTTGCCCAGCTAGCTAGCCCAGAGGGGGGGTGAATGGGTTATTAAAATTTGATCTTTGATTAAAACCTGTTCACTAAAAAGATTACACAACAACTTAAACAAACGTTAGAGTTGAACGAAATAAGACAGCAAACGCACACAAGCACAACCACAGACACAAGGGATTTTATCCTGGTTCGGAACTCCTCTCCACAGAGACCTACGTCCAGTCCCTGAGCAATGCCTCAGGATTTCACTAATCAGGGTACTATCCCCCTCACGGATCCTTACACCCAGCCTCAACTGGTCTTCCTTCAACTTGAAGGGAAAACAACCACCCTGGATACCACCAGGTCTTCCTTCGTCCAGAAGGGTACAAACCAAAGAAACGAAGAATAAGAACAAGCTTCAGACACTAGCTTAACCAGCTACAAGCTGAAGCAAACAAGCCTCGAGAGAGAAAGAGAATTTAACACTGGTTTCTCTCCAAAGACTACACAGGCTCTCACAAGAATTTCTTCTTTGAACACTGAGAGCTAAAGAGCTAAGAGAACTATTGGAATGGTCGCTTCGCTCTTGCTTGGAACTCCGAAGACTCAAGGAATTGGTGTTGCTTTCTTTTTGAATAATGATATCTCCTTGTTGTGTATCTCTTCTCAGTCTTGAGTCTTGTATTTAAGCTTCTACTTGAAATTTGAACGTTAAAAGAACCGTTGTCTCTTATCCAGGTGTACGTTAGACTGGTCAGCAAGGAAGCTTCTGATCTTCAGTCTTTTATCCTTTAGTACATGCCAGAAAAATATTTTAGAATCTTGTATCTTGTGTCCAACGTTGTACAGATGAGACTTGTCAGATATCTGCAAGCATATCAACAATAAATAGAGGACAGCTAGGACTGTCGTCGATTGTTAGTTGCAGTTGGAACAGATATTGCAATATATAGCAAAGCTCCTTTCTGTCTAAAAAAAAGGACGTAGACAGAGTGGCATAAAATGGAAGATATTGTCTGCATGCATGGGAGATACGATCAGAGAGCATTTAATGCGTAGCAGTCAACAGACGAGATATGACTTTGACTTTTCAACGCTATTAAAAAGCATTATACTGATAC
Organism: Colocasia esculenta; assembly: GCA_014218235.1. NCBI lineage: Eukaryota > Viridiplantae > Streptophyta > Magnoliopsida > Alismatales > Araceae > Colocasia > Colocasia esculenta. Next base: position 123,094,869 of record CM024758.1, on the reverse strand, counting down.
AGCAAAAATTCGATATGAACAATCCCGATGCCTTCATGACTTATGAAATCGTTATACGATAACAGACAATCGTTATGACAGAGCTTATTAAATTATAATGATGAAATCGTTATGAGTTGTAGCAATCGTTATAACACTTATCAAGTCTTATGAACTAAAGAAATCGTTGCGATAACTAAAGAATCGTTATGGTATCAAGTCGTTACGAACTCTAAAGAAATCGTTGCGAGAACTAAAGAAATCGTTATGGCTATCAAGTCGTTACGAACTCTAAAGAAATCGTTCGAGAACTAAAGAAATCGTTATGACTATCAAGTCGTTACGAGTTCTAAAGAAATCGTTGCGAGAACTAAAGAAATCGTTATGACTATCAAGTCGTTACGAGTTTCAAAGAAATCGTTACGAGAACTAAAGAAGTCGTTATGACTATCAAGTCGTTGCGAGTTCTAAAGAAATCGTTACGAACTAAAGAAATCGTTACGGCTAGAAGTCGTTGCGAGTTCTAGAAATCGTTACGAGGACTAAAGAAATCGTTACGAGCTAGAAATCTTACGTAAAAGTCGTTGCGAGTTCTAAAGAAATCGTTACAGAACTAAAGAATAGTTACGGCTAGAAGTCGTTGCGAGTTCTAAAGAATCGTTACGGCTAAAGTCGTTGCGAGTTCTAAAGAATCGTTAGGACAAAAAATCGTTACGGCTAGAAAGTCGTTGCGAGTTCTAAGAATCGTTACGAGAACTAAAAAATCGTTACGACTAGAAGTCGTTGCGAGTTCTAAAGAAATCGTTACGGCTAGAAAGTCGTTGCAAGTTCTAAAGAAATCGTTACGAGGACTAAAGAAATCGTTACGGCATCTTTTAAGAAATCGTTGCGGTATCGATTTGATTGAACTTTTCGGTCAGAAGGAAATCGTTATGCTTATCAATAGAAGTCGATACAAAGACTTGACAAAGCATGAAATGAGACTTACCTGATTGTCTTGAACTTTCATTTTTCTTTTATTTCCTGTTCTCAAAACTCAAGTAATTCATTAGTACTATTTTGTTAATCATCAAAATTAATATATATAATAACGGAATTAATTTATATGGGGAAGGTTTGGTCATCAATCTCCCCCTTTTTGATGATGACAAAATATACTAAACATCATATAACAAACAAACATGTTTTTCAGAATAGCTTTAGTTTTCTCCCCCATTTTGTCAATAAGCAAAAAGATAGGCGATGAGACAAAGAAGAGAGAAATCATTGTATTAAGTGTGAGGAAGATAGTACATAGGAGACAATAAAGAGGCATGCTGTGAGATGACAGCCCATGCCTTGATCTCAAGTCTTCAAAAGTTTGTTGGAAAACTCCAGAGGCAACTGAAAAATTAGGACCCATGGATGGAATGGCCCTTTGAATGAAAAGTTGCCGTTGCTTTTCCAGAATTCTTCATACTGATGTGGGTCCAAGATGAATCTGAAGTAAGTGCTCTTTCCAAAGCTGGCACGATGGAGAAATCTATCCAGGAGATTGGATAGTAAATCTTCTGATCAAGCAGATCCTGCTTCAGAGCAAGGAAGGCAGTATATCTGGCTGCCCACTGAACATAGATCTCTTGAATTGGATGGATGGAGTTGAGATCCATGAAGGCTTCTGCTGAAAGAATGGGCTCCCTTGATGAGCTAGATCACGGTTAACGGCTTCCAGTTGAAGAAATGATGCTTGATAGAAGTTTCCCATTCTGAGGGATAAAGTCTTCTCACACTCAGAATGAGTGGGGCCAAGGTTTGGGAAGAGATGCGGCCAGAGTGATATTCTCTGAAAATGAACCGCAAGAAGGAGGGCATGCGATGCTGCTTAGCTGACATTCTGCCCATTGCCTAGCAAACATGTCAAGTGCATGGGAGCCTGCATCTGAGTCAAACACTAGGAGTGAAGCTTTGGCAGAAGGACTGAGAGTCAACTTGGAGAGCGGCAAAGTCCACTGTGAGGGGAAGATTTACAGGACGCTCTGATCTCAGCATCACTATGGCTGAATGAAACTGATAGAACTGTACTTCAGGCAGCTTGTTCAAATAGCAAAAATCACTGTACAGCTGAAAGTTTCTGGCAATACGAATCTCTTTCAGAATAAAGGGACCCCATGAGTTCTTATGCTGAATGATGAACCACTCAGAAAAAGTGAGTGGGTGAGCTCTATGGGTAAGAGATCCGGTCCTGGCACTCAAATACTTTTCATACTGAGCCTTATTGCCCTTGACAGTTGCCCACTGATCTTCATTCTTGAACTCAGTGCCCTCAAAGATTTTGGATTTTTGAGGGTGGGACAGCTGGGTAAGAGGAAGAGTGATGTTTAGATGCTCGGAGAGGTTGAGGAAAGGAATACCATAGACGGTGGAGAGGATGCACTTTTGAAGATATTCCCTGTAGATAGGTCTTCTCTTAGGGTCGAGGGTAAGAGATACCAAAGAGGGGAATAAAGGTACAGAGGGGGTGCTAAGAGAGGAGGAAGATTTCCTCTTTTTCTTGGCAGGACTGGGAGGATCAGTCCTGTGGATATGAGAAGCAGTGGAGAGAATAGTGATGAGGGTGTTTCTTTCAAAATCATCCGGCAGATTTGTGTCAAAGATACCAAGTAGTAGAGGGTTTTCCGGAGGAAGGTGACAGAAGAGGGAGGAGTAGGAGGATAGAAAAGGTGTTTTGGGTTGAAGTATGAAGATGGGTGAACTGGAGTGGCCTGAGTTGGAGATAAAGAAGTGAGAGTGATGATGGAGCTGAGGTGTGAGAAGGAGTGGGAGAGAAGGAAGGTTGAGATGAATGAAGATGAAGATGGTTGGGTGCGGGCACAGGGTGTTTTATGGTTGGTGGTGCAGGAGGGGCTGTAGAAGGAGATGGAGGTGAGGAGAGGGTTGGAGTTGCAAGAGTAGAAGTTTCAGGGGCCTTAGTAGCTGTCATGGGCTCTTTCCCTTTGGCTTGACCTTCTCTGACTGCAGAGGATGGTTCAGATGACCCTGAAGCTGACATTGGTCCTGTGACCCTGAAGCTGATGGCCCTGCTGGCCGAGACCCTTGAGCTGGAGGCCCTGGTGGCCGAGGAACATCTGCTGGTCTGCTCTGAGTAGCTCCAAGAGAACTCCACTAGACCTTGAAAGAACTGCTAGCATTGACTTCATATCAGACATTTCTTTATTAAACCACCTCATGGCATTTCTGACGGAAGATAGCTCAGAGGTAGTTGAAGCTTGACTAGCAAGTATCCCTTGAACATTGGTCTGAACTGAGGACAGGATATCTCCCTGAACCTTTAGTAATGCCATAATTGGCTTCAGATTTACCTTTCTGTGACTCTTTCTTGACCTTTTGTGAGCCTTCTCTTTTTTTTGCTCTGCTGAGGAACAGGCACTTCAAGATTTACAGGGCTGGAGCTTGGCCCTTCACTAGCAGGAACACTGGCAGGAGTTTGATTGTCCTGAGATGGTGCGGCTGTCTCAGGAGCATTGTCTATTAAGGATTCCTCATTGCCAGTTTGCTCCCCCTGAATAGGAGCTTCTTCCAAGACAACGTCCACAAAGTGGTCTTCTGCCACGGATTCTGACACTTTAGGTTCTTCAACACTTTGCTCCCCTTGACTAGGAGCTTCTTCCAAACTCACATTTTCTTCAACAAGTCTACCTGCTCTGAAGCAACTGAGATGTAGGGAAGAGAATCTATAACCTCGCTCAGAATGGAGGCAACTATCGAGGTGGGCAAGGAATCTGCCACACTTGCTACAGCTTCTTTCATAACAACTTCTGGAGGATGAGACTCAACCTCCAAGACAGGTGAGCTGGAAGCCTCTGCTTGATCTGCCACTGCGGGTACTGCTGACACTTGCTCTGCTGCTACTGATCTAATTTCTGAATCTGCTGGAGGATCTGCAGCCTCTTCTTGAAATTCAGCAACATCTCCAATAATGGCTTCTCCCTCTGCTACAGAGGTCTTTGTCCATATCCATTCTGCACTGAAAAGCCACTCTTCTTTAAATTTCTGGACCTTATAGACTGGCCCATCTTCTCTACTACAGCTCCAGACACATCTACCGAAATGCTTGAAAATCTTGGTGAGTAGATGAGCATAAGGCAAGGAAACATTCAGTTTGCTCTTTGTTTCCCATTTGAGTACTGGCAAACTTCATTCTCTCAATCATAACTGCGGCCAAGTTGATTCCTTGTTCTGGATCACCCAGAACATTATGTCCGAGTCTGCCCTAGTGCATGAAGAAAAAGTAGCACTTCGAGGAACTATAATCTGGCAGACAATGAAATGAAGTAAACGATTGAACGCTGACATCTGATTTATATCTAATTTCCCATCCTTCAGCCTGAACCCTGGACCTATAATGCCGAGACCTTTCGCCTCATCATTCACAGAGTGAACACCACTATGCCCAGAGGTCTTTACACCAAACAAAGTATGCAATAATTCATGGTCTATCTTGATCTGGGTGCCCTTCACGGAGGAGACAAGGGACCCATCTGCCTCAGACTTCAAGCAGATGAAAAAGGCTTTCACCAGGTCCGGATAGCTTACCTCGGTGAAGGTAACAACATCCATCCAATGCATCCTTCTCAAGACTTCTACTAAGCTGCTCATCCCACTTTTCTCAAGATTCTGAACGTCCACTGCCTTGTTTCCGCAAATCTTCGTCTTCACAAAAGTAAACCTTTCTTGCTCCTTGGGGACAGATACTCAGCACTGTAGCCCCCTACGCTTCCGGAGATTATTGGAGCGGCCATAGGTAGAGGAGAAAGGTTCTGGAGAGGGAGGAAGATGGAAGAGATGGAAGCTCTCGAGGGATTCTTCGCGGGAAGAAGAGAAAGCTTCAAAACTTGCAGTGAGTCGATGCCGGAGTCGTAGGGCATCGGCTTGGGGTGAACAGATAAAGAGAAAGGGTAAAGGTAGAAGATGAGTCGTTTCCGGAACGATTTGATTAATTAGAATTAATTTATCGAAAACAGGAAGCGCCAAAAGGCAGTAACCACAAGGCGACAAGGGATTGACGAGTCAAACTGCTTTTAACACAATAGCGGTCAAGGAAGAGTAAATAACAGAGTTTTTGCTTAAAGTGAAGAGAGAGAAAATTTTCATTTATTCTGAAAAATTTATGTGCCATTTTAAATACAGGAATCTTTTCACAAATTGCACATCCCTAATTCCCTTCTAAGAGATGTAAATCTCTCTTCAGGTAGGGCTTTTGTGAAGATATCTGCTAGTTGGCTATTTGTATCATAAAGGATATTTCTATTTTCCATTTGCAACATGATCACGAATAAATGATATCTAACCTCAATATGTTTGTCCTTGAGTGCTGAACTGGATTCTTGGTCAGATTAATGGCACTGGTATTCACACAGCAATGGAATTGATTTGATATTTAATCCAAATCTTCAAGTTGTTGTTTTATCCAAAGGAGTTGTGTACAGCAACTTCCAGCAGCTACATATTCAGCCTTCAGCTGTTGATAGTGCCACTGAGTTTTGTTTCTTTGAGGACCATGATATCAAACATCCTGCAAGAAATTGACAACAACCACTGGTGCTCTTCCTATCTATCTTGCATCCAGCATAGTCAGCATCAAATATCCTACTAATCTATTTCACAAGATTTAGGATACCAAAGACCTAAATCATGAGTTCTAGCCAGATATCTAAATATTCTTTTTACAGAAATTAAATGAGACTCTCTAGGGTCTGCCTGATATCTAGCACACATGCATACACTAAACAAAATGTCTGGTCTACTTGCAGTTAAGTAAAGTAATGACCCTATCATACCTCTATAATTCTTTTGTCTACCTTTTTACCTTTTTGATCACTGTCCATTCTGGTTGATGTGCTCATTGGAGTTGATAATGGTTTTGCACTTTCAAATCCAAATTTCTTTAACAGCTCTTTGGTGTACTTGGCTTGACAGATATGAATGCCATCCTTCCCTTGCTTGATTTGCAATCCAAGGAAGTAGCTCAGCTCCCCCATCAAGCTCATTTCGAATTCTCCCTGCATAAGCTTTTCAAAGTACTTGCAAAGAGACTCATCAGTAGATCCAAAAATAATATCATCTACATATATTTGCACAAGAAGTATATGTTTAATCTTAGATTTTATAAATAATGTACTGTCTACCTTCCTCTAGTGAAACCATGATCTAATAAGAAGGTACTGAGCCTTTCATACCAAGCTCTAGGTGCTTGCTTTAAACCGTATAAAGCCTTATGAAGTTTAAATACATGATTTGGAAATTCGATATCATCAAAACCTGGAGGTTGTTCAACATACACTTCCTCCTTGATAAAACCATTTAAAAAGGCTGATTTGACATCCATTTGAAATAGTTTTAAATCAAATGCAGATGCAAAGCAAGTAAAATCCTAATAGCCTCAAGTCTAGCTACAGGTGCATAGGTTTCATCGAAATCTATGCCTTCCTCTTGGGAGTAGCCTTGAGCTACCAGTCTGGCCTTGTTCCTTAGGATTACTCCAGACTCATCCAGTTTATTTCTGAACACCCACTTGGTGCCAATAACTGAATGATTGGATGGTCTAGGAACAAGTGACCATACTTGGTTTCTCTTGAACTGATTTAGTTCATCTTGCATGGCTAATATCCAAGATTCATCAGATAAAGCTTCATTGACTGTCTTAGGCTCTATTTGAGAAACAAAGGCTAAATAATCACAAGGAATTACATTACCTCTTGTTCTTACCCCTACAGATGGATCACCAATAATATTCTCAGGAGGGTGATCTTTCTGATGTCTCCATTCTTTTGGAAGATTTTCATGTTGAATTTCAGTTTGCTGCAGTTCTTCCAGAGAAGGATCTTCCTTGTCCTTAATTGAGGTATTCTTTAATTTTTCAGACAAGTCATCTGCATCATCAATGTCACTAATTTCTTCCTTTTTCAAGGAAGGGTTAGATTCATCAAAAATAACATGTACAGATTGTTCAATTAATAATGAACGTTTATTGAAAACTCTATAACCTTTGGTTTAGAAGAGTACCCCATAAAGATGCCTTCATCTGATTTGGCATCCAACTTACCAATGTCCCTTTTTCCATTGTTGTGGATGAAACAAGGACATCCAAATATTCTGAAATGGCTGATCTTTGGTTTCTTTCCCTTGTAGAGTTCATAAGCAGTCTTCTTCAGAATCGGCCTGATCATCACCCTGTTAATGATGTAGCATGCAGTGTTGATGGCTTCGGCCCAAAAATATCTTGGCAAGTCATATTCTGATAACATGGTTCTTGCCATATCCAAAAGAGTTCTGTTTTTCCTCTCAGCAATTCCATTTTGTTGGGTGTCCTTGGTGCTGAGAAGTTGTGCTCAATTCCTTGATCATTGCAGAACTTTGCAAACTTTTCATTTTGAAACTCACCACCATGATCTGATCGAATAGAGATAATGGTGAACTTCTGATCTTTCTGAACTTTCCTACTGAAGCTGACAAAATTTTCAAAGGTGTCATCTTTGTGTTCTAGAAAGGATACCCAAGTAAATCTTGAATAATCGTCAACTATGACAAATCCAAAATTCTTTTCCCTAGACTGGTAGTCCTCATTGGCCCAAATAGATCCATATGAAGTAGTTCTAAGGGCTTTGAGGTGGTTACTACAGTCTTTGATTTGAAAGAGCTCTTGGTGTGCTTTCCTCTTGCACAAGGTCTGCAGATACTATCCATTCTTGAGTTGACCTTTGGCAGTCCTTCCACTAGATTTCTTTTTCTGAGCTTGTTTAAACCATCCAGGCTGCAGTGACCCAATCTTCTGTGCCACAGCTCTGTCGATTGATCTTTGCTGGCTGCCAAACAGACATCTTGATTCTTGAGTTCCTCGAGATAGAGAACATACAAGTTTCTTTCTCTGTAAGCTTCAAATATGACTGCACCATCCTTTAATATACTGCACTTTGATTCTTGGAACTGAATCTGATGGCCTTTGTCACACAGCTGGCTGATGCTGATGAGATTGTGTTTTAATCCTTTGACCAGCATTACGTCTTCAATAACTGACTTTCCTTTGATGTTCACAGACCCACTTCCTACCACAGTGCCTTTTCCATTATCTCCATAGGTAACTGTTCCTTCTTCAGCTTGGAGATCAACGAAAATCTTCTTGTTGCCTGACATGTGCCTTGAGCATCCACTATCCAAATACCATTTGGATGCTCTTGAATTTCCCTGAAATTTAAACACTAAGTTTTAGGTACCCAAGTTCCTTTGGGTCCTGATGGGTTAGTATCATTGATTTTTCCTTTTATTATCCACTTTTTGTTCTTAGTGGGACAAGTTGCTTTGTTATGTCCTAGTTTGTTACAAAGATTGCAGCAGGTTATTCTGGTTATTCTTTCAACTGGAGTGTATTTAAAATTTTTATGTTCTTTGTCTTTTTCGGATATAAACTCAGGGGTTGGATAAGTGTTAGGAAAGACTTTTGTTTCTTCATTTTCTGAGGGAGTGTAACCAAACCCATGTTTCTTTTTGTTTGATCTTTTAGCTCCGTTTATCAATAGAAGATTTATTATTTGTGAACTTGTTTATGGTGCTTGTTAAATGTTCATTTTCTTTATTTAGTCTTTCTATTTCTGTTTTAAGTCCACTTAAGTCTTCTTGTTTTTCTAAGTGAATTTTTCTGTTTTTCTCTCTTTTATTCTTCACATAACAATTCATTTCTTCTTTTATGTTCAGTTATTGTTTTTCAAGTTCTTCATTTTCGGTTTTTAAGTCTGAGTTTGTATTTTCTAAACAGATTACATTTTTCTTACTAGTTTTAAGTAATTTACATACCTCTTTATATTTATCATAGAGTTCATTAAAAGCACTTTCTAGATTATCAGAATCTGAATCATTGCAGGAATCAAACGAGGAGTCAGAGGTTACCTTGTCTTCGGTGTTGGCCATGAGAGCCAGGTTGGCTTCTTCATCTTCACTGCTAGAGCTTGACTCACTATCTGAGTCACTGCTATTCTCCCAAGCAGCTGCCATTGCCTTCTTTTTATACTTCTTAAACCTTCTGAAATTATCCTTCTTTTTGTGATCGTTTTTCTTAAGCATTGGACAGTCTACCTTTATGTGTCCAGGCTTTTTGCATTCATAACAATCACTTCTCCTTTCTTTGAATCCTTTACTTCAGGTTTTCTGTGATCTTTATTCTTCTTGAAAAATCTTCTCCCAGACTGGAACTTTTTCTTCTTTGCTAAGATTCTCTGAAGTCTTCGAGACAGCATGGCTTCTTCATCATCACTGTCTTTACTACTTTCACTGTTATCCAAAGATTCTTCTGATATATCTTCATTTGCTTTGAGAGCGTTTGATTGCTTCCTTCTGCTGGAGGATTCTCCTAATCTTTCCATGTTTATCTCGTGAGCCATCAGGGATCCTATTAGTTTTTCCAATGACATTAGCTTTAAATCGTTGGCTTCCTCAATGGCTGTTACCTTTGGAGTCCATGAGGATGGCAGAGATCTGAGGATCTTCCTGACCATGTCTGGTGCATTGTAAACTTTTCCTAATCCAGCTAATCCATTTGTAATATCTGTGAATCTACTAAACATCTGAGTTATAGATTCACCTGACTGCATCTGGAATCTTTCGTATTGAGCCACAAGAATATCGATTCTTGTCTCCTTTACTTTGTCTGTCCCTTCATAGGTAATCCTGAGCTTTTCCCACATTTCCATTGCGGATTTGCAGGCTGAAACTCTGTTGAATTCTTTCTTGCTGAGGGCACAGCACAGAATACTCTTGGCTTTGCAGTTTAAGGATATTCTTCTCCTGTCGTCATCTGTCCACTGAGCCTTTGCATTTGTGACTAGAAGATCACCTTCTTCCACAATGGACCATATTGTATAATCGTGGCCTTGTAGAAAGTACTCCATTCTTGTCTTCCAGTAGGTGTAATCTTCTCCATCGAACAAGGGAGGCCTGTTGACTGACTGACCTTCGAAGTTACTTTGGGCTGCCATGGATCTTTACTCTTCAGATCGTTGGATCTTCTTCTTTGTCGAAGAGACTCGCTCTGATACCACTTGTTGCCCAGCTAGCTAGCCCAGAGGGGGGGTGAATGGGTTATTAAAATTTGATCTTTGATTAAAACCTGTTCACTAAAAAGATTACACAACAACTTAAACAAACGTTAGAGTTGAACGAAATAAGACAGCACGCACACAAGCACAACCACCACGACACAAGGATTTTATCCTGGTTCGGAACTCCTCTCCACAGGAGACCTACGTCCAGTCCCTGAGCAATGCCTCAGGATTTCACTAATCAAGGGTACTATCCCCCTCACGGATCCTTACACCCAGCCTCAACTGGTCTTCCTTCAACTTGAAGGGAAAACAACCACCCTGGATACCACCAGGTCTTCCTTCGTCCAGAAGGGTACAAACCAAAGAAACGAAGAATAAGAACAAGCTTCAGACACTAGCTTAACCAGCTACAAGCTGAAGCAAACAAGCCTCGAGAGAGAAAGAGAATTTAACACTGGTTTCTCTCCAAAGACTACACAGGCTCTCACAAGAATTTCTTCTTTGAACACTGAGAGCTAAAGAGCTAAGAGAACTATTGGAATGGTCGCTTCGCTCTTGCTTGGAACTCAGAAGACTCAAGAATTGGTGTTGCTTTCTTTTTGAATAATGATATCTCCTTGTTGTGTATCTCTTCTCAGTCTTGAGTCTTGTATTTAAGCTTCTACTTGAAATTTGAACGTTAAAAGAACCGTTGTCTCTTATCCAGGTGTACGTTAGACTGGTCAGCAAGGAAGCTTCTGATCTTCAGTCTTTTATCCTTTAGTACATGCCAGAAAAATATTTTAGAATCTTGTATCTTGTGTCCAACGTTGTACAGATGAGTCTTGTCAGATATCTGCAGCATATCACAATAAATAGAGGACAGCTAGGACTGTCGTCGATTGTTAGTTGCAGTTGGAACAGATATTGCAATATATAGCAAAGCTCCTTTCTGTCTAAAAAAAAAGGACGTAGACAGAGTAGCATAAAATGGAAGATTTGTCTGCATGCATGGGAGATACGATCAGAGAGCATTTAATGCGTAGCAGTCAACAGACGAGATATGACTTTGACTTTTCAACGCTATTAAAAAGCATTATACTGATACAGCACAAAATTCGATATGAACAATCCCGATGCCTTCATGACTTATGAAATCGTTATACGATAACAGACAAATCGTTATGACAGAGCTTTATTAAATTATAATGATGAAATCGTTATGAGTTGTAGCAAATCGTTATAAACACTTATCAAGTCGTTATGAACTCTGAAGAAATCGTTGCGATAACTAAAGAAATCGTTATGGCTATCAAGTCGTTACGAACTCTCAAGAAATCGTTACGAGAACTAAAGAAATCGTTATGGCTATCAAGTCGTTACGACTCTAAAGAAATCGTTGCGAGAACTAAAGAAATCGTTATGACTATCAAGTCGTTACGAGTTTCAAGAAATCGTTACGAGAACTAAAGAATCGTTATGACTATCAAGTCGTTGCGAGTTCTAAAGAAATCGTTACGAGAACTAAAGAAATCGTTATGACTATCAAGTCGTTACGAGTTTCAAAGAAATCGTTACGAGAACTAAAGAAATCGTTATGACTATCAAGTCGTTGCGAGTTCTAAAGAAATCGTTACGAGGACTAAAGAAATCGTTACGGCTAGAAGTCGTTGCGAGTTCTAAAGAAATCGTTACGAGGACTAAAGAAATCGTTACGGCTAGAAAGTCGTTGCGAGTTCTAAAGAAATCGTTACGAGGACTAAAGAAATCGTTACGGCTAGAAAGTCGTTGCGAGTTCTAAAGAAATCGTTACGAGAATCGTTACGGCTAGAAGTCGTTGCGAGTTCTAAAGAATCGTTACAGGACTAAAGAATCGTTACGGCTAGAAAGTCGTTGCGATTTCTAAAGAAATCGTTACGAGAACTAAAGAAATCGTTACGGCTAGAAAGTCATTGCGAGTTCTAAAGAAATCATTACGGCTAGAAAGTCGTTGCGAGTTCTAAAGAAATCGTTATGAGGACTAAAGAAATCGTTTACGACATCTTTTAAGAAATCGTTGCGGTATCGATTGATTGAACTTTTCGGTCAAAAGGAATCTTATGCTTATCAATAGAAGTCGATACAAAGATTGGACAAAGCATAAGAGACTTACCTGTTGTCCTGAACTTTCTATTTTTTTTTATTTCCTGTCTCAAACTCAGTAATTCATTAGTACTATTTTGTTAATCATCAAAATTATATATATAATAACGGAATTAATTTATAGGGGAAGTGTGGTCATCCATGTCCTATCTCAAAACCTTGGAATAATGAGCCAAAAACAGGAAAGCATCATTTAGAGAAATCCATTAGCTAGGGCTTCTCATAAATTATCCTATTCTTATTTGGTGAAGGACACCTTCACTACAAAACCTGTGCTATGAATGTGGGAGGTGTAAGAGGTTTGCCTATATGCCACAACTCGAAAATCTGAAGAGTTGAGTGTGGAGGATTTTTCAGAAAATATCTGTCAACTAAAAGCCAACAAGTTTTACATTGTACACTTGACGCTAATGAATATAATCATATTTATTGTGTGAAACAGCTAGAAAATATGAGAAAAATTATGAATGATGTATGAAGACATTTACAAGTAAAGAAAATCAAAATCAACATTCCTCGTCTGAAAATATGAACAATTCAACAAGGAGGA
>CM024758.1:123011351-123082049 GCA_014218235.1 Colocasia esculenta | reverse complement strand
AAATTCCAAAATCTCAAAACATTAAATGATTCCAAGCCGTTTGCATACATGCATTTCATTTGTTTATTCGCATCTTTGCCTATTTAATAAGGCTTAGCCCTTGACGAATTATCAAGGTCGCTCACTCGTCGCATTTTAAAGCAAGGGGCTAAGCCTAAGAACAGATCTGACTTGTTTCGTGGTTGTCTAAGTGTGCAGGACGGAAAAGAAGGCGGCACTCATATCTCGCTCGTCACTCTCACTCAGTCGCAAACCATAAAAAAAAGGTTTCATTCCATTCAATCTTGTACACCATCATGACAAAAAAGAAAGGGCGAAAGTACAAACCCTCAACCACTCTCCCCTGTACCCTCAGGCGGGCGGGGAGATGGAGGGGCCATCACTCTCGGCCCGGTCTCGCCCCTCTGGCGCTCTCTCGCGCCGTCGTCGCTCCTCCTCCTCGTTCCTCCGCCGTCCGGAGGAACCTGTCAGGTAGTGCCCAGCGGACCCGCTCGGGATACCGCTCCGGCTGGTCGCTGACCGGCTGCGCGCCGACCAAGGCTAGGGCCTTCTCCAGACCCTTCATCTCGGATCGCAGCATGTCGCAGCGATGCCGCTCCTCCCCGAGCTGGGTGCGGAGGTCCCCAGCCTCTGCTGCCTCCTGACGCCACCGCATCGCCTCCTCCGCTGCCTCCGCCACCGTGCCACCTCCGCGCCTCGGGCGTAGGCGTAGCTCCGCCATCTCCGTCTCCAGCGTCGTCGTCCGCGCCAGGGCGGTCCTCAGCTCCTGCTCCTGTAATATCAGAGAATCTTGTCAGAAATCACGAAAGAAGCAAAAGTCTAGGGGCATCTAAGTAAGAACCCTACCCGCGCCTGCAACTGGCGAGGGCGTCCTCCGCTCGGGTCACCGCCGCGGCTAGCTGCCCTCCAGCACGGAACGGCCAGGGTCCTCTCGAGGAGGAGGCGCCGCCCACCATCTGTCGGGCCCCGTCTAGCTCTGCCCGCTGCAAAAGAAAAAACAAGGGTCAGTCAACCAACACTAGAAGTAGAAGGGTAAAAGCACAAAGTAGAAACTCACCAGCTGGTCCACCACCGCCTGGAGGTCGTCCCGCTGCTGGATGGTGGAGTGGAGGACGCCCTCAAGTGAGGCGATTCGCCCTCGGGGTCAAGCTTCAAAAACAAGTCAAATCAGTCACACAATAACAAAGAATTAAGAAACAGGCTGAAAGCGGTAAAAATCACCGGTCGTCGGGACCCTTGTACACCTGGGCCCCGTACTTCCGGGCGTATGCCCGGAAGTAGTCCTCATCGCTGGTGGCCTCGGAGACCACCTCCGTCCCTCGTCGCTCCCAGTCGTCCAGCTGCTCCAGGACCCGGACCATCCAGTCCGTGACCTGCTGGATCCCGCGGAAGCTCCGGCCTGGCCTCTCCCAAGCTCGCTGTCGGGACGGGAACTCCACCACCGCCTGGTGGAGTCCCAGAGTACGCGCCACCAGCCGGTGGTGGAGCGGAACCACCGTGTTAAAGCAATGCAGCCAAATATCCCTACCGAAGTAGGGACGGCCTCGCTCCACCCACGGCTGGGCGGCGTCACTCTCCCCGACATAGGGGGTCCACTGTACCTGCACACCCAAAAGCCAAAACTCCGTCAGTCAACCATCAAAAAGGCAAAGTAAAGGGGAAAGGGCAAGGCTAGAAGCACTTACATGTCCAAAAGGAATAGTGTCCAGCGCATCGTGAATCATGGTCACCTGGCGCCGCAGGGACCGCTCATCTCGGCAAAACCGCCAGCGCTGTAAGAGCGATACAGCGCTGCGTCGCCTCGCCACCCACGACCTAAGGAGGGGAGGTGGTAGTAGCCCACACCTGCAAGAGCAACACAAGTCAGTACCGCAGTTAATTAAGACAAGCAGGAAGAATAACAAAGGGTAAGGGTGAGAAGCATACCTGTAGAAGCGGGAAGAACCCCGCGACGCCGGTCTCCCTGCTGGAGGTCCCTAGGCTGTCAAAGAGGTGGGCCAGGAGGGCCGCACCCCATGCGTAGTTGCCCACGCTGGACAGATCCTCCAGCAGGGGCAGACAGCGGCAGCCAACTGGGTCCCTTCTGGCCCAGGATCACCTCCCGATCACGAGGATCAGGAATCGCCGTAAATCTCTGTCAGCCGCCTCCTCCTCCTCCGCCAGCACGGCTCTGGCGTCCTCCGTCAGTCGCGCCAGGTACTCCGGCCCCTCCCGGTTCGGTCACGCCTCGCTATCCCAAACTGGCCGCACGTCCGTCCGACAGTGAGGATCTGCCCTCTCCACTCGGAGCTCCACCACATGCTCGAGGGGTGCCTGCCGTCACCCGAGTCCCACTCACAACCTGTCGACCTCCGGCCGACGTCACTGCTCCCCCCCACTCGTAAGCGGTGAGCCGTAGCCCGTCGTAGTAGGAAGTGACGAGGAAGAGGAACCCTGGCACTCCGCGGCCCTCCGCCGCCGATGAGCCCGGCTGGATCCGGCACTCTCCTCAGCCGTGAGCGCGCCGCAGACTCCAGCGCAGGAAACGGGCCGAACCCCATGCCCTCCAATCGGCGAACCTGGAACTCCGGTAGGCATCATAGACGGCCGGATCAGGACCCCCGCCGGACCACCCCAGCCGGGACGAAGCTCGCTCTGCAAAACAATCACAGAAAAAGCACAAGGATCAGCAAGAAATCAACAAAACAGCATTCTGTTAAGGTAGCGACGGGTATGTCGTCGCCTTCAGAAGGCGACACTAGAGGGGTCGCCTTCTTCCCTGTGAAGGCGACAATCAGGTTGTCGCCTTCTGAACGCGACGCGTAGGGCGTCGCGATCTGTCTGGTAATGCGACACCCCCCCTGTCGCGTTCACAGACTGACTGGAAACGGCAAGAATCCGTTTTCCGGCCGTTTCACATTGGGCCAAAAGGCCCTACATCCCCTCTCCTCCATACATTCAAGGGTTTAGGGCTCGGTTGCCTACCTTTTTGGGCTCGACGGGCTCGTCCTCGTCGCCCTGCATCACCGCGGGTCCTCCTCCATCGGCGCGACCGGGAAGCCTCCGAGGCCGCCGCCGAGGTCCCTCACCGGTTGCCGACGCCGGATGGATTTCTTCCGTCGCCGCCCCCCATCATCGATCGCCGCCTTGGCCTTCTCCGCCACCCTCCATCAATGGTCACCGAGAGGGAGATAGGGGAGAGGGAGAGAGAGGGAGATAGAGAGAGAGAGAGAGGAAGGAGGTGAGAAAGAGTAGAGAGAGCTCGCCGGAGAGGAAGGCCGGGAAGGGAGCTCGCCGGAATCGCCGGAGATAGGGGGGAGAGGAAGAAGGAAGTTTGAAAAGAGGGAAAGAGGAAAAGAGGGCGCTCGGCCCGAATTCAAACCGCCCCGAAACCTGTGAACGCGACAAGGTCTATGTCGCCTTCTACCCAGGTGGCGACGGTGCTCATGTCGCCTTCACTTTTCAGGTCGCGACCGTTGACCTGTCGCCTTCTTGGTAGCGACAGGGCTAACGTCGCCTTCTCAAGCCAGTGCACAAAAACCCCTAAAATTCAATGCTCATTGCAATAATCCAATGCTTACATCAATAACATGTCTCCTTACATCAAGCATCAATCTCCTATTACATCAAGCATCAATCTCCCAAGTCCATCAAAACATCAACAAGTGCAATCAAGTCTATCTCTCTAGCTCACGGTCCCCTCAGTGGCCGGATCTTCTCATGCTCCACGAGGTACGCCTGGTACGTCTCCCGGTCCTCGTCAAGTCTCGGCGGGAGTGCATGGGTAGCGCACGCCCTCCACAAGGCCAGCGCGCTCCGCACGGCCTGCTCATCCTCCGGGTTCCCAAGCGTCGCTTCTTCATGGGAGGCAAGTGTGATGGCGGAAGCACTCTCGTCCTCGGCTTCCCGACCTGTAGGTAGCACCGGTGCGGGTTGTAGAGCACGGTCGCCATGTTCTCTATTAATTGCAAGTCCAAGCCGCGTCCTAGTGGTAGCCGGATCTCCGCTCCGCGAAGTGCCGCTATACCCAAAGCAAAGTGTTCCACTGGTAGGGTGCTGAAGTAAAGGCGCCACGCACTCCTAGTCTTCTTGTCTGCCGTCCTGCATAAAACCTTATCGGAGAATTTGGCCGCGCCGCCAATAAAGTTCAAAGGATGGCACCCGAAGATCCGACTGTCGGTGGTGGGGTTGTCTACCGGTTTAAATTTATCCTCACACCAACAACACTCTAGAAGGATCATAGAGCCGAAAAGGAAACCCCGTGGAAGCCGAAGTGAGGCCCGAGTAAAGATACGCCAAGACAGCGTGAGAGAGTGAAAGTCCTCGCCATGCCCCACTAATTGCACTAAGGCTAGCATAGTCTATGAGGTGATCCCCGACGGGAAGAGCACCACCCACATAAGCATATGGCCACGGCCTTTGCAATTTCCCGGTGGTCCACGCTCTTATCCTTGCACTTGGATATGACCCACTTAGACAATGGTACTAGATGTATGAATTGTGGGCTAATTATGGTGTAGACATCCCCGGATCGGTCATGAACTCTCCAAGAATAAACTTCGGGTTAATGGGATCAACCGTGTAGCTTATGTTTTGCTCGTCCCGGGTTTAGTTTTGGGAAGAGCAAGGAAGGCCTCGACCTCCTCTAAAAGGACGGTCGCCTCAAATTTGGGAAAATAAAAGTATGGGTTTGTGGGTGCCATAATTCTATCAAGGCTGTGATACTATGCCAATCAAAGGAAATCTGTGGTAGTTGTGAGCCGCTATCAAAACCCCACCAAACCCCACTCTCTCAAGAACCTAATGACATACATGGGTAAGGCTTTGATCATCGGGGCGATCCAAGTGAGTTTAGAGTAACGGCGAGAGCCGGGGAAGAGCTAGAGAAGAAAGGAAAAGAAAAGAGGAAGAACAAAAACACAAAATTAATGATGAAATTCGGAACATAAAATCATGAAAATTGAAAACACCAACCAACTTACCTCTCTCACTTCCTCGCTCCGGCTCAAGTGGTTGGGAACATCCGTGATCCTATGAGAGCTTCGAAGGTCGCCCGAGCACGCTTCGGACCTTCGTAGTCCGCCTCCCCACCCATGGAATCAAGAGGAGCTCTCTTCATGGCCATGGTAGCTTGCAAGACCTGAAGAAGAAAAGAAGAGAGAGGTGAGAGCTCCGAATTTGGTTTTCTATCCCTTATTATAGAGCCTTAGCACTCCTATCCTCCTGCTAGGAAAGGTAGGGGAGACCCATTAGGAGTAGGACCTTGAGTGGAGAGCAATAGGAGTCCAAGTGAGAGTCAAAACCAAATCATATGCTGAAGGCTTTTGAGCTCGGGCTGAGAAAATGTGAAAGCGACGTATCGACCTGTCGCCTTCAAGGTGGCGACAGGCCTTGTGTCGCCTTCTTCATTCAAGGGTCGCGACAATCCCTCTGTCGCCTTCTGACCAGTCTGTGCTGTCTTGCTTATTCTTCTGTGACTGTTCATAATATTTGCATAAGCTTTGGTGTCATTGTTTGGTGCATTGTATCATGTCTATCTTATTGCTTTGATTATTGAAAATCCATAAAAATCAAAAAATCAGGAAATTCATAAAAATCAGAAAATCCAGAAAATCAAAAGACGTCCATCATGTAAGTCAGGTAAGTATCTCTAACCCTAATCCTTCTCATTACTATATGGTATCTACGCTATTATATCAGCTCAAGGACGGCTGGTTCCCAGTGTGTTCCAGGATCTGAGTCCCCTTCATCAAAACGAGGATGATCTAAGTACACACTGTTAATCGCTGGATAGGCCGTTGGGTGATATGACTCGGGGACGATGGATTCTATCGCACGTCGGGGATGCGAAGTGTCTTGACCCTTGCTCATATTGTCTAGCAATATTATCCTTGAATATTGTTATTTTCTCTCTTTCTTTGCATTCGCTTTTATGATTTCCTTGTTCTTTAGCCCAACATGCATCATGTAGGAATTTTGAGCTTCATGAATCATGATTTGTCAAAGTCAGCTTCTCAATGATGTCCCAACCCAGATCCTCATTTCCAGACAAGAATTCCACTCCGAATTTGAAAGTTTTCCTCGAGCTTGTGCTTGGTCCAGTTTGCCAGTGATGGTTCCTATGCAGGATTCCTCTCATCTCCATTCATTATAACAGTCATCCCTTTATCCCCGATCCGCTCATTAGTCATGACCCGCTCAAAGGCCAGAGTCGAATCGACCCGCCGGGAAGCACCTATCCCTAATGAACGAAACCTGCACGCTAAAGATAGCCAGGGTACCTCTTGAATCAGGAGGTTGATCATTCTTTCTTTGATTTTCATTCATCCCAAATAGGAACCATCCTCGCACTCTGTTCCCAGCCATGTTCGAAGTTAGCTAGATAATTCTCGCTGCTTATTCGTTTAGAATGGGTGTCTCTTTACCTTGATGCCCGCTTTTCAGCTCATTCCGCTTCATTCCGCTACATCGCCGTTTCACGCCACTTTCGCTCCATCACCGCTCCACTCCCTTGCAAAGCAGGCATCAAGGAGGGGCAATCTGTAGACACCCATTTCTGGCCTATAAGTCGAGCAAAATCCCTTGTCGTATCATTGACGCCCCACGTTGGCTCATCATCGTCAAGCTGGCTTTCTCCGATCATGACATCATTCCCATTAGTTCATCGCCCTGGAGGACTCTTCCTGGTCAAATCAATCTCTTTCACTAAAAGCTCTCTGAGTATAAGTCCGATGTTTCATCCTGAAGGCTGTGCATGGCTATTGGACACATTTTATGGTCAAAATGCAGAAAAATACCAGAAGACGACAGTCCATGTGTCGCTTTCTTGAAAACGACAGCCCCCATGTCGCCTTGATAATTCCACATTTTAAATCCCTCAGAAAATCGAAAATAACTCAAGTTCACCTTCCATATGAGGAAGGCGACATGTCGAGGTGGCACCTTCAGGAAAGCGACAAGATGGCTGTCGCATTCTGGGCCTTAAACAGGAAACTCAATCCGAGGCTAATTTGGACACATGCTATTGATGGTAATTGCTTCTTTTGGACGTCCAAATCAAGTCCAAATCCTCTCAAATTCGGAGGAGACCTTCCTAACATGTTCCTTTCCGAGTTCCAATGGCCCTTGCACAGCCATACTTGCCCAGAGTCGGACTCTTGCCCATTATTCCTCTCAGACCCGAGTTGGGAATAATCACCCATAAGTGCCTCGTCTCTGCATCTTTTCGGGAGAGGCCGGATTCTTTAGTTCGCTGAGCAAGAGAGCTTCATCTTCCACGAAGAGAGTTCCCTCCAGAAGATCAGCAAGAGCCCTCCAGGGCGTTTTCCCATCGGCTACACAATTCTTCTCCCTTCTTCTCTTTATTTCTTTGATTTCATGCATGCATAGCTTTATTTCTTTCTAGTTTAGCATTAGATCACGACACACACACCTATTCTTAACACCCACAGGGGTTAAAAGCCCCAATCCTGTGAGTTCCCCCATAATAGTTCATGTTCATGTGTTTTCATTGAATAGATCATCTACACACGAATTCTAATGGGTGTTTTGTTTATTTGAACCACTTTGGCAGGTGTTT
Source organism: Colocasia esculenta (assembly GCA_014218235.1). NCBI lineage: Eukaryota > Viridiplantae > Streptophyta > Magnoliopsida > Alismatales > Araceae > Colocasia > Colocasia esculenta. The sequence continues at coordinate 123,074,491 of CM024758.1, read as the reverse complement.
AAAGGTCAGAGCAAGGTGAGGCTCTTGCCCCTCGACCGGCTGAGGAGCAGGAAGACGAAGAACCCAAGTCTCCATCCACTGAAGACGAAGGCGACGACGACTGTGTCGCGATCCAGAAGGCGCCGGTGCCTACGTCGCGTTCACGTCAAAGAATCGCGACGCCCACTCTGTCGTGTTATCAGGTACGCCTTTCTCTTCATCTTTCCTTTCCAAGGTAGTCAGTCCTCCGTCTGAACATCAAGAGGCGACTGCGTTGGTGGCGATCACGGTCAGTTCCTAATCCCTTCATATCCACAATTAATTTCAAAAGGGGATACAAATCCCGTGATTACAATGCTCTAATGGTGTTGCCCAGTGACGAGCCCAGAGGGGGGGGGTGAAGGGTCTTTAAATTATTTGATTAGTACCTGTACTTAAAACATTCACACAAAGACGTTCTTCGATGAAGGTTAGTAACAGTTAGTTCAAGAGCAATCACACAAGAAAAACAGCCACACAACACAAGAAATTATCCTGGTTCGGACCTCCTCTCCTTAGGAGTCCTACGTCCAGTCCCTGAGCAACAACTAAGGATTCCACTAACTAGGGTACAGTCCCCCATGGACACTATAACACCCAGCTCAGCTGGTCTCCTTCACACGAAGGGAATTACACCACCCTGGATACCCACCAGGTCTTCCTTCACAACAGAAGGGAACAACAGCACCCTGGATACCCCACCAGGTCCTCCTTCACATCTGAAGGGAAACAGCACCCTGGATCCCACCAGGTCTTCCTTCACACACGAAGGGAAACAACAAAGAGAATAGAATGAATTCAAGCCCCTAGATCAAGCTTTTACAAGCCAAGATCTGAAGCAACAAGCACTGAGAGCAAAAGATCTAAACAAGGCACACTCTCAGAACTACACGGGCTCTCTTAGAAATTCTATTACATCTCAGAGAGCGAAGAGCTAAAGAAGATGAGGAATGAGATTCTTTTCTCTAGACTTCTTGCAGAGGAATTTGAAAGTTGTCTCAAGATGCTTGTTCTACACACCACACGATTTGTATTTAAATCTCCAATTTGAAATATTGTCGTTGGAGTATCCGTTGTCTCTTTTCCAAGTAACGTTAGATTGCTTGACATTTGGAAGCTTCAACAATCTTTTATCCAGTTGAGCACGCAAAGAGATAATGTCTTCTGGCGTCTGTATGGTCCAACGTTGTATGACAGAACGTCTTTAGGACCCTGCACAAATTAAATGCTAGAACAGTAGACAGCTAGGCTGTCTCTTGTTGTCAGTAAACGTTGATATGAGTATTCACCAAAATAGCAATGTCAAATAGCTTGTTCTAAAAGATGTTGACAGGATATGCACGATAATGAAAAGATATCATCTGCATGCATGCAGGGATACGTTCTGTCTTCATTAAATGCACAGCAGTCAGACAGATAAGAGAAGACTTTGACTATTCAACGCTTTAAGAGATAAGATAAATATCAAGTCGATATAAACCATAAAGTCGTTGTCTATATGACTTATGAAATCGTTATGAATACCAACAAGTCATTATAGAGAGCAAATCGTTGTATTCATTAAATGAATCGTTATGAATACTGAGGAAATCGTTATAGAAAGCAAGTCGTTGTATTCATTAAAGGAATCGTTATGAATACTGGACAAATCGTTATAGAAAGCAAGTCGTTGTATTCATTAAAGGAATCGTTATGAATACTGGACAAATCGTTATAGAAAGCAAGTCGTTGTATTCATTAAAGGAATCGTTATGAATACTGAGGAAATCGTTATAGAAAGCAAGAAAATCGTTGTGCGAAGCAAATCGTTATGAATCTAAAGAAATCGTTGTGATAACTTAAGAAATTGTTACGGCGAGCAAGTCGTTGCGAAATCTAAAGAAATCGTTATGATGACTTAAGAAATTGTTATGGCGAGCAAGTCGTTGCGAATTCTAAAGAAATCGTTATGATAACTTAAGAAATCGTTATGGCGAGCAAGTCGTTGCAAATTCTAAGAAATCGTTATGATAACTTAAGAAATCTTTACAATGACTTATAGAATCGTTGTGAGAACGATTTGTTTGTAATCAAACGATGTCACAGTAAGAAATCGTTGCGATGACTTAAAGAAGTCGTTCAGACATTTCAGAAATCGTTATGAATTCAAATCGTTATAGCACTAAAGGAAGTTGTTGTGACTTTCAACAAAAGTCGATGTGGACTTAGAAAAATATGATCTTGACAAGATAAAAGCTTCAGAGAGGGTGATGCTTACCAACATTGGTTTGTGTGACCTTGGTATAATTCCTGTACTTAAGACTTATGAAATATATGTTAGAAATTATTGAAGGAATTTGTTAATCACCAAAATAATAAAAATAATTAGGTAATTACATGGGGACAGACTGATCATCAAATGGAATGCTCTTCAGATGTTTGTCGGACGAAGAAGCCTGGAAGGTAGTGGATGGAGCCCACTCTAGTGAATGTGGAGGGCATGTGAATAGCCAAATGTTGGCTAAGAAGATCATTAGGCAGGGCTATTACTGGCCAACCTTAGAAGAAGATTGTGCCATCTACGTTCGTAGGTGTGTCAAGTGCCAAGTCCATGCCGACAAAATCCATGCTCCGTCCTCTTCTTTGCATCCACTATCTTTCCCTTGGCCTTTCTCCATGTGGGCTTTTGATATCATCGGGCCTCTTGGTGATCCTAATGCTCAAGTAAAACAAAAATCTTTCATCCTACTGCTACTGAGTACTTCACCAAGTGGCCGAAGCAGAGGCATTGCAGAAATCAAAGGCTCGACCGTGTGCAGGTTCATTATGAAGAACATCATCTCGCGGTTCGGAGTGCCAAGCGGCTTCATCACCGACAATGGACCCCAGTTCATATCACAAGAGCTTCAAGACCTATGTAAGAAATTCAACATTTCCTTGCATCATTCATCTCCGTATTATCCACAAGGCAACGGCCAAGCCGAAGCCACAAATAAAACACTTTTGAAAATTCTAAAGAAAACTTGGAGTCTCATAAGTTCGCTGATTGGCCTGAGAAATTGATTGGGCTCTATGGGCTACCGTACCTCCGTCTGCACGCCCACTGGGCAAAACTCCCTTTTCACTTACTTATGGGATGGAGGCGGTATGTCCACATGAGATCCTTATTCCTTCGCTAAAAGTTCAGCTGGACAAAGAACTTAATCCCGATGAACGTCGAGAGGCGTTGCTTTCACAGCTGGAACTCCTAGACGAACGTCGTCTAGCCGCGGTCGATCATGTGCTTCATTTCAAAATAGACTCTCAAGATCTTTTCAAAGAAAGTGATTGAACGCAAATTTCAAGAAGGAGACATGGTTTTGAAGTGGATTTTCATAAAACCTGGAGGTCCTAGGTCAAAGCTGCAAGCAAACTGGGAAGGGTCGTACGTCGTTAAGGAAGTGTACCCTGCTAGTCAATGCCGATGGTGAGGAGCTCTCTCACCCGTGGAATGGGCTGTATCTTAAAAGATTCTACCCCTAATAAAGGATTTTCAATAACGATATCAATTTGCAAAAGAATGTTAGTAGCCATGTGTCTCACTCCCTTCCATTTGTTGTCAAACAACTTCTGTGTTCAGTCACACACACAACACGGCAACCCGAGGTCAATTCCCCTTAGTTAGTGATGTTCCTGCTTAGCCCTAGTGCAAGGGAATGAGGGTCAATTCTCTTCTTGCTCGGACAAGGTCTAGGGGAAAAAGAATGCTAACTTGTAGACGAGCGAGGGTGTAGATCATATGCATGAGGTCTCAAAGAGAGGCGGTCTGTTCAGAAGAAAAAAAATGATAAAAATGATGAATAAACAGAAAATGAGAATATGGGCATGTCAAGAGTGGCAGTATAGTTCCCCGCGGGACGTCTTTGAGCCGGGCGTACACATGCCCCAATCAAATGCAATGACCATAAAGTCTCTAGACAACAGACGGATTACATACAAGCCACACCCTTGCGAGTTCTACAAGCCAGTGTCCCGAGCCCCAAGGCCAAGTCTTGTCTCATTTTAAGTCTTCCCATCTAGGGCTGAACACGGTTCGGTTCGGTTCGGTTCGAGTGGTTCCATTTTTTGGCCAAACCGAACCGAACCGAATTCCAAAGCTAAATCGAACCGAACCGAACCGAACCGGTTCGGTTTAAATTGAAATTAATAGGCATTTTATCGCATCCACGCGCCTGCTGCAATGGCCAAGGCGCTGAAGCCCATCAGCCCAGGTTCTGGGTTCGAAACCCAGCTTCTTACGGTTTTTTTGTCAAAAATACGCTATTTGAAAAAAAAAAACGCTTTGGGAGGAAGCCAGTTTCGAACCTGCGCCGACCCAGACATGTTCCCCGAAGCGCTAACCAACTGCGCTATCTTTTATTTGAGAGAAAAAAAATATAAAATTTATATATATAATCGGTTTATTCAGTTTCAGAAAAGCAGACCGAACTGAACTACATAGATCCCCAAACCGAACCGAACAGGCCGGTTCGGTTCGGTTTTTCGGTGTTGAACCGAATTTTGAACAGCTCTATTCCCATCCCCGCTAATGACCGAAAAATCCACACACCTGATCTTATATTGGAACGCTAATGACTAGGGGCAAACAACCTTAGGGAAGTCAAGAACAAAGGCACACTACACTTAGAGGATATTTGACAAACATAAAGAGTGGAAGTGAGATCCATAGCCAATCACTCAAGTGCAAAGAGTGTCGTTATTAGTAAAATCTAAAAAAAAAATCCAAAAAATTACAAAATCCTAAATCCAAAAAAATTTAGAAAATCTCAAAATCCAAAAAAAATTAGAAAACCCAAAATCCAAAAAAAAAAATCAGAAAACCCTTAAAATCCAAAAAAAATCAGGGAAAACTCCAAAATTCAAAAATGAGAAATAATCTCCCAGGCATGTTCTTCCTGCCTCTCAAAGTAAGTCTTGAAGGGTCTAGGGCCAACAAAATAATTTGGTCCCAAGAGGGGAGCCATCTTGTTAGGTGAAGGACCAACTGAGCTTCAAGGAAATCATTGTACGGATCTCTGTCCAAGGATACCTTATAGTAGGTGACTTTTCCAAAGCTAGCACAAGCAAGAAACTGATTATGGGAAACAGGATAAAAGATCTGCCTATGCTTCAATTCCTGGAGCATGGCGACATAGACTTTGTACCTTCCACCAAATTTGAAGAGGATCATTTACAAGGGGAGGGAATTCATATCCAGAAAGGTTGCAGCTGAGATTGGAGGGCAGCCTTCCCTGGCTAAGGTTACATTTGTATCTGACAATTGCTGAGCAGATAAGGGATAGAACTTGGCCCACCCTGCAGGTGTCAGTCTTTCACATTTGACAAGGCAGGGGCTAGAATCTCAGCACGGATGTGGCTAGGTGGTACTCCCTGAGATAAATCTGGGGAAAGCTACCACACTGCCCTTCTGAACTTTGATTCTGCCCATCACTCGCGCAAAACGATCAAAAATAACTGAGCCCACTGGTGTATCCATGAGCAAAGAGTGAAGGGGAGGAAGATATGTAGCCTCTGGCAGCTGAAGAGTAGCAAAGTCTACTTGAATTGCTGCAGTGCCAAGCTCAGGTCCAAGATTTCGGATGGCTTGCCTGAACTGACTGAGATGGACTTCAGGTAAACGATGAAGATACCTATAATCATTAAACATCTTGAATTGCCTGATCATCTTGATCTCTTTCTGGATGAAGGGAGCCCAGGAGTTGTTATGGTGGAGCAGAAACCATTCTAACAAGGTGAGAGAGTGATCCCTGGGAGGAAACACTTCAGATCTGGCAGAGAGAAACTTGTTGTAGAGGACCTTATTTGAGCGTGCCCATTCTTCTTCAGATAGGGATTGAGCAGAAGAGAAGATCTTGGTCTTGACAACTTAGTAAGAGAGGTGTAAGGTAGGATGGTTTGAAGATGGTCAGAAAGGTTTAGGAAAGGTAGATGAAGAGGGTGGCAAAGACAACCTTGGTAAGGTATTCCCTGTAGAGAGGCCTATTTTTAGTGACCTCTGTGAGAGAAACCACAAGGGAGGATACAACGGATTAAAAGATGAAGAGGTTTTCTTTCTTAGAGGGAGGACAGGAGGGATCAGAGACATGAATATGCTGGCAACTTTGAGAACAGAGCCAAGAATAGTGTCCTCAAATTCGTCTTTGATGGGGCTTAGATAGGGACCATCAATTTGAGCCCTTCTGGAATGATGGTGATGAAGGAGGGAGGAGGATGAGGATGAAGAAGGGATGGTGGAGAAGAAGAGTGTGAAGAGATGGTCCAGCTGATGATGAGGGACCAGAGGAGGAGGCTCCAGCTGATGATGAGGCTGGAGGAATCTCAAAGATAGGAGGAGGTGAGGAAAGGGAGTTGAAGATGCAGGAGGTGAGGTGGATTGAGAAGAAAAAAAGGTGCTGGTGAGGAGATGATTCTAGGGTGTGGTTGCTTAAAGGTTGGAGGTGCAGGTGGAGCAGTGGAGGCTGAAGGAGGAGATGGAGGAGCAGGGGTTTGAGAGGGAGAAGAAGTTGGGGGCACTGGATCAAACAGGTTCTTCTGCTGGAATCTGCTTGCTCCCTGCCTGCTTGGATGGTTCTGACCCTTCAGCTGGAGGCCCTGACGGCCCTGCTCCTGAACTGAGGGCCCAGATGGCCCTGACTCCAAAGGAACTTCTTCGACCATAGATGGCCTTCCATTTCTGCTGCTGATGTAGGAGGCTCAGAGGATGGAGGTGCTTGAGCTTTTATGGCTTGCAGAACTTCTGAAAGTAAGGCCTTCATGGATCCCATTTCCTTATTGAACCATTTCATTGCATTCCTTACTTGTAACATTTCTTTTTAGGTGGAGGCCTGGCTCATGAAAATTGAATTGACATCAGACTGCAAAGAGCATAGGATTTCTCCTTGAACATATATCGTTTTCTATGACGGGCTTCAGCTGTATCACAATCTTCTGCCTCTGGGTCCTTGAAATGGAGCATCTACAAGAAGAGGGACTTCAGATCCCACTTCCTTCCCTTTCTTCCTTGCCTCTGGTGCTGGAGGCTGCTGATCATCTGCCTCAGAATCTGAGGAGCTTGCTGTCTCCCTATCTCTAGCATCATCTGGAGGATTTTCATGTCCCTCCCCCTGAGTTCCACCATTCTGATCATTGGAAATTCATCTACTGCTGGAACTGACTCTTCTGCCATATGAATGTCAGTGGGGCCTGAAGCCACAACTGTCTTTGCTTGAGCTTCCTTCAACTACTCCCTCAATAGGAGCATCTACTTCCATCCTCTCTTGCTCCCCTGAATGGGAGCATCTTCCATTACAATGTCTTCAGGAGCAATTGTTTGCTTCTCCTGAACAGCTGCTGATGCAATTGATTCTTCAATGTGGCCTGATGCCACAACTTCTTCCACTGAAACTCCACCAGCCTCTGGAGTGACTGGAGTGGAGTGAATAGAATCCAACACCTCTCTAAGGATAGAGGCAACAATGGAGGTGGGCAAAGGATCTGCTGCACCTACCACTGCTTCTCCTACTGGTGCTTCTGGAGGTTGAGATTCAACTGCCACTACAGGTGACTTGCTACTTCTGCTTGCTCTGCTGCTTGATCTGACAATTCTGATGGTCCTGCTGGCGGGTTCTGGAACTGCTGGTACTACTGGCTCAACTGCTGCTGATGCTACTGCTACTGGTGTTTCTGGCAATTCTTCCTGAACATCAGGAATATCCCCTATGATGGCCTTCCTTCTGCCACAGAGGTCTTAGACCAAACTCCATCAACAACTGAGAAACCACTCTTTCTCAGATTTCTGGACCTAATTGCTTGGCCCATCTTCTCAACTACTGCCCTAGATAGTCAACACCGAAGTGTTTGAAGATCTTGGTAAGCAAATGGGCATAGGGCAAAGAGACATTAAGCTTGCTCTTTGTATCCCAAATCTGATCACGGGAAAACTTCATCCTCTCTATCATTACTTCGGCCATGTTGATCTCCTTGTTCTGTATGGCCCAGAACATCATATCCGAATCTGCCTTGGTAATGTTGAAAAAGTGCACTTCTAGGAACTAGAATTGACAAACAATAAAATGTAGAAGACGGTGAATGCATTGAATTGATTGATATCTATTTTTCCATCTCTCAGTCTGAACCCTGGTCCTACAATGCCAAGACCTTTAGCTTGGCGTCCACGGTGTGAACCCCACTGTGCCCGGATGTCTTCACTCCAAACAACAATGCAATAACTCATGATTTATTTTAATCTGGGTTCCCTTGACAGATGAAACCAGAGACCCGTCTGCCTCTGATCTTAAGCATACATAAAAAGCCTTCACGAGATCTGGATAGCTTACTTCGGAGAAGGTGGTGATTCCCATCCACTTCATCCTGCTCATTGCTGCTACTACACTGTTCATGCCGTTCTTCTCGAGATCAGCTACATCTATTGCCTTGTTCCCACAAACCTTGGTCTTCACAAAGTGAATCTCTCCTGTTGCTCAGGAGTAAGGAACTCAGCACCGTAGCCCCCAAGACTTCCGGATGACAGATGCGGTCATGGAATCAGTGAACAGGGTTTCTGGAGGTTTGAGAAGGAAGGAGTGAAAGCCCTCAAGAAATTTGTCGCGGGAAGGAGAGAAGTGCTTCAAGCTTGCAGAGAGTCGATGTCCGAATCGTTAGGGCATCGGCTTAGGCAACCGACGAAAGAGGGAAAAATGTAGAAGATGGGAGATGAAACGTTCCCACATCGTTTTGTAATTAAATAAATGCTTTGTGGAAAGTGAGGCGCCAAAAGGCGGCAGAAAGCGACAAAAGAGTTTGACTATTCAAACCGACTTTAATAAAAGAGCGGCCAGAAAAGATAATTTGAATTTCTTTTGCTTAAATCCATGGAGGAGGAAAAAATTACTTAATTCTGAAAATTATATGCCAGTTTTAAACAGAAATATTTTCACAAATTACACATGCCCAATTCTTCTAAGAGACTTGAATCTCTCTTCAGGTAAGGCTTTGTGAAAATATCTGCTAACTGACCGTTTGTATCAATAAAGGATATTTCAATATTACCATTTGCAACATGATCACAAATGAAATGATATCTAGCCTCAATGCTTGGTCCTTGAATGTTGGACTGGATTTTGGTGAGATTGATATCACTGGTGTTGTCACACAATAGTGGAATCGATTGATATTTAATCCAAAATCTTCAAGTTGTTTCTTTATCCATAGAGTTGTGTATAGCAACTTCCAGCAGCCACGTACTCAGCTTCAGTTGTAGACAGTGCCACTGAATTTTGTTTCTTTGATGACCAGGATATCAACACCCTGCAAGAAATTGACAACAACCACTGATGCTTTTTCTATCTACTTTGCATCCAGCATAGTCAGCATCAGAGTATCCTACTAAATTAATTTCACAAGATTTTGGATACCACAGACCTAAATCATGAGTTCTAGCTAAATATCTAAATATTCTTTTCACAGAGAGATTAAATGTGATTCTCTAGGATCTACTTGATACCTAGCACACATGCATACACTAAATAGAATATCAAGTCTACTAGCTGTTAAATAAAGCAGTGAACCTATCATACCTCTGTAGACCTTTTGATCTACTTTCTTACCATCTTTGTCACTGTCCATCCTTGTTAATGTACTCATTGGTGTTGACAGTGGCTTGGCATTATCGAATCCAAATTTCTTCAAGAGTTTTTTGTGTACTTTGCTTGGCAGATGTGAGTTCCTTCTTTTCCTTGCTTGATTTGTAGTCCAAGGAAATAATTGAGCTCTCCCATCATGCTCATCTCAAATTCTCCCTGCATCAACTTTTCAAAATACTTGCAAAGGGATTCATCAGTAGATCCAAAGATATATCATCTACATAAATCTGTACAAGTAGTATGCTTTTAACTTTTGATTTTACAAATAGAGTGCTATCTACTTGACCCTACTGAAACCATGGTTTAGAAGAAAAGAACTAAGCCTTTCATACCAGGCCCTAGGTGCTTGCTTTAATCCATATAAAGCTTTATGAAGTTTGAAAACATGATTAGGAAATTCTGTGTCATCAAAACCAGGGGGTTGTCCACATAAACTTCTCTTTATAAAACCATTTAAGAATGCAGATTTGACATCCATTTGAAATAGTTTTAAGTCTAATACTGATGCATATGCAAGTAATATTCTAATAGCCTCAAGTCTAGCTACAGGTGCATAGGTTTCATCGAAATCTATGCCTTCCTCTTGGGAATAGCCTTGAGCTACCAGTCTGACCTTGTTTCTTAAGATCACACCAGCCTCATCCAATTATTTCTGAACACCCATTTGGTGCCAATAACTGGATGGTCTGATGGTCTAGGAATAAGTGACCACACTTGGTTTCTCTTGAACTGATTTAGTTCATCTTGTATGGCCAAGATCCAAGATTCATCACCAAGAGCTTCATTGATTGTCCTTGGCTCTATTTGAGAAACAAATGCTAAATAATCACAAGGTATCATGTTACCTCTTGTTCTTACCCCAACAGATGGATCACCAATAATATTCTCAGGTGGGTGATCTTTCTTGTATCTCCACTCCTTTAGAAGATTTCATGTGTAATTTCCTTTTGTTGCATGTCTTCCAGAGGTGGATCATCCTGTCCTCAATTGATGTATTCTTTAGTTTCTTGGACAGTTCATCTGCATCATCATTATCACTATCTTCTTCTTTTCTCAAGGAAGGGTTAGTTTCATCAAAAATAATATGTACAGACTGTTCAATTAATAAAGTGCGTTTATTAAATATTCTATAGCCTTTGGGTTTAGAGGTGTACCCCATGAAGATCCTTCATCTGATTTGGCATCCAACTACCAATGTCCTTTTTTCCATTATTGTGAATGAAGCAAGGACATCCAAATGTCCTAAGTGGCTGATCTTTGGCTTCTTTCCTTTAAACAGTTCATATACAGTCTTCTTTAGGATTGGCCTGATCATTACTCTGTTGATAATGTAGCTTGCTGTGTTGACTGCTTCAACCCAAAAATACCTTGGCAGATCATATTCTGATAGCATTGTTCTTGCCATATCCAATAGAGTTCTATTCTTTCTCTCAGCAATTCCATTTTGCTGTGGTGTCCTGGTGCTGAGAAATTATGCTCAATCCCCTGATCATCACAGAACTTAGAAAACTTCTCATTCTAAAATTCACCTCCATGATCTGATCGAATAGAAACAATGCTGAACTTCTGATCCTTCTGAACTTTCTTGCTGAAACTGACAAAGTTTTCAAATGTGTCATCTTTATGCTCTAGGAATGATACCCATGTGAATCTTGAGTAATCATCGACTATGACAATTCAAAGTTCTTTCCTCCAAGACTGGTAGTCCTCATTGGCCCAAATAGATCCATATGAAGGAGCTCTAAGGTTTTGAGGTGGTTACCACCGTTTTTGACTTGAAGGAGCTCTTGGTGTGCTTTCCATTAGCACAAGATCTACAGACACCTTCCATTTTTGCACTGACATTTGGCAGACCTTCCAAAAGATTTTTCTTTAGCAATTTTCTCATACCATCTATGCTGCAATGTCCTAGTCTTCTGTGCCACAGTTCAGTTGATTGATCTTGTTTGCTGCCAGACAGACATCTTGATCCTTGAGTTCATCAAGATGAAGTGCATATAGGTTCTTTTCTCTATTGGCTTCAAAAATTACTGCTCCATTCTTTAATATGCTGCACTTTGACTCTTGAAACTGAATCTGATGACCTCTGTCACAAAGCTGGCTGATGCTGATGAGATTGTGCTTCAGTCCTTTGACAAGCAATACATCTTCAATGACTATCTTTCCTTTGTTGCTCACAGAACCACTGCCAATCACTGTTCCTTTCCCATTGTCTCCATAGGTAACTGTTCCTTCTTCAGCTTGTAGATGGGTGAATAGCTTCCGATTCCCTGACATGTGCCTTGAGCACCCACTGTCCAAATACCATTTGGATGCTCGAGTGTTACCCTGAAATAAAATCATCAAGTTTTAGGTACCCAAATTCTTTTGGTCCTGATTGGTTAGTATCATTGAATTTACCTTAATTATCCATTTCTTATGTCTTGTTGGGCATGTTGTTATGATATGTCCTAACTTGTTACAGTGACTGCAGCAGGACAATTTTGTTATTTTTTCTATATATTTGAAATCTGCCTTATATGCAATGTCTTGTTCAGGTACAAATTTAGGCGTTGGATATATTTTAGGATAAACTATGGTTTCTTCATTGTCTGGGGGTGTATATCCTAATCCATTTTTCTTCTTATCTGATCTTCTGGCACCTTTTAATATTATGGAGTTTTTACCATTAATGAATTTTTATAATGTGCTAGATAACTGTATATTTTCATCTGTTAATGATTTTATTTCTGTTTTCAGTTCATCTGTGCCTGCCTGTTTTTCCAACTTAATTATTTGTTCATTCTTATCCTTTAGATCTTCACATAATAACTCATTTCTTCTTTTAAGTTCAGTTAACTGTTTTTCTAGTTGCTCATTTTCAGATTTTAGATCTGAGTTTGTATTTTCTAAGCAAGTAATGTTTTTCTTACTAACTTTCAATAATTTAGATACATCTCTATATTTATCATATAGTTCATTGAATGCATCCTCTAAAGTATCAGAATCAGAATCATTGCAGAATCAAAGGAGGAATCAGATGTTACCTTGTCATCTGTATTTGCCATGAAAGCCAAGTTGGCTTCTTCTTCATCACTGGTTGAGCTTGACCCACTATCTGAGTCGCTGTTGTTTTCCCATGCGGCTGCCATTGCCTTCTTCTTGTATTTCTTGAATCGTCTGAAGTTATCTTTCTTCTTGTGTCCATCTTTCTTGAGCTTGGACACTCTGCATTGATATGTCCAGGCTTCTTGCACTCATAACATGTAAGTTCTCCTTTCTTTAGATCTTTTCCTTCTGGCTTCTTAAACTCCTTATTTTTCTTGAAGAATCTTCTGCCAGATTGAAACTTCTTCTTTTTGGCTAGAATTTGTTGTAGTCTTCTGGACAGCATAGCTTCTTCATCATCACTGTCCTTACTGTTCTCACTGTTGTCCAGTGATTCTTCTGACAACTCTTCATCAGCCTTGAGCGCATTTAACTGCTTCTTTCTGCTGGAGGATTCTCCTAATCTTTCCATGTTTATCTCATGGGCCATAAGGACCCAACGAGCTTTTCCAAGGACATTCTCTTTAGATCATTAGCTTCTTCAATGGCTGTAACTTTGGGAGTCCATGAAGATGGTAGGGATCTAAGAATTTTCCTCACCATGTCTCCAATCTCATAGGTTTTCCCAAGTCCAGCCAATCCATTTGTAATATCTGTGAATCGACTGAACATTTGAGTTATGGACTCACCTGATTGCATCTAAAATCTTTCATATTGAGTAGCAAGAATATCAATTCTTGTCTCCTTCACCTTGTCTGTGCCTTCATAGGTAATTCTAAGCTTTTCCCACATCTCCATTGCAGATTTGCAGCTGAAACTCTGTTGATTTTTTTTACTAAGGGCACAGCACAGAATACTCTTTGCTTTACAGTTCTGGCGAGATCTTCTTCCTATCATCGTCTGTCCACTGAGCTTTCTCATTTGTGACCAGAAGATCGCCTTCTTCTACTATGGACCATATCTGATAATCGTGGCCTTGCAGAAAGTATTCCATTCTGGTCTTCCAATAAGCATATCTTCACCATCAAAGAGAGGGGGTCGGTTGACAGACTGACCTTCAATGTTACCTTGAGCTGCCATGGATCTTTACTCTTCAGATCGTTGGATCTTTTCTTTGTCGAAGAGACTAGCTCTGATACCACTTGTTGCCCAGTTGACGAGCCCAAAGGGGGGGGGGGTGAATGGGTCTTTAAAATTATTTGATTAGTACCTGTACTTAAAACATTCACACAAAGACGTTCTTCGATGAAGGTTAGTAACAGTTAGTTCAAAGAGCAATCACATAAGAAAAACGCCACACAACACAAGAAATTATCCTGGTTCGGACCTCCTCTCCTAGGAGTCCTACGTCCAGTCCCTGAGCAACAACTAAGGATTCCACTAACTAGGGTACAGTCCCCCTATGGACACTACAACACCCAGCTCAGCTGGTCTTCCTTCACACGAAGGGAATTACACCACCCTGGATACCCCACCAGGTCTTCCTTCACAACAGAAGGGAACAACAGCACCCTGGATACCCCACCAGGTCCTCCTTCCCATCTGAAGGGAACAGCACCTGGATCCCACCAGGTCTTCCTTCACACACGAAGGGAACAACAAAGAGAATAGAATGAATTCAAGCCCCTAGATCAAGCTTTTACAAGCCAAGATCTGAAGCAACAAGCACTGAGAGCAAAAGATCTAACAAGGCACACTCTCAGAACTACACAGGCTCTCTTAGAAATTCTATTACATCTCAGAGAGCGAAGAGCTAAAGAAGATGAGGAATGAGATTCTTTCTCTAGACTTCTTGCAGAGGAATTTGAAGCTTGTCTCAAGATGCTTGTTCTCCACACCACCACACTATTGTATTTAAATCTCCAATTTGAAATATTGTCGTTGGAGTATCCGTTGTCTCTTGTCCAAGTAAACGTTAGACTGCTTGACATTTGGAAGCTTCAACAATCTTTTATCCAGTTGATCACGCAAAGAGATAATGTCTTCTGGTGTCTGTATGGTCCAACGTGTATGACAGAACGTCTTTAGAACCCTGCACAAATTAAATGCTAGAACAGTAGACAGCTAGGCTGTCTCTTGTTGTCAGTAAACGTTGATATGAGTATTCACCAAAATAGCAATGTCAAATAGCTTGTTCTAAAAGATGTTGACAGGATATGCACGATAATGAAAAGATACCATCTGCATGCATGCAGAGATACGTTATGTCTTCATTAAATGCACAGCAATCAGACAGATAAGAGAAGACTTTGACTATTCAACACTTAAGAGATAAGATAAATATCAAGTCGATATACCATAAAGTCGTTGTCTATATGACTTATGAAATCGTTATGAATACCAACAAGTCATTATAGAGAGCAAATCGTTGTATTCATTAAAGGAATCGTTATGAATACTGAGGAATCGTTATAGAAAGCAAGTCGTTGTATTCATTAAAGGAATCGTTATGAATACTGACAAATCGTTATAGAAAGCAAGTCTTGTATTCATTAAAGGAATCGTTATGAATACTGGACAAATCGTTATAGAAAGCAAGTCGTTGTATTCATTAAAGGAATCGTTTGAATACTGAGGAAATCGTTATAGAAAGCAAAAAATCGTTGTGCGAAGCAAATCGTTATGAATTCTAAAGAAATCGTTGTGATAACTTAAGAAATCGTTACAGCGAGCAAGTCGTTGCGAATTGTAAAGAAATCGTTATGATAACTTAAGAAATCGTTACGGCGAGCAAGTCGTTGCGAATCTAAAGAAATCGTTATGATGACTTAAGAAATCGTTATGGCGAGCAGTCGTTGCGAATTCTAAAGAAATCGTTATGATAACTTAAGAAATCGTTATGGAGAGCAAGTCATTGCAAATTCTAAAGAAATCGTTATGATAACTTAAGAAATCGTTACGATGACTTATAAATCGTTGTGAGAACGATTTATTTGTAATCAAATGATGTGATAGTAAGAAATCGTTGCGATGACTTAAAGAAGTCGTTCAGACACTTAAGAAATCGTTATGAATTCAAATCGTTATAGCACTAAAGAAAGTCGTTGTGACTTTCAAGAGAGTCGATGTGGACTTAGAAAAATATGATCTTGACAAGATAAAGCTTCAGAGAGGTGATGCTTACCAACATTGGTTTGTGGTGACCTTGGTATAATTCCTGTACTTAAGACTTATGAATATATGTTAGAAATTATTGAAGGATTTTGTTAATCACCAAAATAATAAATAATTAGGTAATTACATGGGGACAGACTGATCATCAAATGGAATGCTCTTCAGATGTTTGTCGGACGAAGAATCCTGGAAGGTAGTCGAAGGAGCCCACCTAGTGAATGTGGAGGGCATGTGAATAGCCAAATGTTGGCTAAGAAGATCATTAGGCAGGGCTATTACTGGCCATCTTAGAAGAAGATTGTGCCATCTACGTTCGTAGGTGTGTCAGTGCCAAGTCCATGCCGACAAAATCCATGCTCCGTCCTCTTCTTTGCATCCACTATCTTCCCCTTGGCCTTTCTCCATGTGGGCTTTTGATATCATCGGGCCTCTTGGTGATCCTAATGCTCAAGTAAAACAAAAATCTTTCATCCTTACTGCTACTGAGTACTTCACCAAGTGGGCCGAAGCAGAGGCATTTGCATAAATCAAAGGCTCGACCGTGTGCAGGTTCGTTATGAAGAACATCATCTCGCGGTTCGGAGTGCCAAGCGGCTTCATCACCGACAATGGACCCCAGTTCATATCACAAGAGCTTCAAGACCTATGTAAGAAATTCAACATTTCCTTGCATCATTCGTCTCCGTATTATCCACAAGGCAATGGCCAAGCCGAAGCCACAAATAAAACACTTTTGAAAATTCTAAAGAAAACTTGTGAGTCTCATAAGTTCGCTGATTGGCCTGAGAAATTGATTGAGGCTCTATGGGCCTACCGTACCTCCGTCCGCACGCCCACTGGGCAAACTCCCTTTTCACTTACTTATGGGATGGAGGCGGTATGTCCACATGAGATCCTTATTCCTTCGCTAAGAGTTCAGCTGGACAAAGAACTTAATCCCGATGAACATCGAGAGGCGTTGCTTTCACAGCTGAAACTCCTAGACGAACGTCGTCTAGCCGCGGCCGATCATGTGCTTTCATTTCAAAATAGACTCTCAAGATCTTTTCAAAGAAAGTGATTGAGCACAAATTTCAAGAAGGAGACATGGTTTGAAGTAGATTTTCATAAAACCTGGAGGTCCTTGGTCAAAGCTGCAAGCAAACTGGGAAGGGTTGTACGTCGTTAAGGAAGTGTACCCTGCTAGTCAATGCCGATGGTGAGGAGCTCTCTCACCCGTGGAATGGGCTGTATCTTAAAAGATTCTACCCCTAATAAAGGATTTTCAATAATGATATCAATTTGCAAAGAATGTTAGTAGCCATGTGTCTCACTCCCTTCCATTTGTTGTCAAACAACTTCTGTGTTCAGTCACACACACAACACGGCAACCCGAGGTCAATTCCCCTTAGTTAGTGATGTTCCTGCTTAGCCCTAGTGCAAGGGAATGAGGGTCAATTCTCTTCTTGCTGCTCGGACAAGGTCTAGGGGAAAAAGAATGCTAACTTGTAGACGAGCGAGGGTATAGATCATATGCATGAGGTCTCAAGAGAGGCGTCAGTTTCAGAAGAAAAAAAAATGATAAAAATGATGAATAAACAGAAAATGAGATATAGGGGCATGTCAAAGAGTGGCAGTATAGTTCCCCGCGGGACGCCCTTGAGCCCGGCGTACGCATGCCCCAATCAAATGCAATGACCATAAAGTCTCTGGACAACAGACGGATTACATACAAGCCACACCCTTGCGAGTTCTACAAGCCAGTGTCCCGAGCCCCAAGGCCAAGTCTTGTATCAATTTTAAGTCTTCCCATCTAGGGCTGAACACGGTTCGTTTCGGTTCGGGTTGTTTCATATTTTGGCCAAACCGAACCGAACCGAATTCCAAAGCTAAACCGAACCGAACCGAACCGGTTCGGTTCGGTTTAAACTGAAATCTAATAGGCATTTTATCGCATCCACGCGCCTGCCACAATGGCCAAGGCGCTGAAGCCCATCAGCCCAGGTTCTGGGTTCGACACCCGCTTCTTACGATTTTTGTAAAATACGCTATTTTGAAAAAAAAACGCTTTGGGAGGAAGCCAGTTTCGAACCCACGCCGACCCAGACATGTTCCCCGAAGCGCTAACCAACTGCGCTATCTTTTATTTGAGTAAAAAATATAAATATTTTATATAAATCGATTTATTCAGTTTCAAAAGCAGACCGAACTGAACTACATAGATCCCCAAACCGAACCGAACCGAACCGGCCCGGTTCGGTTCGGTTTTTCGGTTTGAATCGAATTTTGAATAGCCCTATTCCCATCCCGCTAATGACCAAAAATCCACCACCCTGATCTATGTTGGAACACTAATGACCAGGGGAAAACAACCCTAGGAAGTCAAGAACAAAGGCACACTACACTTAGAGGATATTTGACAAACATAAAGAGTGGAAGTGAGATCCATAGCCAATCACTCAAGTGAAAGAGTGTCGTTATTAGCAAAATCTAAAAAAACAATCCAAAAATTACAAAATCCCAAAATCCAAAAAAATTAGAAATCTCAAAATCCAAAAAAATTAGAAAACCCCAAAATCCAAAAAAAAAATCAAAAAACCCCAAATCAAAAAAAAAAATCAGAAAACTCCAAAATCCAAAAAATCAAAAAATCCAAAAATGGAAAATCTCGAAATCTAAAAAAATTGTGTGTACATATCGCTTTCCTTTTGCATGCATTATTTTATTTTTTATCGTCTATTTGAATAGGCTCAGCCCCTTGACAATTACGAAGTTAAAATCATGTTTACTTAACGCAAGGGGCCAAGCCAAAGAACAGATCTAACTTTTTTGTTAAGTGTGCAGGGGCAGGGAATTTTGGGGTATGCACAACGGTGTACTCAGAGCTCTCTCTCTCTCTCTCTCTCTCTCTCTCTCTCTCTCTCTCTCTCTCTCTCTCTCTCTCTCTCTCTCTCTCTCTCTCTCGTATTCGGATCTCATCTCACACTCGTGTCAATTACAAAATCATTCATTTCATAAACATTGACATAAAATGAAAGATCCACTAAGAGATAAGCAATATGTACAAAGATAAAGGGGAGGTGGCTCACAATCTCCTCACTGTCCACCACCACTCTCCCTAGATCCCTCATGTCTGTCTGGTGGGGGTGGCATTTCGTCACCACCCCTACCACTCTGGGCATTCACCTCACCCCAGCGGCGTCTCTCCTCCTCCTCGTTCCTCCTACGATTGGAGGAACCCGCCAAGTATTGTCCTACGAGCCCCGCTCGCCCCGCTCGCGCCACTCCTGCTCTTGCTCCTACTCCGAGCAGCCTGGCCCAACATCGTCACTAGACCCCAGAGCTGACCAATCCTGATCTGCTGCGCCGCCACCTCGGTACGCAGCCTCGTCATCTCCGTCTGGTCCACTGACAACCCCTGCACACGCAGTGTCGCCAGCTCCTCGTCGCCTCTGCCACCTCTGCCTAAGTTGCCTCCGCCCGATGCGCAACTGATCCCTCTCTCTTGTCGCCGCGTCGACCTGCCCTGCAACTGGGTCGCTCGGTCGGTGGCAGCCCGTAGTGCTGTCTCCTGTAGAAAAATAGCCAAGTCAGTGCCAAGTTTAAATAATCTTTAATTTAAAAAAATCACTGTCTTACTTACCCGCTTAGCCAGCTCCGCCTGCGCTTCCTCAGCCCTCCTCACTGCGGCTGCCAGTCGATCCTCCAGATCTGACTGGGAGCCCTCTGCCGCTCTGGAGGAGGAAGCACCAGCCTCTGCTGCTCTCTCCTCACTCGGTCCAGCTCCCTCCGCTGCACATGCAACACACGTCAGTTTCTCAAGTTGCTATAAATGGGTAAAGTGCTGAAGTCTGAGTAAGTACTTACCAGCTGCTCTCCTCCAACTGGGCCACCTCGCGATCCTGCACCGCCGAGTGGAGCAGGGCCGGAGCGAGGCAATCTCTCCAACCACGTCCACCTGCAATCATTTCAAACTGTCAGCTCAATTCAATCAAATAAACAATTCACTAGTTCATTTTTAGGAGTTTTACCTATCGTCGTGCGCCCTTGTAAACCCTCGCCCCGTACTTTAAGGCGTAGGCCTGAAGGTACGCGTCGTCTGTCGTGGCGGTGGACTTGACCTGCTTGCCTCGGCGCTCCCAGTTCTGGATCTGTTCCTTAGCCCGCTCGCGCCAGTCGGTGGTGTCGTGAAGTCCCCAGAAGCTCTGACCAGGCCTAGGGGTCTGGTCTCGGCTGGGGAACTCCACGGCACTCTGTCGTAGGCCAAGTGATCTCTGGGACAGATGCAGGTGAAGAGGTAGCACAAGGTTGAGTGCATGCACCCACACCGACCTACCGAAGTAGGGGCGGACCTGCACCAACCAGGGCTGTCCCTCATCTCCCTCCTCTAGATATGGCTGCCACACCACCTGCACATCAAAGCACATCTGATTAGCTACCGAGCAATTAATTCAAATCATTGAACTTAGAGAGAATGGTTAGATCACTTACATCTAGCTGAGGGTAGGTGTCGATCGTGTCCTGGAGAGATGCCAGCTGATCGCTCAGAGTATGTGTGTCGCGGCGTGGCTCCCATCGTCGAGCTATGGGCACGAGGCCCGGTCGCTCTAGAACCCCTCTCCTCAGGCCAGGGAGGTGAAGGTAGGCCCAGACCTGCAAGAACATGAAAATAGTCAAATCTCAATTCATAACAAGTGCAGTGTGAGTAAAGGAGCAAAAAGGGTAGAGTACCTGAAAAAAGGGAAGAAGTCGCTCGTGGACGTCTGTCGCTCGGAGGCGCCCAGGCTGTCAACTGGTGAGCTAAGAAGGCGGATCCCCACGCGAAGTCCCCACCTGGCCCAGGCCCTCGAAGAAAGCAGAAACCGACAATGGACTGCGTCGCCGCTCATGGCAAACAGAAGTCTGCCAAGGAAGAGGATGAAAAGCGACGCAGGTCCAGGTCTGCCTCAGCTCCTGGCTCATCAGCTAAAACCTCCCGCAACCTCTCGTCAGTCTCTGCAATGACCATCCACCGTCTCTCCCACCTTCTTCCCCGTCTCATAGTGTCCTAGGCTCTCCTGCAACTCAACTCTAGAGAGAAGGAAGACCTCTACCCTATTGTCAATCCTAGTAGTCTACGGGCCAGATCTCGGTAGCAAGGATAGGTAAACCCGCTCACAGGCTGCCCGTATACCTCAGCCCTGTGATTCGACTCACGTCCTCCAAGTTGGGGATCATATGACCCCATGGAACACGAAGGCAGTTGCCTCCACGTCCACCTGCTACGCAGGGCCTAGGTGAGCGCAGCCCTCATCCTGTCCATCCTAAGTATCTCACCAAATCCCATCCCGTCTAATCTATCTCTCTGGAAGCTGGGGAGGGCTAGATATACCGCTAGGACTAAGAGCCAGGAGACCTGGGCCCTCATTTCTCCCTGCAAGCGCAATTTAATCACATAAGTCAGTTAAATATGTCCCCTTTTGGTTGCTCGGCTGAGGTCGCGACGGCCTTGTGGGCCGCGACCTTTTCGCGACGCCACGATAAGTCAACATTGCTTGTCGCACCCCTTAAGTTACCGGGACATTGTCGCAGCCCTAAACCTAGTCGCGACACTTGGTATCACAAACAAGGGAAGCCGTCGCGTTCTCAGGCGATGGCCGGCTCGAATATTTCTTGTCCGGGCTATTTTCTCTGGGTGTTTTCTCCCTACACCTGCCCTCTAGGGGCTTTCTCATCCTCACCCACGCATTCATTCAGGGTTTTGGGCTCGAGGGACTTACCTTTTTCATGGCTTCTTCGCGGGCCAATGTCGCCGCCTTGATATCCGCCGGCGGTGCGTCCTCTTCCGCCATCTCAACGTCCTGGGCTTCCTCCTCCACCGGAGGAGCTTCCTCTTGTCTCTGGGAAGCTCCCCTCCTCACAGGCCGCTTCCTCTGCCCGTCGCTTGGCGAGCCACCACCGCCGCCATCACCACACCGTTCCTGCCGCTTCCTTCCATTGCCAACAAAGGGGGAGAAGGGAGAGTAAGGGGAAGAGTGAGAGAGGGTTTAGAGAAAGGGCAAAGGAGAGCAAGAGGTGAGAGCCGGAGTAAGAGAGAGGAGAGAGATTTGAGCACGCAAAGGGAGGAAGAAAGGGGGCTTTTGCATTTTTGAACCCTCAGTTGAAGTCGCGACGTCGCGGGGCGTCACTTTCTTGTCGCGTCGGCCGGTAGGTCGCGACAGTGTCGCGACCCACCGCCTCGTTGCGACATTAAGGCGACAGCCTTAGGCGTCGCTACATCAACAGAGCATTGCGCAGTGTGCAGAAAATCAGTCTTTTATTCATTCAAATCATTCATTACAATGCCTGATCTTTCCTACATTCAATCAAATGCGCTTTTCTGCCCTAATTGCCATCTGATACAATGCCTACGTCAATCTAATCCATCTCAAGCTCCTGGTTCAGCTGGACGAACCCTCTTCAATGCCTCGAGGTACTCTCGGGTCACGTCCTCGTCCTCCACTACCATCCGCCTGAAGAAGGCTAGTGGCTCATCCCTTCCAGTGGACGATGGCGCTTCTCACATCCCGCTCATCTTGATCATCACCCCTCTTCTTTTTCTGAATGGGCAGGTAGTGAGAGAGCAGAGGCACCACCGTGCGTGCAGCACCGCATTGGAGATGGCAGCGGTCTGGGTTATAGAGAACCAATGCTTCATTGCCCAGGAGTCGAAGTGCTAACACGGGACGCTGAGGTAGGCGTATCATCGTATGGTGGAGGAAGCGTGGGCGCATGTCGAACTCTGCCACCATCATTGTCTTGAAGTAATCGCACCATTCTTTCAGTCCTTTCACTTGCGTCGTCTTGCACCAAGCTTGAGGTGTCATGTAAAGGGGTGCACTCACGAAGGCGAGAGGATGATGCAGCATGCTTTTGCACTCGGTGGAAAGATTATCCATCGCCCAGAATTGTATGTGCATTCCCATCCAGAGTTCAAGGGCGACGACAGAACCATAGAAAGGGCCTCTAGTGGCTGCAGAAGAAAGACCGACATAGAGATAACCAAGGACGGCCTGTGCAATGCTCATACCTTTGGAAACGGAGTCGATTATGCTCAGGTTGGCGAAGGAGATGGCACCGTCTTCTGCCGGGAAGAGAATAACGCCGCAGATGCAGATGGTGGCGGCTTTGGCTATAGCGAGGTGGTTCCCAGTCTTGCGTTTGCACTGGGAGACGATCCACTGGGAAATAGGGAGGAGATGGACATGGTTCTGGCTAGTCATACTGTACAAATCTGTCTTCTTGATGGTGATCTTGCCGAGGATGCACCATGCATCGATAGGCACCGCAGTGTAGGAGAGGGCATGCTCCTCGCCCCTCTGGTACTTAGGGTGACCCAGCTCAACTCCAATTCCTCCAGCAGGATGGTGGCCTCGAACTCGGGGAAGATGAACGTATGTGTCTGTGGGTGCCACAGTTCCACTAGTGCAGTGATACTGTCCCACACATGCACGATCTTGTGGTACTGTTTTGTCAGAACTAGCACCGTTGAGAGCCCCCATTCCGTAGGTGACGGGTAGAAGCTAGAGGGAGCATCTCTATCATGGGCACACAACCATGAGACTTTGGAGAATCTCCTATGGCCCGGGAGGATCTGGAATAGCAAAAAAAGAGAAAAAAGAGGATTGGTAGCAGCAGAAGGAGAAGAAGAAGAAGAAGAGCTAGAAGAAAGAGAAAGTGCGCTTACTTGGAGTTCCGGCCTAGCACACATGTGCCCACGCACGGAGGAGAGGCGTTGTAGCTCGGCGTGGGACACTCGGGCCGCTTTGGGGCTTGCATATGGCTTGATATCATCCTGGAAGACGGAGAAAGACCTCTTCATGGCTGAGGAGAGAGAAAATTGAAAAAGAGGAAGAGAGAGAGAAAGAGCTGCGAGTTTAGCCCCCTAAACACCCCTATTATAGAGCCTTAGGCCTAAGTCACCACCCCACTCGTATCTAGTATTAGGATAGCTCTAGGAGAGGTTTAGGAGTCATTAGTAGTCTAGGTGGTCTTAGGATGAGATAAATCGGATTTCTATGTTTATCACCTCGGTCAATATCGCGACGCCACGATATGACGCCTTCTGGTAGCGACCACTAGGGCGTCGCGATTATGTCGCGGTCCCCAGGTGGCGTCGCCTCTATTTCTTGAGTGTCATTTTGTGTCTGTGCATATTTTTTGCTTAGTTTATGGTGTGTGTGTATTATGTGTCATTGTTGTGCTTATTGCCTTGATTATTCGTCAGAAATCACAAAAAATCAAAAATCAGAAAACATAAAAAAACAAAAAAATGGGACTTCACAGGTAAGTTCAGGTAATATCTCTATCCCTATTCCCTTGCATTACTACATGGTATTCTATTATTATATCATTTCAAGGACCGACTGGTTTCTCAATGTGCTCTGGGATTTGAGTTCCCCTTTACCAAAAACAGTGATAATCTAGGTGCACATTGTTAATCGTTGGACAGGCCGTTAAGTTGGGTAAATTTTGGGACGAAGAACTTTGTCTTGCACAGCGTTTACAGGAAGACTCTCGACCCATTCTTATCCAATTTAGTAATATATATTTCTGGATATTTTCTATTTTTTTCATTTCTTTGCATTTGTTTTAATGATTTCTTTTTTTTTAGCCCAGCATGCCATATAGGACTTTGAGCTATCACGACTCACTCCTGCTATTGCTGAGGCTTTTGTTGAGTGCCCAATCATCCTTCATGTTTTTGAATAAGAAATCATATTCCACTCCGAATTGGAAGGTTTGCCTCCGAGTGAGTTGCTCTTGTCAAATTGTCAAGGTTTCCTTGTCTGGATTTCTATACAATTTTTATCCTTATTCCTTTTGATCTATTTTGGTTGCGAACCGCTCCCAGACAGAGTCATGAGTTACCTGCCTGGCACGCACTGTCCCTCCAAAATGAAACCTGCAGGCAATCGGCTAGGGTACCTCTCAATCGAGGGGTTGATCGTCCTTTTTCTTCCTCTCTCTCGTCCAGACTTGCATCTTCCTTGCATTCTGCTCGAGCAACTAACTCAGAGCTTTCACGAAAATTCCACTTGCTTGTTGATTAGATCGGGTGTCTCTTTACCTTGACTTCCACTTTTCAGTCCACTTCGCGTCGTTTCCGCTTCGTCGTCATTTCATGACACCTTCCGCTTCACTTCTGCTTCGCTCCCCTGCAAAGTGGAAGCCAAGGAGGGGCAAATCTGTAGACACCCGATTCTGGCCTACAAGTTGAACTACATTTCTTGTTGTCTAAGTGAGCCCCAAGTTGGTCACTCACCTTGAGCCCACCTCTACCTTACTTTGAGCCCATTAGAGCCTAATTTTCTTAAAATCCCATCCATTATCTTTTAAAAGAGTCCTTGAGCCTTAATGACCATTATTCTCCCATTTGATTGGCCCAAAATTCAAGAATAATCATTTTCATTAACGCGACGGGTCGGGGCGCCGTGTTACCCTTGTTGTGTCCCCTTTGGTCGTCGTGACAGCCCATGCATATCATGCACGTGGCTGTGCTGTTGCGCCCCGCCTGGTTGTCGCGTTAGTCCTTGTCGCGCCCCTACGATCCGTCGTGACAACAGTTGAACGCATAGGCCTCCGCAACCACCTCCTATTTATCCTCCTATGGCCTTATCCTCATCCCTTGTAACCTCCCAACCCACCTGAGCGCATCTAGAGGTTGGGGGACTCCTTGAAGCTCCCATTGGACTCTTACCCACGAATTTTAATGGCATTTATCCTTTTACTTGGGTAATTATCATGAAAAATAGGATTTTATCTCTTCTTGGTCTATATAAGCAAGGCCACCCCCTTCAGAGTGAGGGGAGCCCCATTTTTACCCCGAAGGGCTGTTGAATTTTTCGGTGATCTGGACTTAGCCCGCATCCTTCCTTTTCTCTCATTTCCTCACCTATTCTACATCAGTCATGCCATTTTGCTCATCCACAAGGCTTGGAACGTGAGAGGGGCGATTCCCACTCTTTTCGAGGCCTTTGCACGAGCTAAGGACGCCGTTCCATGCCAGGGAGTCGCCCCACATGGGGCTCTTTCTCTCTTCTCCCTTCTCCTCGTTTCTTCATGCATATTATTTTCCTTTTAGATAGGTTGCATTTCTTCCTTTCCCACGTTTTCCCCATCACCCTAGGGGTTTAAAAACCACCCCCAGGTTCGTTCCCCCCATGCTCCCTCTTTCTCTTTCATTTTTGAATGGATACTATGCTTAACTCGTTCTAACAGGGTTTCTTTCATTATTTTCATTGTTTTGGCAGGCACCCAAGCGAAGTTTCACGAGGAGCTCTTGTCCTCGGCCGGCTGGAGGGCAGGAAGAAGGTCCCCTCACTTTTCTCCCGCACTGTAGAGGACGCGATGGACGGGAGCGACGCGATAGTAAGATGCGCCCTGCGCGGGCGTCCCGACATCAGCTCCATCGCGGCGGGGATCCCCCGTCGTGATATCAATAAGTCCTTCTGTCCTCTTTCCTTTTCCTAGCTTAGTTAGCCTATTTAGTCCTTATCGTTAGGCAACTATCTAGGTGGCGATCACATCTATATTCCATGCTTATATAGCCAATACATGTTTGTGTGTTTTGGGGGTGCGCATTCCCCGTGATTACAATGTGGATCATATATTTTGCTCCTGTATGGAGTCATTAGGATTGTTTGCCTTCTGATTATGAAATGTTGCGATATTCAATAGAGGATTTCTGAGTATGTTCATGAAATTTGGCGATAATGGTTTAATAGCAAACTTTGAAGTATAAAGTGGGTGATTATTCTAGCAGCTACTTTTTTTGCCTGTATGGAAAGTCAAAATCATAGAAGATATAATGGTTATTATAATGATCCCTCTAAATTTTGATGATAACAAAATCCATGTGTATGGGTCTAATCAAGTTTCCATGTATTTGTGTAGTGAACAGTCCAATTTAGAATTTCTGTATAAAAGTGCATAAAAGGTTACTTTTAGAAAGTCGATTAAATAGAGTATTTGAATTTGAAGCTGCTTTTTCAGAATTTTTTAGAGTATTCATTGTACTCCTTTCAACAAGCCCAAGATTCAAAATTATGATTGTGTGTAGTGAAAGTTATAGCTTTATGAAAATGACATGTTCATGTTACAATGGTGCAGCAAAGGTGTTGACACTAATATATTACACCTACGATCTGAGAAAAATTAGAAAGTATTTTGGCATATCAAAGGTGGATTCCCAGGAAAGATCTCAACTTTGAATTTGAAACATTATGTCATATCAAGATTGGAAGGCTCCAAAGTTGTCCTAGTGTATAAAAACATCATTTTAGATGTTGAAAGATGGCTAATAGTTGTGAGAATCTTATGTACTCTACCGTAGAAAGTTCTTGAAATGTTGTTACACCCTGTAATGATCCAAAGTTTCTCCTTCGTGTTGAGCATGAAGATCATCTTAGATAATATATCTCCAACATCTATTCTTCATATTTGTAATCTTTTTTCTCATACAAAATTGTTATTTTTGTTATTTAATTGAGAGTTTAAGTGAGAGTTATACTCCCTTCATTAAGTGTGCTTGTGTTTTGGCATGTGTAATGTGTGTCTGGGGGGGGGGTGTAAAAGATGATCTAGCACTTTAATGTCTAGAATGTGTGAGTGTATTGCTAGAGTTTCTAGTGATTATGTTCAAGTGTTCTTGAGGAGAGGACATTGGATAGCATTTTACTAGGCCAAATCTCTTTAAAAATTGTACCATCTCTTTATGTGATTAGCTCTTTCTCTCTAACCTCTATTCTTTTGTTTTGCAATTTTGTGATTTTCTAAAAAAGTTTAAAAAGTTATTAACATCCAATTTCAACTCCTCTCTTGAATGTGTTCCATATCTCCAAACCTACAATTGGTATAAGCATCATTTAGAGAGATCCATTGCTATGGCTCTCTCATAAATAGCCTATTCTTATTTGGTGAAGGACAACCTACTACAAACTTGGGCTATGAAATGTGGAGAGGTGTAGAGGTTGGCCTATATGCACCAACTAAGAAAATCTAAAGAGTTGAGTGTGGAGGATTTAAGAAAAATATCCGTCAACTATAAAGCCATACAAGTTTTACATTGTACACTTGACGCTAATGAATATAATCATATTTATATGTGCGAAACAACTAAAAAAATATGAGAAAAATTATGAATGATGTATGAAGACATATTACAAGTAAAGAAAATCAAAATCAACATTCTCATCTGCAAATATGAACTATTCAACATGGATGAAAGTGAAATGATTAGCGACATATTTACGAGATTTAAGGAGTGAATGGGTTCAAGATTTTTGACAAGACCTATTCAAATTCAGATTTAATTTATAAAATTCTCCATTCATTGCCATCATCTTGGGATACTAAAGTTATGGCTATTGAAGGGCAAAGAACATATTCACTCTTGATCTTGGCGAATTTATTGGCTTTTCAATGATATATGAAATAAACATGAGAAGAAATCAAGAGGAAGACTCAAGTAAGGAAAAGAAAAAAAAATGTTACTTTCAAATGCATATAAAAAAAAAATATTTCTTTTGGTGATGATGAGATACATGATGACTTGGATGAAGAAGAAATAATCTCTCCCACATGGAAGATCAATAAATTACTCTTAAAAAGAATTTTGTGGAGCCAAACTCAAGGTAAGTAAAAGTTCATTTTCTAAGGGGGAGCTTCTCATGACTGGTGATATTATTAGCTATGAGTGTAAAAAAATTAGGTCATATGAAAGGAGGATGTCTTGAACTAAATAAGAAAGATAAGTTCAAGAAGAAAAATAAGGTCATGATAGTCGCGTAGAGTAAAGAAGAAGAAGACTTAAACTTAAGTGAGAATCAAAACGAACTTGAAGCTCAAACTTATTTCATGGCTAATTCTGAAAAGAAAATGAGGTAAACAATAATTCAATTATTATAAATCAACAAGAAATAGCTTTTGAAGATATCTATGGTAGATATAAGAGACTTAAAAGGAAAATAAGTTTCTTATTAAAAAATAATTATAAATCCACAAGATAATAGTGATCTCATAAAACAAATATACATAGTTAAAAAAGATAATGATAAATTAAAATTAGAGAACGGAACCATAGAGCGAAAGATTTCCTAGCTTAAAATTTAGATCATTAAGCATGAGCATTATGTGATTTAGCTAAAACAATAAAATGAAGATTTAAAATATACCTTGTCTAAATTTGTAAAAAGAAAAGAAAATCTTGAGACTATGCTAAGAACATCAATTGGTGCTTTCAGAAAAGAGGGAATTAATTTTTCTTAAAAATATTTTAAGAACCATAAGCTCAATTTGTTAAAGTCATGTCTAGTACTTCTTTTAAAACTTGTACCTTTTCTGCTAAAAAGGTCATTTGTCAGTGGTTGTTAGTTAAGAACAAATTTACATAAAATTAAAATCATATGGATTCCAAATATATGTTTCATAGTTCCACTAACATCTCTAGACCGAAAGTAATTTGGATAGCAAAAACGGTTATGTGAGATTATTTTCTTAGATATGTCTTAGTCCTATGTGGAAAAAATTATCCTCAATAATAACTACTTAATATATAGAAGAAGAGATATAGAGTTAGCAAATAATATTTTTTTGTGATCCCTCTAAAAATAAAGCTTGGTACTTGATCATTCTATCATAAAAGGTTAGTTGATGATGAAGAATGAGGTATAAGTATCTTCTTTTTGAGTATATCTTATTGATACTATTTTAACTAATAAGTTTTAGTGTTAGTTATGTAAGATGATTTGAAGTACCAATGCTACTAATATCATCATTTTATTCGTGTTAATGTGTATAAAAATAATATTGAGCTATGTTTTATTTAAATTGTGCATCATTTGATCTTCCATAAATTGCTTAGTGAAGATTATTTTACTACTCTATGTAGAAAACTAGGTGTTCGATTGTAGAAGAATCCTAGTTACTCTTAAATAAGAACAAAGTAATTTAGAGCAAATATATGTTGAGAGGTTGGATTTAGTTTATGGACTATTTTCAATTTTGTCTTCATCTCATATTTTTATTGTGAAATTTGGTTCTTAAATCTGTCTAACACCATTTTTCACCCCCCCTCTCTCTGTCTAGTTCTTTAGTTTTGTTCGTGAACTTGTACAACACCATTTTCACCCCTTTATATATGTCTAGTTCTTCAGTTTGGTTCGTGAACCTATGTAACATCATTTTTCTACCCCTTCTAACTAGTTAAATTTTCAGTTTAGTTCATGAACTTGTGCAACATCATTTTTTACCCCCTTCTATCTGTCTGATTCTTCAGTTTGGTTAGTGAACCTATGCAACACTATTTTTCACACCTCTTATGTCAACTCTGATTTTTCAATTTGGTTAGTGAAGATATACAAGATTATTTGTCACACCATTCTGGTTCTTTAGGTTGGTTCATGAACATATTTGGAGAACTTTTGTGTGGGATCTATCTAGGGGGCAATGGGCCGGCCTGGACCGAGTCCGTGCTGGCCCGGGTCTAGCTCGGTCTCCAATCGTTCGCCCAAGCCCTGCCCGCCCGGGACGAGGCCCAATTTTTTGAAGCCCGGCCCAGCCCGGGAAAATTAGGTAAGGCCCGGCCCAAATCCGGCCCGACCCGATTTTATTTTTTAAAGATATTTTTATTATTTTTTATAATAAAATTAGTGTTTATTGAATCAAAATAGCATAAAGTAAACATTAGACTAATCTAGATAAACTTATTTCTAGTTGTTACAAATATGAAATAAATGATAAGTCATTAAGGATAGCTCCACAACATAATTTTCAATTCAAAATTTTAGAATAATAGAATTATCGCCGTGTTACTTATTTTTTTTAAAAAAAATACCGGGCCACTGGGCCGCCCAGACCGGGCCGAGCCAAGCCCGAGCCTGGCCCAATCTTACTCCGGGCTGGACTCAAAATTAAAAAAATGTTAAATCATCCGGCCCAAGTCCGTGTAAAACCGGGCCGGGCCACCGGGCCTTCAGGCCGACTCGACCCAATTGACACCCCTAGATCTATCTATCTTTAGTCTTGAAGTTGTATTTCTATTTCTGTACTCTTTAGCTCTTCTATATATTTTATATTTAAAAAAATTAAAAATTTGTGACCGACCAATCCTTACACCTTCTGACTTACCTTACTTATTTCTTACTTTGTATGTTCTAATTATTTTTAAATAAGTATTAATTCTTATTCTATCAAAAAGTGAGAGATTATTTTCTTTGTTAATTCTTTCTTAATCTCGACCTTGAGGATCTTTCATTTCATATCTTTCAGTCCATGTTTTACTCCTTTGGTAGCTCATGTATTGTACTTGCTCCTTTATCTATTTTTTGTTGATGACAAAAAGGGAGAGACAATCTAACCTAGGCTAATGATGTGTTGGTTCTTTAAATGTTTGGCTCTTTGCCTGCTTGGCTTTTTGCCTATATTTTGTGATATGTATTCATGACATGGTTGATTAGTTTAGAATGTACTTTTATTTTATGAAAATTAGGTTGAAAATTCTGCCAATTTATCTTGTAAACTTTGCTTTTAACACTTAATTTATGAAGGATTTTCATCATAAGAAAAGGGAGATTGTTGTGATCTCTCTAAGTTTTGATGCTAGCAAAGTCCTTATGTGTTGGTCTAATCAAGTTTTCAAGTATTTGTGTATTGAATAGGACAATATGGAATTTCTATCTAACTTTCAAAGTGTAAAAAATATTAATTTTGAATGGTCAATTAAATAGATATTTGTTTGAATTTGAAGCTGCTTGTTTGTGATCTTTTAGAGTATTCATTTTATTTTTTTCAATGGGCCCAAGATTCAAAATTATGGTTATGCGTGGTGAAAGTTATAACTTCATGAAAATAACATATTCATATTATAATGGTGCAACACAGATGTTGACACCCCTATGTTACACCAGTGATATGAGGAAAAGTGAGAAGATATTTTTTGCATATAACCCTTGAAATTGAGAAATTATGTCATATCAAGATTGGAAGGCTCTAGGGTTGCCATATAATATAAAAACATCATTCTAGAGGTTGAAAAGAGGCTAGCGGCTGTGAGAGTTTCTATTTACCATGTTGTAGAAAAGTTTGTGAACTATTGTTACACTCATGCAATGATCTAAAATTTCTCCTTTATGTTAGACTTGAAGATCATCTTAGTTTATACATCTATAATATCTATTCTCTAAATTTATAATCTCTTTCTCATATAAACTTGTTATTTTTATTATTTCATCGAGAGTTTGAACGTGAGTTGTGCTCCTTTCATCAATAGTATTTGTGCTTTAGCACATGTGGGTAAAATATGAGCCATCACCTTGATTTCTAGTGGGCGTGTGTGTATTGCAAGAGTTTTTATTGGTTAGACTCAAATGTTATTGGAGAAAAGGCGTAGGACAACTCTTTATGTGATTGGAGCCTTCTCGCTTATCACTCTTTTTTGTGTTTGCAATCTTGTGATTTGCTTAAAAGAGTTGAAAATTTTATTAACACTCAAATTCACTCCCCCCCAGGCTTCTCTTGGATGTGTTCCCTCGGACATACAATGATTATAATAATATCTATGATATTCTGCAGAAGGCTGTGAAATGGGCAACTTAATTATCATCGGTACAATGTTGCTGGAGGAGGTTTGTTGCAGAGCCGGAGAAGCCAAGAGAATCTATATAAGCTGGCATATTGGAACTGTTTGACCCCTCATCCTATAATCTCAGTAGGATGCCCTGGCCTGGGGATCCCATCCTTTCGCTTTTTCATTGTATCTCAGTAGGATGTAACCTGCTTCTATCCTTATTCAATGAAACATAACCTATGTTACCTTCACAAAAAGGGGAAGAAAAAAAAAAAAAACAGAACAGAACACAAAAGTGTACTTTACTAATACTTCCCAGAACACTTGTTAGAATATAAGAATAAAAGATCCAGGGAAGAATGGTCAGGATTACTGCAGGTAATCACACTCTCTAAAGCACTTGCACGCTTAACATCCTGATTCACCAATAATCACTGCAAGAACAAGCTCCATTCTGAAAGTGATGAAATCGATGGGCGTCCCTAACAATAATTTCACGATCGACAATCTTAGAAATAAATTTAGTAACAGAATGGCAGTCACCACACACCCGAAGGTTCTTAGTGATTCTAATGCTCTTCTGTGGTGGTGTATTCAGAAGAGCAAAAGCTATGGCTAGCCTCTCACTGTGATCCCACAGCATCTTCTCCTTCACTTCTTCTTCAACATCATAGAGAACGCAACTCGTATCGGGGACGTACCCACCTCCCTTCAATTGCAAGCGTAAGTCTTCCAGTTTGGCATATATGTACTCAGACTGAGGATGGGACTTGTCCCCCACCAAAAACCTATGAATAGCTTTACCCATTTCAACAAAACTGCAGCCTGGAGATTTTCTTAATCCATTCTGTCTGGCCATTCTTCTCATCCTTTCTACATCATCCCACCTTTTCTCCCTGCCATAGATGTTTGAGAGTGAGACATAGACGCCAGCATCTTGGGGCCTTAGATTGAAGGCATTTCGAGCTGCTATTTCTGCCAGTTCAACATTGTGATGGACCCGGCAAGCAGAAAGCAATGCTGCCCACACATCAATATTAGGTTCAACTTCCATTTCCATGATGAACTTGTATGCCTCCTCCAACAGACCCGCCCGTCCAAGGAGGTCCACCATACATGAATAGTGCTCCATGGAAGGTTTTATGGATACATCACACAACATCTGGTTGAAGACATCCTTCCCCTCTTCTAATAATCCTGCATGGCTACACGCTGACAGAACTGATGTGAATGCAACCTTGTCCGCTCTTATACCGTTTGCTTTCATGTCTCTGAATATGGAGATTGCATCTGTTCCTTTCCCATGAAGCCCATATGCTGAAACCATGGCACTCCAACAAACAAGAGTTTTTTCAGACATATCATAAAAGATTTGGCGTGCGGTATTTAAGTTCCCACATTTCGCATACATTGTTAAAAGAGCAGTTCCTATGAGGACCCCCTTGTCGAATCCTCGTTTGATCAGATAAGCATGGAGGCTCTTGCCAAGCTGCAGTGCTGCCAACTGATCACAAGCTCTAAGCACTGCAACAAGAGTCAGCTCATCAGCCATCAGGTTATCTATCTTCAGCTTGTTAAAAAGCCTCAGGGTTTCAACAGCATCATCATGCCTTGCATAACCCGCAATCAACGAATTCCATGAGACAATGTCCCTGGTGCACATCTTTTCAAAAAGGCATCTTGCACCCTTCATGAAGTTGGAGCTGCTGTAGACGTTGATGAGAGCATTTGTTACCGGCCCGGTAATGTCTGCAAGATTCCGAGTGCAATACCCATGAATCTCCTTCCCTTGCTTCAAGGCCCCCAACTCCGCGCAGGCAGGCAAGACACCGAAAATGGTAGCATAGTCATGTCTCGCTCCAGCCTTATCCATCAGAGAGAGAAGCGATATAGCTTTCCCATGCTCACCATTCTTCGTGTAACCCGAGATCATCGTGTTCCAAGAAGTCAGGTCTCTTTCACGCATTCTGTCGAACAACTTCCAAGCAGTCTCCGTTTCCCCAAATTTGCAGTACATGGAAACCAGCGAATTGCCGACATACACATCCGATTCGTACCCACAAACCACGACCTCGCCGTGAACCCTTGTGCCCACCTCGACGAGAAACAGATCACCGCAGGCCATGAGCACAAACGGGTACGTGTAGTTATCCGCCCTCTTGCCGAAACCCAGCATCCCTCGGTACAAGGTCAGAGCCCGTAGAGACAAACCACAGCATGCGAAGCCCCGGATCATGGCATTCCACAGGAATGAGCTCTTGAGCACGATCCTGTCGAAGAGGGCGCAGGCGTCGCCCATGCTCCCACAGGCGGCATAGAAGGCGCAGAGCTTGGTGGCGAGGTAGGTGTTGCCGAGGAGGACGCCGGCGGCGACCGCGTGGGCGTGGAGCTGCCGGCCGACCCGGATGGACCTGCGGGCGGTGAGGGCCTGCAGGAACGCCCCGCATTGGAGGGACGTGAGCGGGAAAGCCGAGGACGTGCCCGTGGCGAAGGCGTGGCGGAGGAGGCAACAACAAGAACAAAGCTTTCTACGTAGAAGCAGGACGGTGGTGTGTACCTAGGAGCATTTCGTTTTATTAGTCCCACATCGGAGAAAGGAAAGATCCGTGATTCCGACAACTCCATAACATAGTGTTTGCCAGACGACATGAAACCCATCTTTGCGCTTGGGGCAATGACGCAGGCAGTGAGGTAATAACCGAGTCGCGTCTATTGCTGGTTGAAAACTATTTCCAAACCCCCTCTTCGGCCCCTAACCCGGGCCGTCGAGAATTTCTGGAAGGGCTCCCTCTAACCCAGGGTAAAGCCCTACCAATCCCAATCTAAAATTATCTTTTTCATTTAAACTCATCTATAACCAATCTAAAACTATTCCTTTTGAATTTGAGGGCGTTTTTTTTGTGTTTGGGTTAAAGGCCAAGCGGGTTTCCACTTGGAACATCGAAGACGGTCGTAATAGATGCTTGTAAAATCAAAACCTCCAGATCAAATGGGTTTAATTGAAGAACTGGGGAACTCTTCGATACTTAAATCAGTGTTAGATCAAATGGGTTTAATTGAAGAACTGGGGAACTCTTCGATACTTAAATCAGTGTTGGACTGAAGTTTGAAGGAACGGGGATTCTCGTGTGTGTTGCGCGAGGCAGTATGAGTAAGATTATGTATCTCTGCATGGAGGCTTACCTGAGCCTTTTATAGGCAGGAGTGCTGAAGGTGAGGGACGGAACGTCCCCAGACGACGCCGGAAAGGGCGTGTCGGTTAGTGCCCTTGACGGGGAGTTACGCGTTGAGGCATCTGTGAGAGACCCTGCGGTTAACGCACCACTTAATCGTGGGGCGCGTGCCGCGTCGCGGGCGTAACCGTCGCCAATTGGCGACGGACTTTGCTGCTCCTTTTGTTCGGAGGGTACCGAGCAGGGGAGCTGTTCGGTAGCTAGACCACCTGTTCGGTGCTTGGTGGCATGGAGTTGACGAAGCTAAGGCATGCTTTGAGCTAATGTTGTTCGACCGGAGGTGCCTGGGCCAAACAAGGCTACAGGGTGTCCAGAGATTACCCTTGGGGCATGAAGATGCCCTGCGCGGGGCTCTTGATCGGGGCCTGCTAGCTTCGTTTGAGGACGCGTAGCGCCTGGCTAGGAGGTCGCGCCTGCGAGGAGTGCTGTATAGGACTGTACTGGGCCATGATGGGCCCTACGGGCCTAGGTGGCTAAAAATAGCCACCACACTTGCCCCCCACGCCCTTAAGTAGGCTCGGGAACCGGAGCACTTGAGGGCGGTAGGCTGCTCGAACATCTTTTCCGCATTAAATGCGAGATGTCCTCGTAACGAGAATGACAGCAGAGCGACGCCGTTTGGGGGTTCCATCAAAGGTTGAGAAGATCTCATGATGAGCAAGGTATCGTGTCGAGCCGGAGATCTCGCACAGCCCATTCGAACGGTCACTTGCGATATGCCCTAAGCGGTTGCTTGGAGCAGAGGAACGCCGTTTTGGCTTTTTCGAGTTTCGCGTCTCCCTCCTCCTTATAAGGAAGAGGAGGTGAAGGCGGGGAGCCACGCCTTCAAACCTTTTCGTCTTTTGCCCCCCAAGCCTCTGTCTTCATCTTCGTCTTCTTCCTTGCGCCCATCCCTCGCGCCTTCTGTGTTTTTACCACTTCCGGCAATGACGGACAAGGGAAAAGTTGTCGCAGTCGTCGGGGTGAGCGGAGTGACGGTGGCCGCGGCCTGGGGACCGAGGTATTTCCACTACAACGGCCTTCGGGAGTGTTTCCGGATCGACGACGAATATGAGATCATCGATGCCAAGGAGGGGGAGTCATACATGGTGAACAAACCAGGTTGCCTCACCCTCTCGCTTGATCACATGGAAGCAGGATTCCGGTTGCCGCTGCCGGAGGTGGCCAAGGCGTTGCTGAACCGGTGGGGGCTGTCGCCCATCCAGCTGACGCCCAACTCATGGCGGACCATATGCAACTTCTGCATCGTCTGCAAGCTGAAGAAGGTCCGGGGCTTAGCGGATGTGTTCTGGTCTCAATTTAGGTTGGCCGCCTCGCCCTCATCGGGGGCGAGTATTTACTACACGAAGCATCGCTCGGAGAGGATGCAAATCCACCTGGCGAAGAAGTTTTCGAACAACAAGGGCTGGATCTAGCAGCTCTTCTTCGTCAGGCGTCAGGATAACGAGGAGTGGGGATTCCCGACCAGAATCCAGGCGGCGCTGAAAGACACTTTTCCGAAGTTGATCCAAGATGAGGCGAGGGCCTCAGACAGCTTGCTCCGGGCCTGCGTGCGGAATGGCGATGGCTACCTGACGGAGTTTACACTCGTTGAACATGGTCTGAGCAGACCATGGAGTAAGTGCCTTGATTCGCCTTGCTTGTGCGTTCGAGAGGTGACCGCTTTCTGACCATCGTTATGCTCTTTTCCCACAGCCACTGCAGAGCTGGCCACTGGTCGGGACCAGAAGGCCAATGAAGATTTTGCCGAGAAGATCCCCGTCACTTCCCACCTGGTATTTGAGGGTGACGACATTGCCACAGTGGTCAAGATTCCGACCGCGGTGAGCACCCCCACAGCTGTGACAACCACGCTCGTGGCGCCAACCCCTGGAGGAGGATGCGCCGCAGCCGGATCGTCGGTCCTTGAAAAGGGGCGCGAGAAGATCCGCCTGAAGAAAAAGTCCTCGAAGGGGTGCAGGAATCCTTGGTCGAGGCAGAGGGAGAAGAGGATCAGCCTCTGACCAAGAAGAGGAGGATGCCAACGATCGAGCAGCTAGTTCCCGAGGATGAGGCCGAAGGAGAGGATGCTGAGGAAGAGTTCCACAACCTATAGTTCGGAAAATGCGCAAGGCCGTTGAGACAACCAAGGAGGCGACGTCGAAGCGAAGGGTCGTTGAGGCGGCCGAACAAGGGACGTTGGAACGCAGGGCCGTGGTGTTGATTGAAAAGACCAGGCCTCGCCTGGAAGAGGGGGCGGCCGAACAGACCAGGCCGCATGTCACAATAGCAACAAGGCCCCTATCCAAGGAGGGGGCCTACTCAGAATTCGGACTTCGTCGTGGTGAGCGATGGGTCCGAGGGCTCCGTCGAGGAGCATACGGGGACGTCTACGCCCCAAGACCTTGGTGGAGACCAAATCGGAGAGGCAGCTGTGACGAGAGTCCCGGATGACACGGCTGCAGAGCAGGGTACCACTGTAACGGGGGCTTCCGGCATCGATGCTATTGAGGACGGTGTAGCAGGAGGTGACGAGGAGGCGCCCGCCGGAAGGGACGAGGAGACGCCGCGCAGCCATGAAACGCCTAGAGGGACACCAACGGCAGTGACGATTTCAAGGTCCCAACGTCCGGGGCATTGGCGATTGTGGCGACGTCCTCTCGCTTCTCCTTCGGCAACGGCTGTGGTGGAGTCGGCCCCCATTCCCCCCACCAAAACGGCTGTAGGGGTAGAAGCGCAAACAACCGGTGCGGGTAGCGAAGGGGTCGAACGAGCCACGGGGACCGAGTAGGAGGGAGTTCAAGGTTCTTCCTTTGCTGCCGAGGCACAGGGGATGGTGTCCGGCGTTGGCATCCCTGAAACTGCTGGAGGGGCAGGACCCTCAGCTGGGCGGACAAGCAATGCCAACGAGGAGCAGGCTGACTCTGGAGAGGACCGGAGGCCGCTCAGCGAGGTGCTGAAGAGGAATCCCACCGAACTCCCCTCGGGGGAAATATTGGAGGTGGCGCTGAGGCACCTTGAGGGGAATGCCTCGAGGCCTCTTCCCCCATGCCCCACCACGTCGCACCTTGAGAGGGTGGCGCGGTGCCAGCAACTAAGTCTGGAGAGACCCCGGAGCATTCTAGCAGGGTCTACCGTCCAGGATGCCTCGCCGAGCACGACGAGGAAGATGATGTCGACGTGGGGGTGCTAGTGGACGGTGTCACAAAGTTTCTGGAGGTGCTGAAGAGGCTTGCTACTTGAGCCCAGAACAAAAGCAATTGTGGGAGGCCGAGTCCGCCTTCTACGACGAGCTGGTAACACGCCACAAGGCTTGCGAGGCCGAGCTGCACGAGGAGGTGAAGTACCTCCAAAATGCGCTTCGGAATTCCGAGCTCGAATTGGCCGTTGCTCGGGCCAAGAGGAGGCACTCACCACAGTTTTGGCCAGTGCTAAGGCTCGCGGAGTGGCAGAGTACAAAGCCGGATCCGACTTCAAGGAACTTGGAGCATTTCGATGCTTGTTGCTACAAAGTGGGCCTAGAAGCTAGAGAAGTCCGTGGCCAGAATCTGGCCTCCCTCGATTATGCTCGTGAGGCGTTCGAGACGGCCGTTGAGGAGTGCAGGCGAAGGACCCAGGACTCGCGGCTGGACGGAGTGCGCTTCATGCACTTCCGTTCGGGGCGTATGTCCCATAGGGGTGATGACGCCGGGCCCTCCGAGCAGGCTACGTAGTTGCATTTGTCTGCCCTCCTTTTTTTTGTGCAGCTCGGGCTTATTGAGCTTCTGTAAGAAAAAAGGAATTTTAATGAATCACTTTTTAAGTAAGTGGCTTCGCTTTTTCTATCTTCTTTCCCTTGCAATTGTTCTGTCCGAATAGAAATTCGTTGACCGTTTTAAAGGGTTCGCAATCACCACGCAAGTCATTTGAAACAGCCAAAAAGTTCCGACCAGGGGTGTTATGCGGAACGCTTTATACTTGGTGGTATCGCCTCGATCCTTTTGAGCTGAAAAGCTTTGAACAAGGATGGCTCGGATACCAATCAAGTCGACTAAAAGAACGGGAAGAAGAGAAGTAGGATGTCGAACATAAGACTTTTATAAGTAGTAAGCCTTCAAGTTAAAGACATGCCAGGTCCTAGGTATGCTTCGCCACTTGGGGTAGTGAGCTTATAGGAGCCTTTTCCGAGGACCTAGGTGACCTGATAAGGTCCTTCCCATTTGGGGGTGAGTTTGCCGACTGCTCTCTGGGGATCCGATGCCGAACAGCGGCGCATGACAAGATCTCCTTCAAAAATGCGTCGTTCCCAAACTCGAGCATTATAATATTGCGCGAGTCACTGTTGATAGGCGACTAGATGAATGCTGGCGTCGCTTTGGTCGCTTGCCGAACATGTTTAGGTTCTCCCGAAGTGCTCGATTGTTGCAGTCTCGTTGAACTGAGTAGTCCGAATGGTGGGGAGAGACACCTCCAAGGGCACAACAGTTTCAGAGCCGTAAGCCAAATGAAAGGGAGTCTCACCGGTAGCCACTCGTGCCATTGTTCAGTGGTACCACAAGACGTTAGGGAGCTCGTCGATCCAGGAACATTCTGCAGCTTCCACCCTTGTGCGTATCCCGTGCAGCAGTGTCTGGTTGACGTTTTCTACCAAACCGTTAGCTTGGGGATGTGCTACCGAGGTGAAATGGTTGTAGATGCCGAGCTCAGAGCACTTCTGCTTAAAGAAGGTGCTGTCAAAATACTTCCCATTGTCAGAAGTGATTACCCTTGGAACGTCAAACCGCCAGAGGATGTTCTTCCACACGAACTTCCATGTGGCTTGCTCGGTGATCGCGGCAACGGGTTCTGCTTCGATCCACCTGGTGAAGTAGTCGACAGCCACGAACATAAACTTCTTTCGTCCTTGGGCCTCCGAGAAGGGACCCAAAATGTCAATGCCCCACCTAGAGAAGGGCGAGGTTCGAATAGGGTGTGAAGTTGCTCGTGGGCTGCTTGATAAGCTGCCCGAACTTCTGGCATTCCGGGCACCTTCTAACGAAGGACAGGTAGTCCTTTTGCAGAGAAGGCCACCAGAATCCTGCTCGGATAATGTTGCACGCCAGCATTTTGACCCCCAAGTGGCTTCCGCACAACCCCTCGTGAACCTCTTCAGTAGTTGAAAGCACCTCTTTGGGTTGAGGCATCGTAGGAGAGGCCTTGAAAGGGATTGCCTGTACAATTTGCCTTCAATGAGGGTGAACCTCTGGGAACGCAGTCTAATCTTCCAGGCTTCGCCTTGATCAGGCGGAAGCTCCCCCGAAGTAGATAGGCCAAGAGAGGGTCCATCCAGCTCGGAGCCGGAGGGCCAGACTCCACGGCCGCTATATCCACCCTGTGCTCGGTGAAGCTAGCTCTTCTATGAATATGGAGCGAGAAGGGGTGATGTCACCTGAAGACGCCAACTTGGCAAGTGCATTGGCTCGCGTGTTCTGCTCCCGTGGCACGTGTATCACTTCGAAATAAAGGAGACCCTCTGCTCGGCTTTTGACCTGCTGGAGGTATTGTGCCATGCGGGGCTCCCTTGCCTCGAAGTGTCTGTTCACCTGGATGGCAACCAATTGCGAATCACTGTAGACCCGCAGTCTAAACGCTCCAAGGTGCCTAGCCATTCGGATTCCGGACAGCAATGCCTCGTATTCGGCTACGTTATTGGAGGCCGCAAAGCGGAACCTGAGGGCGTATTGGAACTCTAAACCCTCCGGAGAGGTGAGGACCAGGCCTGCTCCGCTCGCTGTGACGCAAGAGGACCCATCCACTTAGAGCTCCCATGGGGGCTCCTCGACCAATGGAGGGTCCTGCTCGGTAGGGAGAGTACATTCCGCAACAAGTCGGCCAACACTTGTGCCTTGAGGCCGTCCTCGGACGGTAGCTGATGTCGAACTTGCCTAGCTCGATAGCCCATTTGATGAGCCTACCGAAGGCCTCTGGCCGCTGAAGGATGAGCTTCAACGATTGATCGGTAAGGACCGTAATGGAGTGGGCCTGAAAGTAAGGTCTAAGCTTCCGTGCGGCTGTGACCAGAGCCAAGGCAAGTTTCTCTACCCGGGGGTACCTCCTTTCAGCCTCCTGAAGGGCCCTACTGATGTAATAGACCGGACACTGGGCCGTCGCCTCCTCTCTGACCAGCACTGCACTAATGGAGTGTTCAGTAACTGAAAGGTACACGAACAGAGGTTCTCCGAGCATAGGCTTTGAGAGAACAGGTGGGGCCGCTAAATATGCCTTCAGCTCGGCGAAGGCACTTCACAGTCTTATATCCACCGTACATGCCCCCTTGCTGTGAGGATCCTTTGGGGCCTCGCAGCAATTTGAAAAAACTGAAGCTTCTTTCCACTGTCCGGGACATGAACCGGTTGAGTGCAGCGAGACTCCAGTGAGGTGCTGGACGTCGCGCACTGTCTTGGGACTGGCCATCTCAAGTATGGCTTAGATCTTTCGAGGTTGGCCTCTATTCCCCTATTTGAGACGAGGAAGCCGAGGAACTTACCCGAGCGCACTCCAATGCACACTTGGTTGGGTTAAGCTTCATGTTGTACTTCCGCAAAGTTGCGAATGTCTCTGCGAGGTCGGAGATGTGGTCAGTGCTCGGAAGCATTTTGACCAGTATATCTTCGACGTAGACCTCCATATTGCACCCTATCTGCTGCTCGAACATCTTGTTGACCAACCGCTGGTACGTCACACCTGCATTCTTCAGACCAAAGGCATCCTGGTGAAGGAGTATACCCCAGGTCGGTGACAAACGTAGTGGCGTCTTGGTCTGGGGGATGCATGCTGATCTGGTGGTACCCAGAATACACATCCAGGAAGCTGAGGTGCT
Organism: Colocasia esculenta; assembly: GCA_014218235.1. NCBI lineage: Eukaryota > Viridiplantae > Streptophyta > Magnoliopsida > Alismatales > Araceae > Colocasia > Colocasia esculenta. The sequence goes on along the minus strand of CM024758.1, from coordinate 123,032,080 downwards.
CGTGCCCGGACGTGGCATCTACCAGCTGGTCGATGCGTGGCAGAGGGAAGTTGTCCTTGGGCGTAGCCATGTTAAGATCTTTGTAGTCCACACATACGCGCCATTTTCCATTGGCCTTGCGTACGAGGACCACATTGGAGATCCACCTCGGGTAGTGGGCTTCCCGGAGGAGCCCTACTGTTCGGCTTTTGACGACGTGATCATGGATCGCGGTCTGCCGTTCTCGGTTGATGGGTCGTCGCCGCTGCTGGACTGGTGGAACCTTTGGGTCCAGACGAAGGCGATGCACCATCACGTCCGGAGGGATGCCTGGTAGCTCGTCATCTGACCACGCAAACACATCTAAATTGGCTAAGAGGAAAGCCTTGTAACGTTGTTGTTCGGCTTCCGAAAGCAGTGAGCCAATATAGAGTACATGCTCGGGGTCGTCATCTATGCAGACTGGAAGCAGATCTTCAGTGGGAGTTCCTCGGCTGGTAGAAGGTTGATCCGCTTGCGGAGGCACAGGGGTTAGGCTTCGAGAGGCTGCTTGCCTCTTAGTGAGAGGACATAGCACCGTCGAGACTCACACTGGTCTTCGAGCACCTCACCGATCCCACACGGAGTGGGAAACTTCATCTTCTGATGGAGACGAAGGTACCGCCTTAAGTCTGCCGATCAGGCCCTTGCTGAGGAAAGTGTTGTAACCAGGCATATTCCGGATGACCAAGAAGTCCACCATCTTGTCAGCTTCTTGGGGCCGTCCCAGATTATTGGGAGGCGAGCTCGTCCCATGGGTTGAACCGAGACCCCTGAGAAGCCGAACAAAGGTGACTCAATAGGGTGAGCTGGTCAGTTTTCAAACCCATAAGCAAAAAGTAGTCGTAGGCAACACATCCAGTGCACTTCCATTATCCACCAAGATCTATCGCACATTACAATGGTTGATGGTGGCTGAGACCACCAACGCATCCGTGTGCGGAGTACTAACTCCTACAGATTCATCCGAGAAGGTTATAGCCTCCTCGGACGTGTGGTGCGCGGGATTAGGGGGATAGGGGCTGGTCGGGTGCTGAAGGCCTATCCACGATATGTACTCGCCGAGCGTAGTCGCGTCGCTTTGAGTGCTTTCTCCTCCTGCACCGAAGCCTCCTGCGATCACATTGATTTCCTGCCCGTTAGGCTCATTGTTGATCGGCTGCTCGAGAGTCCGCTCTCGACGTCGGGGGCGATCCCCATTGCGGCGCATGAACCGTCCAAGGTAGCCGCGCTTGATGAGGGACTCAATCTCGTCCTTGAGCTGGCGGCATTCGGAGGTGTCGTGGCCATGGTTATGGTGGAAGCGACAGTACTTGTCTTGGTTGTGCCTTCGGGGATCGGAGCGCATCCTCGACGGCCACCGAACATATGGCTCGTCTCGGATTTCCGCTAGGATTTGCTCGAGCGCCACCGTGAGTGGGGTGTAGTCAGTCGTGAAGGGGCATGGTCGGCGCGGTGAATCCCCATTGCGTCGCCTTTCTTCCGGTCTCACTCGGAACCGTTGTCGGAGGGCCTCTTCTTGTCCGATTGTTCGCCCTGCTCTGCTCGGCCGGCAGCTAGACTCTCCTCGCAAGCCGCATGGCGCCGTTGGGCGATGGAGAGTAGCTCGGCTAGAGTGGAGGGCTATTGCACGCCAAGCGTCCTTTGGAGGAAGCCATCGCGAGTGCCTTGGATAAGGGCACTGGTGGCTAGAGGGATGCCGAGGCGAGGAATGCGGAGCGCTATAGTTTGGAACCTCTTGACGAGTCCCAAGTCGCCTTTCGCCTTCCTTTCTTCTGGCGAACAGCTAGAAGAGAGGCCGCGGTGCGAGGCTGCGACCTTCCACCAAGGATTTGTCCCGAAAGGACTTCTTCAATTGGTGGAAGGAGGAGATGGAACCGGCAGGAAGGGCCTCGAATCATGCCCTGGCGGTTTCCTTAAGGGTGGCCGAAAAGGCCCAACACTTGGCCACATCGGATGCTCCGTGGAACACCATGTGCGACTCGAACCCATGGATGTGACCCGCTGGGTCGATGGTGCTATCGTACGGTGCGATGGTGGGCAGGGGAAGCTTGGGGGAGACCCGAGCTTCTAGGATCTCCGCCGTGAAGGGGGAGTGGAAGGCCAGGTCCTCGTCTATTAGAGCCTTGCCTTCTGTCCGCTGGACCCATCGCATCTACACGACGTTCCAAATCGACGCGCGGCGCAGACGTTTGGCCAGCTCCAGGTCGGAGGGCGGAGAAGCCTCGCGTCCAGACCTGTGGGAGTTGGCACCACGATGGAACGTGCGGGGGGAAGAGCCACCGGGGAGCGACATGGTGAGCGGCTGCGATGCTCCGGAGTGTGCCTCTCAGATGGGGCCCACGCGATCGTCGCGGTGAGTCCTCCTGCTGCTCCAATGGCGCAGGAGGGGCACGAGAGTGTCGATGAGATGACTCTGCCTGACGCTTCTGCGGTAAGGAGGTTGCTGGGGCTGGCTGCCTGGTCATTTGGGCCTGGAGCCCCAGACAGATCCCCGTCAAGTGCTGCATTTGTCCCCGGAGTTCTGCTACCTCCAGGGCGGTTGCAGGCACGACGACAACAGGGATGACGCCGGTTGCACCGGCGGGAGCGACGACAACGTCGACAGGGGGAACCCGCTGATGAGAATCCGCCCTAGACTGAAGGGACCTCGTCATTCGGCTCCCAACGTTCTGGTATGAGGATCGTCCGCGAGCCATGGCTGTTGTCGTTCCCACAGACGGCGTCAAAAGTGTTAGGGTGTTTTCTTGTTTGGGCTAAAGGCCAACAGGCCTCCACTTGGAAGAGGGAAGATGGTCGCCGGCGGACAGACGCCTGCAAAACCAAAACAATCAGTGGGCCCAATTGAAGAACCGGGGGAACCCTCTGATACTTAAATCAGTGCGGACTGAAGAAGCTTGAAGGAACGGGGGTTGTCCGTGTGTGTTGCGCGAGGGCAGTGTGAGTAAGATCACGTACCTCTGCATGGAGGCTTACCTGAGACTTTTATAGGCAGGAGTGCTGAGGGTGAGGACGGAACTCCCCAAACGATGCCGGAAAGGGCTCGTCGGTTAGCGCCCTTGACGGGGAGTTACGCGTTGAGGCATCCATTAGAGACCATGCGGTTAACGCACCACTTAATCGTGGGGCGCGTGCCGCGTCGCAGGCGTAACCGTCGGAATTGGCGACGGACTTTGCTGCTCCTTTTGTTCGGAGGGTACCAAGCAGGGGGCTATTCGATAGCTGGACCACCTGTTCGGTGCTTGGTGGCATGGAGTTGACGAAGCTAAGGCATGCTTTGAGCCAATGCTGTTCGGCTGAAGATGCCTGGGCCAACAGCTACAGGGTGTCTTGAGATTACCCTTGGGGCCTGAAGAGGCCCTGCGCGAGGCTCCTAATCGGGGTCCGTCGCTTCGTTGAGGACACGTGGCGCTTGGCTAGGAGGCCGCGCCTGCGAGGAGTGCCGTATAAGGCTGTACTGGGCAATGATGGGCCCTACGGACCTAGATGGCTAAAAATAGCCACCACAGAACTCATCAATCCCAATCGAAAATCTTTCTTTTTGAGCTCAGCAATCCCAATCTGAAGTTTTTTCTTTTGATGCTAATACGATGATCTGGGGATGTTTAAAATCATATGTACAAGGGTAATTTGGATCACACACCTACCTGGTTGAATGTTGCATCTAACGGATGAGATATTTGGGAATAATGCAAATGGTTACTAAGGTTGAATACGTGTCCTACTGGTTGTTCACTTGTTCCTCATACACGTTTCGGAAAATTACATGTCATATTCTTCACATTCTAGAATGGTTGAACGTTAATTGATTTAGAGTTTAGCTTAAGTTAATGTTTAATAGGGTATTTTAGACATACGTGTAGAAATTTTAAAATAAAGATTTTTATGAGTAGTTCCCATAATCTAGTCTCATTTTGAATAACTTCTTGCAATATTCTTATTTCTAAATAACCTGTCCAATTCTATTTCCATATTAAGAATGGTCCCTGCTGTTAACTTTTGACAGTAAAAATTGTCTTTTAATTAACTTGGATTTAACTTGGATGATAAGATGGGAAGTGGTAGAAGAGGGAGGCACCGGCACCCAACTCGAACGGCAGGGCCGGGGAAGAGAGAGAGAGAGTGTGTGTGAAGAATTTATTTATTTATGTCATTGAGAGGGATTTAAGACCTGTTTTTGGTTAAGTGCATTTAAGACTTTCGACATTTTGTAGAAATTATGTTCTCTTAAAAATACTTTTTATATACCTCCAGGAAAAAATTGATTTGAGAGTTGTTTAGAAGAGAAATAATTAGGAAAGATTATTAATTAATCTTTATTTTTTAAGAATTTATTTTTAAGTCTCTGACTTATACATTTATAATCACATAAATAAATATGTAATTACATAATTTTCTAATTAAAAAACTAGTGACTTAAAAATAAGTCTCCAAAAATTAAGGACTGATTAATAATTCTCCCAAATGATTATTGCAAATATGATATGAGCTGCAATAAGCATTTCTATATTTAGAAATAGGAAGATTATAGAAAGTTACATAAAATTAAGATAAATTATAGGGATTATTTGTTAAAAAAACCCATAAAACAATTATAAAAATTTGGTGAATTGCTCTCTTATACCACAAGCCAGCTGGTATGTAAAAGAAAATGCTGTTGTGACTCGGTTTCACAAAAACAATCAAATAATGCGATATAACAAATTATTTAGAGAAAAACTTTCTACTGATCGACGAGGAGAAACGTTTATGTGGGCTACTCGATCATCTATCTGATTGATTGGACGATTGAAAGAGCCGCCCGACTAATCTAAAGCCCATATATCATGTATTCATGTTGGTGTGTTCGACCAGTCTGACCATTAAACGGACCGAGCAATCCACTGTTGTCTTTTACCCGGTCGTGCCAGGTAAAGAGGCTTTCTCAACTATTTTATGGGTGCCAAGTGAAAACACTGACCTGGGGTTTGATTTGATTCTAAGAAAACTGAGCAGCGCGGTAGCGATGTATGTCTCTGACATGTGGCATGAAAAGTGTAATTTCCACGGTTAATAGAAAAAAAAAATACATCACAGATAGATGTCTAATCTTGTATCTTGATTTTGGCACTTGATTAAAACTTTGAAATTTGACATTTAAAAAATGAACGTCGAATTTAAATTCAACGACAGCTCATGTCAATCACAGGATCTCAGAGTTAGATATATATATTGACATGAAAGTCATAGAAAAATGGGGGGAAAAAAGGGCGCCCTAAGACATTACTTCATGAAATAAGCAGTTGACCATTTAAAATGGAGTTAAGATGAGGTGAAACCTGAGGAGGGCCGGGGCGGCCGTTTATTTTTCCAAATCAAGGGCAACAGATCAGCAAAAGATCCAGAGAGGATCCCAATCAGATTCCGTTCCCTCCTGGTTGTCGGCTAATTGCGTGCACTTTCGAACCTGCCGCATGCCCACGATTAGAGGGGACGACTCACAGATGGAAAGAAGAATCTGTGTGTGGCAGCTAATTTCAAGCCCTCTCGCGGGAACTTCCTACTTTGCCCCGATTAGCTCCTCGCGCCAGCTTCCCCACAGGTAGCACCCCCTTTCAACTCGATCCCGTCTTGCTTCTGCAAGTAGTGCTGTCGTTGCCCATCTAACCTGTCTAAAAACAACAGCCTTCTCGTTGCTACTTTCTCTATATCCCCTACATCCCTGCTTAATTTATCATCTCGATCGTGTTCTCTTCTAACCTCCTATTCCTATCTCAATCCCGTATATATGTGTTCTTGATCCCGTGATTTTTCACAACAAATTTTCCTGGGTCCTCCTGACTGGTTTCGTCTCCTTCGTTGCAATACTGTCTCCATCGATCTCCAGGCGTTGCAGGTAATTAGGCTCTTCGATTCGAAAACTCTGAAATCTCCTCTCTCTCTCTCTCTCACCTGCAGGAGGTTTCGTTGCTCGACCCGTTTTACGTACGTACGCATGTGTTCCAATCTCAACTTGTATATACGAAATGCTAATTTGTCTTGTTTACGGCTTGCTAGTCTTTCCGGACAGAGTCGCTAGCTATTACATCGCTTTGTTCTTCGACCGTGCCTCCGTACGTTTTCCATTTTGTGGATAAAAGATAACTTCCATCTCACCATCTGCCTGATCATCTATATAACTCTTCATACAATATGTACAAGAAAACCCAATGCACCAGGTCACTTAAAAGTTTTAAAAAACATCCTATGTTCGGAATGTATATATGTTCTTGTTTTCTCACATCAATATAACGTACGTTGTTATAGATCAGCTCGCGACTAAGCATGGTTCCACATTTAAAGACATGTCCACCTCCTTTTTCTCAAGATATAGAAAGGAAGAAGATACCTTCCTTAACGTTCTTCTTACTCTGAGTCTGCAGGTCTCGGACTCCCTGGCGATGGAAGAAGCATATGAATGCATGACATCGAACCAGATATCGGGCGCCGTGAGGATGCGAGAGAGCTCTGATTCGGATGATGCAGCCAGCAGTCTCCAGCCTCCAGCCAAGCGCTGCAGGCTGGAGCCGCACTCTTCCTTCCCCTCTCGTTTCTTCAAAGGGGCGGCCGACCTGCAACGGGAAGGCCGAAGGAGAACACAGACATACGGCCACCACGCCGCCGCCGCGTCCTCCGCGGACGAGGTCCCAGGCAGCCACGAAGGGGTCGTCTCCCAGGAGCTCTTCCGGAAGGAGCTGACGCCCAGCGACGTTGGGAAGCTCAACCGCCTGGTCATTCCGAAGAAGCAGGCAGAGCGCCACTTCCCGCGCATACAGGCGCCCGGATGGGGGGGAGGCGGCGGCCGGCGCGGCAGCGGAGACGGGTCGGTGGAGGGGATGATGTTGGAGTTCAAGGACGCGGAGGGGCGTTCGTGGGAGTTCAGATACTGCTACTGGAGGAGCAGCCAGAGCTTCGTCTTCACCAAGGGATGGAACAGGTTCATCAGGACGAGGGGGCTCCGGGAGGGAGACGTGGTGGCGTTCTACCGGTGCGAGTGCAAGTACGGGCGGAGGAAGCCGTTCTGCATGATCGACGTCATGCATGGAGCCGGTGGTGTCCGAGATGACAGTGACGAACTTGTATCCGCCATCGGCGGCGGAGGGCGCGGTGGGGAGGATGGGGAAGTAGCTCTGGATGATGGACTTGGTGGTGGTAGGAAGATGTTTTCCGCGTACGCTGCAACGGAACATGTGAGAACCAGAGATTATTGGAAGGAAGAGGGAGGGGAGTTTGTGTCGGAGCCAGAAAGGGTTTGCCCAGGGAAGAAGAGCTTCATGTTGTTTGGGGTGCAGATCACAAGTGCATGATGCCACTCCAATAATTCTACATGCATGATACCACACTTTTATCAAAACCATTTTTACGGATTAACATGCTGTAACAGTGCAACTTTAGATTAGCTGGAGCAATCCGCTTGTAACTCTTCAAATTTCACTGGGTAACCTAATCTCAAAGTAAGGAAGTACTTCGTTTCAAAATTAGGTTAGAATGAATTATTGTATCATCGATCGATTCTATCCGATGAAATCGAATTCCAAAATCTTATCCTTTCGATAACTATATATAATAGCTAGGTACGTATGTGAAGAATTTTAGCGGGTTTTCATAATGATTTGGCTTCTCCGATAGATTTTGACCTCTCCAAAATTTAGTACGGTGTTAAAAAAAAATTAAATTTAAATTATGTAATCCATTTTTTGTTTGGTGAGAATCTTATCCCACACAAAACTCTTTCTTAAAAAAACAAGTCCCTATCTCTCTCTTTAATTTGAGAGAGTAGCGGGCCTCTCTCTTCCCCCTCTCCCCTCTCTCCTCCTCGACTCCTCTCTCTCTCTCTCTCCAACGTCTCCTCTCTCTCATCACCGTAATAATTAAAAAAAATGAAAAATATCTAACAAACAAGTTAGTCTACATAAATTTAAAAAATTGTCAATATTAAATTTCCTTAATTTAAAATTTAAGTTAAAAATCGACACAATATAATTTTTTAGATAGAAAAAATATTTCCAAACACTATAATTAAGGCAACTTCTGTTCACCAAACGATGTTGATGATTATAGTGATTAGAGCCTCTCGATCTTTGGTTCTAGTGGGGAAATGACCCAAATTTGATTACTCTAAACGCACGGAAAAGGTGTTTGAAAGTGACCACAAAATGGGATAAGTAATTACCCAACTTGCTCACTAACAAGACTTTAAATGTTTAAGAGAAAAGTTTATTGTACTTGTACATTGCACTTTAAGTGTAATGTGACTAGGTAATAATCTATGTGGCATTCTCTATACAAGAAAGAATGTGATTAGCGACGAGACTAAATCCGTCGCTATTTCGTCACTACTCTATCGCTAAAGACATTTTGCGACGGATTCGCGACGGAATAGCGACGTACCTAATCCGTCCCAACAAAACTCGTCGCTAACTTGTCTTCGTTCATAGTGCGTCGTAATTTCGTCGCTAAATAAGTACATATTAGCGATGGAAATATTCTTTCGCTAATTAGTGACGAATTGACATTACCTCGTCTTGCCCCCATTAGTGGCAAATTTGCGGCGAATTGATTCCGTCGTTGATTAAATATTACGACGGAGTAGCGGCAGAAATTCCGTCGGTGGTTAGCGACGGATTGCGGCATTCGCACATTTGTCGCTAAACTAGCGAGGAATTGCTTTGCGATCATTACTATTCCGTCGCTATAGCGTCATGTCCTTTGAAATGAATGTGCGACGAATGTCTCTCGCAAATCCGTCGCTAAATTAGCGACGGATTTGTGATGCTGCCGATGATTTCTATCACTAATTTGTCACTGAGAAATATATTCACAACAAAATACATCACTATTCCGTAGCAAATTTTATATTTAAAAAAAATTCAATAAACCTACAACTCTGTTCCTGACACACATGCTAAATAATTTACAGTACTGAATTAAAGCTTAATACAATAAAATGTTTGATTAAATATAATACCTAAATTATATTTTACATAAAAAGTATCATGACAAATCCACTTAGCAATTAGCATAAAATCTGTACCATGAGAGGGTAGCTTTCGAAGCTTCCAATTACATTCTTAAAATCAAAATTATGTAACAAAAACAAATTACACTTGTGCAATATTCATATATACAATTTAAGAAGACTGAAGTAATAGATAGCAAAATCTCTCTAAGCTAGCACCAAGGAACCCGCGAATTCTTGTTGCACGGCAGTCTTGACAACATCAACATCAATATCTGCTATTTTTTCTAATTATATTTGTTTTATGTCATTTTCATAATAATTAGAAAAAACATGCATACTATATTACATATATATGAAATAATATAAAAAACTATATCTATAATATAAGTAAACTATTATAATATAATAATGCATCAAATACTTAGAAATTATTGTTAATTTATTAGTTAAGTAATATATATATTCCCTAGATTGAAAATGCAACTTATAATTTTTTATATATTTTTTTATTTTCTAAAACATTATATAAATATGTATATAATAATATAGATAATTATATCTGTAATACAACTAAACTCCTTATAAATAATGTTACTAGTTAGCAACAACGATAGTTAAGTAAACATAAAACAACTAAGAGAGAATGTTAATTAAAGGAAGTAATTTTCCGTCGCTGATCAGCGACGGATTAGCGGCGGACATATCCTGCTACATAGCGACTGAAATGCTTGCGACGAAAAATTCCGTCGCCGATTCGTTGCTATCAATGAAGAAAATATCCATCGCAGTTCCGTCCGAAAAATTCCATCGCTGATCAGCGACAGCAATAGAAAAGTTTTGTCGCAAATTCCTAGCTGATTAACTATGAAAATTTGCTGCGAGAAGGTTCTGTCGCTAATTGGTCCCTGATCAGAGACGAATCAGCGACATATTAATTTCTATCGCGTATCCGTCGTTGATCTGCGATGAAATTTTTTTTGCCGCTAATCCGTCGCGACGAAAAATTCATGTCGCAAATTTTCGTCGCTAATCTCAATTTATCTTGTAATGCCATCACATGAGGAGTGATAAAATGACAATCTAATTGTTAGATGTCATATAGACTTGTTGTCTAGTCACATTACACTTAAAGTGTAATGTAAAAGTACAATAAATCTTTCTCAATATTTAATGGTACATATATATATATTAACATATTCTCTTCTCTAAAAAAGAAGCACATTTGAAATTGAAGCAAAGAATTAAGGTCATCATGTACCTGAGAATTTAAGAGGACGAACCAATCAGTCATCATTCTTTCTTGGACATTCCACATCCCAATATATCATTAATTACCTTAATTAAGCTCTTCTCCCTCTCCTATAAATTGTCATAGCATGCTCTGTAGTGTTGGGTTGTGCCTTACTTTTAGGCTCCTGCGATGCCATCATGCGCCAGAAAGAACATTCATGATCCCAAAGGAGAATCAAATTAGGTCCAAAAAGTGATAATTTTGTTATTGGATGTTCTCATGACATTGTGAAAATTGCCAAGAGCAATTCCTCGATCGGTTCCACCTTTTAAAACCTTCACAGTTTTTTTTTTTAAAGCGTTCTATTCCACGTACGATCTATTTTGTGCAAACAACCTAACAGTAAAAATTTTCTATGGTCTATGCAATTCTTTTTCCTAAAGCTCCTTAATTATGACATGAAGCTATGTTCCTGTGATTTCTTTTCTCAGAAAGCTCATAACAACGAAAATGAGATATGTGGAATGTTTAAACGCTGTAAAAGGATATTTTTATTTTTTCATAGATCAGATATAGTACTGGATGAAAATGGGGTTTTCTTTAAAAGTAACTTAGTTTGAAAATTTTATTAGGTAAATAACAGAGTAAAAATTTAATGAGGAGAATATCACAGTTTTGACCGTGAAGCTGCACTGGCGCAGGCGTCCGTGCAACTTTTTTTAAAAAATATATAAAATAAGGATGTCGGCCAGAAAATGAGTTTCCTGCCCGACTTCCACTATCTTGCAGCAGTTTTTTTTTGTTTTTTTAATTAAATTAATATATTTAATTTTACATCTAAACAATATCTAATTAAAATGAAATTTTAAACATAAATATATTACAATGTGATATATTTTATGATAACTTTAGTTTAATTTTTTAGATAAATTTATTCGAATGTCGAGTAAAATTTACTTACAATTTAATAAATTAAATTTATCTCGATATCTGTATTTCAATAATTCTCAATATCATAATTTTAGAATCAACATATTTTTCTGCTAATTATAGTTATTTTATATTTATTTTTGTTAACGAAATTCGATGACGTCGTGTCGGGATACATATAGGGTGGTAATGGACCGAGTCTAAACCGGGTCCGTGCTGGCCAGGGTCCAGCTCTGCAGCCCATTTTTTTTAAGCCCAATCTGACTCGGAAAAATTAGGTAAGGCCCGGCCCAAACCCGACCCGACCCGATTTTATTTTTTTAAGAATATTTTTACTGTTTATTGATTTTTACAATAAAATTAGTATTCATTGAATCAAAATAACATAGAGTAAATATTCGACTAATCTAGATAAACTTATTTCTAGTTGTTACAAATATAAAATAAATGTTAAATCATTAATATAGCTCCACAATATAAATTTCAATCCAAAATTTTAGAATATTAGAATTATCACTGTGTTATTTATTTTAAAAAAATATTGGGTCATCGGGCCGCCAGGAGTAACATAACCCCGGCAAAAAGATACCACCGCAATAACCTTAAGTAATGCGGAGTGTCTATGACATGCGCAAATTTTGAATTAAAAATTATATTGTGGAGCTATATTTAATGACTTAACATTTATTTCATATTTGTAACAACTAGAAATAAGTTTATCTAGACTAGTCTAATATTTACTTTATGCTATTTTGATTCAATAAACAATAATTTTATTGTAAAATTAAATCAATAAATAGTAAAAATATCTTTTAAAAAATAAAATCTGGTCGAGTTTGGGCCGGGCCTTACCTAATTTTTCCAAGTCAGACCGGGCTTCAAAAAAATGGGCCTCTACAGAGCTGGACCTAGGGGTGTCAATTGGGCCGGCCCGGCCCGATTTTACACGGACTTGGGCTGGATGTTTTAATATTTTTTTAATTTTAAGCCCGGCCCGGAGTAAAATTTGGCCGGGCTCGGGCTTGGCTCGGCCCAGCCCGGCTTGCCTGGTGGCCCGGTATATTTATATTTTTAAATAAGTAACATGGTAATAATTCTAATATTCTAAAATTTTGAATTGAAAATTATGTTGTGAAACTATATGTAATGACTTAACATTTATTTTATATTTGTAACAACTAGAAATAGTTTATACATATTAGTCTAATGTTATTTTATACTATTTTGATTAAATGAATACTAAATTTATTATAAAAATAAATAAAAACTAGTAAAATATTTTTTAAAAAAAATCGGGCCGAGCCGGGCCGGGATTAAAAAAATCGTGTCTCGTCCCGGGCTGGGCTGGCCTTGGGCCGAACGATCAAAGACCGGGCTGGGCCCAGGCCAGCACGGATCCGGTCCAGGCCCGACCCATTGCCACTCCTACTGGACCCAGACCAGCACAGACCCGGTTTAGGCTCGGTTCATTGCCACCCTATGTGTACCCCGACACGACGTCACCAAATTTTGTTAACAAAAATAAATATAAAAGAACCATAATTATCAGAAAAATATGTTGATTCTGAAATTATAAATATTTTAAATTATTGAAATACAGATATCGAGATAAATTTAATTTATTAAATTTTTAAGTAAATTTTACTCGACATTCAAATAAATTTATCTTAAAAATTAAACTAAAGTTATCATATAATATATCACATTGTAATACATTTATGTTTAAAATTTCATTTTGATTAGATATTGTTTAGATATAAAATTAAATATACTAATTTAATTAAAAAAATAAAAAAAACTGCTGCAAGGAAGGGGAAGTCGGGTGCCCGACTTCCTTATTTTATATATTAAAAAAAAAGTTGCACGGACGCCTACGCCATTACAAGTTGACGGTCAAAATTGTGCTATTCTCTTAATTAATTTTTTATCCTGCTATTCACTTAATAAATTTTTCAAATTAAATTACTTTTAAAGAAAACCCATGAACATGACCATGAACCATATAATTTTAAAAAAAATCGTTCATGCTGTAATTTATTTTTTTCCTGCTGATGTATATATATAGTTTGACTATAGCTTAGTTTCTCTACATCCTCCATACGTTTAAAATTGAACTTAATCCAGACCCATTGAAATCAAGCATGGGCATACGCATATCCGGTCAAAGTGAGCACTCAAGTTAACATTAGCAAAATCCTCTCACATGTGGACCAAACAAGAGCCACGGCCAATGCACGCAAGCAGGCGCGCCTACCCCGCCCCGCCTCTGTCGTGGCGACGGACAAATCCGTGTAGAAAGTTCTCGAGTCGTCCAGGAAGGATCCGGGAACTCCCCCCTTCTCCGAGATTGTGGTGGCCCGAAAGCCACGTCATCGCCGCTCTCGTGTGAGGACAACCGGATCCCACGTGAAATATATCCTGTGACCATCGCCGTGGCGTCACAAGGACCGGTCCGTTGCTGCACACTCTCCCCTATAAATACGGACTCCCGACTGCTGGGCTCACCATCTAAAACGACTTCTCTATTCCTTGCGATCTCTCTTGGCCAGCACCAACGGTACTGTCCTCCATCGAAGCAATCACACGCCGTCCATCTTCTCAGCTCGCGAAGGAGATCAGTAATCGAACGGTCAGTCATGGCCTTGGCAGCTGCCACGATGCCCTTCGCAGGGATCGCCACCTTCCTCTCCAAGACAGCGCCCTCTTCCGCCCTCCCTCCCTCCTCCGTACCACAGCTCCGCCGTCCCGGCTCCTTCCGGGTACGTTGCCAGGCGGAGAACTCGCAGGAGCCCGCGACACCCGTCTCACCGCCACCCAAAGCCTCTCCTCCTCCTCCTCCGAAGGTGAGCACCAAGTTCTCAGACGTGCTGGCCTTCAGCGGGCCCGCGCCGGAGAGGATCAACGGGAGGCTGGCGATGGTGGGGTTCGTGGCTGCTCTGGGGGTGGAGCTGGCGGGTGGGGATGGCCTCGCTGCCCAGCTGGCAAGCGGGGACGGCCTGACGTGGTTCCTGGCGACGGCGTCAGCACTGTCGGTGGCGTCGCTGGTGCCGCTGTTCAAGGGGGTGACGGCGGAGTCCAGGTCCGGCGGGCTCATGACGTCGGACGCGGAGCTGTGGAATGGGAGGTTCGCTATGCGGGCCTCTTCGCCCTGGCCTTCACCGAGTACGTCAAGGGCGGGCCCCTGGTCTGAAAAAAATTAAAGCATAGTATATATATATATATATATATATATATGATATGTCAGATGTAGATAGCGAACCTGGGTCATTTTGGCGTTCACTATCCCCTGGGCATGCAGTACTGCTCTACTTTGGTTTTCTTTTCCTTTTCTCTTTGCGTGTCCTAAGTTTGAAGACAAGAAAAGTGGTCATGCAGACAGAATTTGTGCAGGCTGCTGTCATAATTTCGATTTCATGGGTTTAGTTTTAAGAAAACATGTTTGATGTATTGGGTGTGTAGAGGTAAAAAAATGGCGTATATAGTGGTCAAAAAATAGCTGTCGAGCCTCCATCAGATCTACACTTCACTCTTGATTTTATTAATTTGTGAAATATCGCACACACCAACATTCAATATGAACGGTACGGGGCATCAGGAGGGATCCCTGAGGAGAATTCTTGGACGCTTAAATTAAAAACTTGTCGGAATGAAGGTGAAAGGAGCTGTCGAGAGTGAGCTTTGATGCTCATGTGTGTCAGTCTGAGGATTCATAACATCTTAATTAGCTCTAGTTCGTGACTGGTCTTCTTTTTTAAGTGTCTGTTAGATTCTCCCCTTTTGCCTGTTACCCCTCCTCACGCCATGCTATCTAACCCTTATGATTCCAGGGGGCTTATGCCAAACAAACATGATCTCAAATATCAGATGGAATAACAAAAAAAAAAAAAAAAAAAGAGATGGAACGCAATCTCACTATGGTGTGTGGCATGGACTGAACTATGTTGCTGTCATTTGTCCTCGAAAGGGAGTGAGCTAGGCAAGTGGAGAGAGTCTCTCGACAAGGTAGGGGCATGTTGGGCAATTGGCGAGGCCTTATCATGTATGGCTACGAATGTGGTCATGCCATTGATCCCTGAGTGGGGATCCTGACTGTGACTAAGTGGGTCAAGGACTTGGCCTTCACAGGAATGCAAGTCATCCGAGGACAACAGACTCGAGGGCTACTTTCGCTTGCTTTCTAGTTGAATCTTGGTGACTCGATGGGCCAATGGGAATGGGCTATAGTGGGCTAGATACTTGTCCCTCGATCTTCAACGACTGCTACTAGGTAGCAAAGTGGCTGTTGCGCATTGCCACTCTTCTCTAACCTTGATGGGCTTGGTGAATGGGTCCTAATGGGTTGAGCTAGCTCCACCCTTCCACACTTGCCCCTTGTCCTCTAGAGCATGAGGGACTCATGCTCAGGAGAAAATAGGGAGAGAACGATGGCTACCACCCTTGGGCTTGGTGCCAATTAGTCGATGTTGCCTCTTAGTGCAGTTTGTTGTTGATTAATGATCCGAAGTCCTTCATTTTTAGGGAAACTATGATCGCGGATTGTTGTTGCAGGGAAGTCGAGCATTAAGTAACCGTTGGCCAAAGGGCGAAGGTAGTTGCTTGACGTGGATCATTGTATAGGTGGCAAATCGATGGGTCGGGTGATGCATCGACTGATAGAACTCCCCCCCCCCCCTTTAGATCACGATATTAGAGAGCACATGGGATGCATTTTTAGGGTGCAAGAGCAATACTTTCCACCCTAAGTCTCCTTTTAAATTGAGTCCACGAGAGTGTTTGCAACACACATCCTTCCCAGCCCCCTACGTCCTTGCAAGTTGCTCTTGGTAAGCCTTTCTTTTTCTATTGAGTGATGGCGAGGAGGGGCAAGATCATTTGTCTTCTTCTTCTTCTTCTGAGGCAGTGCTGAACACTTCCAGGGCCGTAGTAACTCCTCCTAGGCCTTGTGGGTCCCCTTCTTGATTGTGTCATATAGAGTTGTCGAAGGCCATCTCAAGGTCTACCAAATTAATTTCACAAACTTTTGATATTGATCTCTTCCCTTGTAGTGACCAATCCATTCATTCCACTTTGCTTGGGGGCTTTGCTTTCCCTCTGCACCATTTGGCGATGGGCTTTTGGCTATGTACATATCCCTAGTATCACTGCTAGAGTGCTTCAGGCTTACAACCTAGTTCTACCATAGCTTATGCCTAATTTTTTGTGGCTCTTTTACTACTTCCTTATCCAATGCGATGATGTGGGGATTATCCCAATTGTGGACAACTTTTGGAATTGTTTTGCTATCTAATCTTCTGTAGGCTTCGGGGATATTACTCTAAGGCTCTTCCATCTAAGCGCTTTTCGAATTTCTTCCTACATCTTTCCAATAACAAGAATTGGGAGGAGATGTTTGATCTTCATCACTCATGTTAATGGTCGACAGGACTAGGACTTTTCTCATTACTACGGGTCATGGCTATTTCCTTGAGATAAGGCTCTAGGGCTTTTCCCTAGGGACTAGGACTCTGTCTTCCACATTTTGCTCATGGCTACCAGTAATGTTGAAAATCTCATTACTCCTAAGTGGTTGAGGAGCCACAATCTTAGTCCTCCAGTCTTGCTTGGTAAGCGTTGGTGTTAGCCACTAGTGCTCGATCTTCCATTTCTTCAGTCTTCTGATCGCTTTTGTTGTCTTGTAAGTCACTTAGTCCTTACAGTGGAGAGCCTCTAGTTCAAGATGGTTGATCAATCCTGTTCACGAGATCACTAGAGCATCTTCCAGCCACTAAAGCCTTGCTTATAGGGGTGTTGACAATTGTTTCCATTCCAATGGGTCTGCAAGCCAACACTCCTCTCACTTGGCCTCTTACACTTGCATTGGGGACCCTAGTGTTACCTAGGCTATTAATGAAGAGACCCTTTGTAACGCCTCGATGTGAAATATCAGAGCGATAAACAGTTAAATAAATAGTATAGAGCATAAATAGACATCAAACTATTGCACAAATTGGAATAATGCCATACGAACCATCTATATTGATAATTCCACTAATTCTCTATTACAATCACTAATGCAGAGCCATAACTATGGGCCCACAATACTTTATTCAAATAAAAACAACTACTAACTATCTAACTAACTGGAAAGATGATTGGTTGTCGAAATGTCAGGTCACTCCTGCACTTGCTCATCCCCTTCCTCATGCGTGTGGTAATCTCCATCAGACTCACCTGAAACACATGAAATAAATAGCGCAGGATGAGCAATAACACTCAGGAGGACTTAATATCTTATGAAAATAGGGATGCTTTAATTGATTAATGTCTTGTAAAATAAGGTAACTAGAGAGAACGATCATATATAGTCACGAGAGTATTGTCACATGATAGCAAGAGAACGATAGTACTTATCACAAGAAAATAACACAACTAGCACGATAAAGAATTGACCAAATAACAAGATAGCATGTATGGTTGCACAAAAGAGCACTAGTCATGATAGCACGTTAGTTGATCTTCTTGTCAACCGAGAGAACATAGTACTTTGATTGTCATAGATTAATCTTGATAGTATAGTACTTAGATGTTATGTCATACACCCTAATCATTGAACTCCCATAGGCACTAGCACATTTCGGGTGCACCTCCTAGGACCAGATTGGGCCCTTATAATGTTGTCTAGCATTGATCATATTTTTATCTTAACAATCAACAGATGGCCAAATAGAATTCTAAGAATAGATGAGAGTATTTGATGAATAGATGAGAGTATAGAGAGAACGTGAATAGATGAGAGGACAGAGAAAGTAGATAGAAACGAGGTCATATTCGTAAAACAATGATAAACATGCGATGGTAACAGTTGCACAACACACACGATCGTGTGCCAGCAGTCTGGTGGAAGTCACTAACCACCCACTAGTCGTGCTACGAACACAGGTCAGAGGTCCGACGTGATCTCAAGGTAAGAGAGAAAATCTAAAGCCGTTGGATCGTGTTGATCCCTAAGGGTAAAATGGTATTGATGGTACAACCTACTTTTGGCAATAGACGTTTGCCAAAGTCGAGGAGTCTTACGGAGGCCTTGACAAGGAGTTCCTGGTCCAGTCAGAAGTATTCCCAACGGAGAGGTCATCCAAGCCAAAATAAAGTGTGTATAGAAACATTTGTCCATTTTGCCTTGAGTGCTCGAGGCAAAGGGATGTGATAACAGTATTAAATCGAGCGAATAAAACGAAAACAAGTCCTTTTAAAATAATAGGGAAATTTATATGAATAATTACACTTAATTATCAGATATATTATTGAGTAATTTTTGTAAGGTCTTATGGAAAAAATTCATGTTTGGTGTGTGCATGTGAAAGAAAGTCAAAGATAGCATATGAGAGTTGTGCACACATCTTTTAATTAATAAAATTACTTGCATATTGATGAAAATTAATTAACATGATGTTACTGTTCATAACAGTGCATTACAGGGGTTAAATCCATCATTATAAAGCATGATTAGCAAGGGTTACATGAAAATTAGGGTTCTGGAAAAACACAATGAAATTACAATAGTGGTACTATCGCATTCAAATCGCGACGGGCAGGGCTATCGTGTTCAAGTGAACTGGGTCACACCAATCGATCGATATGCTGAAACACAACGGGGTGACCGGTAGCAACCAGGGCAATCAGTTCATAAATGCGACGTCAGGGTCTGTCACGTTCAGGGCAATCAGTATAGAATAGGGAAATGCGACGCAATGGGCCGTGGCATTCATGTCGCGACGCACACCTGTGTCGCGACCAAGCTAAGAACGTGACCAGTCTGGCCGTCACGTTCTCAGAGGTTCTGGCCGAGCCAAAAGGTGAATTGGGTCACCTTGGGTTGCGATCCAGTCCTCCAAGGGCTTGACATAGGGCTCTTTAAAAATTTGTATAAAATCATATACTCAATAAAAATCATGAAAATAGTTTTAATGAAACTAAACTTGCAGAGGCATCAACAGTAAAGAGTAATTAGATTTTTATCATGGTAAGAGCATGCTATTAACAGGTTCTTCACGATGAACCAAAAATCTGACACAGTGGTGATGAATGATTTAATTCAAACAAGGTACTTGATAGGAATTGGGGAAAATTGTATCATTCGATCCCTGACATCAAGTTGCATGTACAATAAAAGTTTCAAGGCATGAGATCAAGCATGGACATGGATTTAAGTTGAACATGTTGAGTTGAGTACATGTTCTTAACAAAACTTTGAGCATGAAATACTCATAAATGACATGATAGAAATTGGGAAAAATATGGGGTTTTCGTTACTAGGATCATGTTCTATCTAAGGCCAGAATTTAATTTGTTTTTGCTTGAGAGGTTCCCTACCTTTGAGCACTTTAAATCCTAGGGCACGAAATGCGAAGAAACTGAAGAAGCTTCTCTTCCTAGCATTCTCCTCCTCGATCTCTTCGTCCAAATGCTTCTCTTCCTTGTCCTCCAAGCTCCAGAAGATCAATAGGGTCGGCTAGGGACGAAAGAGAGGTGTATTTGTATGTTTAAAATTTCCAAATCCCCTAAAACTCTTTCCTTTCCTCCAACTACGAATTTCCCATAATTATCTACCATTTTCCTAGCACTTATCCTTCCTTTTGGCATGGGGTGGGCTCTAGATCCATGGCCAAGTGGTGAGGATAGGATTAGAACTCTTTTAAGGATATTTATAAGCCAAAATAGTGATTATTTTGTCCTTTTTTAATTTATTAATAATTTAGGTACGAATTTAGGCCTAATTATCTATCATCTAACATTGGGCTTCAGCTTTGTGGCCCAATAACTCATGTACAAGTCATCTAGGAAAGCCCATCAGTTATTTTGCTTAATGGGTTTTCAATTTATTCATAATTTCTTTTAATGTGAATTTATTTATCTCAATTTAAAATTGAGAGTTGCTACACCCTTTGACTGTGTATTGTTCTAAGCCTTAAATGCTAAAGAATGATCAATATGGGTTTGGCTGACTGATACTTTTACCCTAGTAGCTAAGTGTTGCAATAGAATAAAATGAGTCCTTAGACTCACAAGTATGCACGTCTGAGTATGAAATGTTAAGATCAAGCACACATAAGGGACACAAGATTTATCCTGGTTTGATATTGATCCAAGTCAGACCTATATCCAGTCCCCAAGATCAACTCGACCTGGGATTTCCACTAAACCACAAGCAACTAAGAGTCTTCTTCTCTTTTCTGGGTAAAAAGACAACTCACTACATTTACCAGATGAGTAGCTCCACCCATTATACAACGTTTAGCTAGGTGCTTCTTTTTTGAGCTCAGAAGTAAGTTACTGGCACAAACTAATTTGGTTCTCATTGGTATAGACCCTAGTTTGTCACCCTCACAAGTTTTTCTTGCCAACTATACAAGACCGATGGATAGACTTAGAGCACTAAATGTAACGCATTGATCAATAGAAAATGTGAGAAATGAGAGAGTAATCATCAGGTGCTACTTTAGTAGGTTAGTGAGGATGTTGCACTGAAGACTTGTCTTCTCTTAATGCTTGACTTGTGTGAGGAGGAGGAGGAACATTGTAGAGCTATGA